>CM052138.1:3088957-3242185 GCA_028454255.1 Halictus ligatus
CTTTCTCGCGTGTTTAGTTTTTGCGTAACACGTCATTTTGTATCAAACTCCGGCATTTTTACAAAAACCAAAATTTTTCGAAAACGTTGCGTGATGGAGCAATTCTACTTTCAGATTCGGTTTTAGGATGACAAAGTGTATAAGAATCACCCAACAGGTATTGCAAAACGATTTTGCTGTTGGACAGTGTAATTAAATATCTTTAAAAAACGTTGCTGAATATAATCAATCGCTTTAAGTTTGAAAAATTTTAAGTATCGATTGAAAATAAAAAATTGATATTGAGTGGTAATTTATACGAAGTTTATTATCAAATATTTCTAAACAGTCTGTTGCTTGAGTAGAGAGTGCATAAACTATTTTGTGCAATGTACAGCAGCGTGTCTTGTTTCGGAGAATCAGTAAAAAATAAGTAGCAAAACCTCTGTATAAGTACAAAATTACTGTTGTTCAAATAATCAATAATGGTATTGTGTTTATCGTGTTATACATTTACCCAAGGTAGGATATCTTCTTGCTCGCAAAAGAATTAGATAAGCTGGTAGCGAAAAAGTTAACAAAACTGTAACGTAAGATAAAATCGTCTATCTGACAGGGAATCTGAAACGCAACCAACATATAGAAGCGTTGGATTTTTGCGTAAGCAGGAGATAGTTCATGACTCGAAATCGAAAGAGTATTAGTCAATTGGTTAATACTTGAGCCGAGATAATCGCCAGATTCCGAAGAACATGTTATGATTTCGAAATATTGGCTAATGAGGTCGTACATTTCATGTTGTTACTACAATTACAATTCGTTTGATTCGTATGCCCCACTCTAACTTCATTTTGTTTCGTTCAACTTGAAAAGAAAACAGAATAAAAAAGTTATACAAATCAATCCGAAAACGTTTGCTAGCAAAAAAATATCAATGTAACATTTGATCAAATATACTTATTAAAAAAATGTCGATTTTTCATTAATGTCTTATAATTTTGTCGCTTCATGTTTATACTTCCTTCGCCAACTTTTTTCTGTAGTCCTACCCAAGGTCGCATTATTACTGTTTTTGTATGTTCATTCTAGATATAACATACAAAAGATATGATGTATGAAATGTGCAATCCTTTTTTTTCAAATGTACGAAATGCACGACTGTAGGAAGTATCCCATACTTTTTTTAACATTTATTACAGTGAACTGCTAATTAATTGCTTCGTGTATTATAACTCCATGTGCAAAAGGGAAAGATGGAATGGTACCAATCAAAATGTTTGAGAGAAGTAACTTTATTAAGACGGTACGTTAGCGGCCAGTTCTCTGTAAAACTATCCGTCTGTTAACGATTTTAACGCATGATTGCTCGCTAAGCGATTTGTTTTCAATTCGATCAGAACGGACGATGCACATTTAAATTTCGAGCGGTAGAGCCTACTTATATTCAAACATAATTCGACTTATTTCACCGTCTAACTCGATGAACATGACTTTTCCTTTTGCACTATCGCAACGACCATTTTCTCTACTTTGCGTAACGGCACGGAGTTCTGTTGATTCTTTTTATCCAATTTTAAGCAACTGCACGTTGCGGTAACAATGAGATCGTCGATTTCTTAAGCACGTATAACGTCTGGCAAGTTTTTCGCTGTGGAAACGATAAGAGAAAACGCTCCTTTGCACGCAAAGTTACTTTGACTTCTGAAACTAGACGCTTTGTCGAACGCAGAAATTATAACGAACACGGAATGTTTTATAACTTGTAAAAACTTTTTCCAATTCTCTCTAATTATGAGATGATATGTAGTGGTGCGTCAAGCCGCCATTCGTGCGCAAGATTCTTATTTAGAATCATTTTATAATGGGGGATTCTTAAAAATTAGTTTGAGTGTTAAATTATTAGTACACACGTCGGAATTCTGGCTACCGCTATCGAAACTGACTCATAGAGTTAAAACGTGCCCAGAGATGGTAATACTATGCGTGTTGTATTATATAATGCACGAGTTACAATAATGCAAGTGGAACATTCAATTTTCTTGAGTTTTTTCGTTTAGTTTTCGACGCTTTCGACGTTTTCTTATAAACGTATGGGCAAATGGAGGCAGTAGACGTGGATAGAATGAATACCTGTACGATAATTAATCGCTCGATGATATTGAAACAGATGTGAATGCAACAATTTTAATGTGTTGCAAATAGTGTCCAGTGCATATTACACAACATATTAGTCTTAAATTTACAACGCAATTGGAAACATTTAACACACATTTCTCATTAGCACGTTTGCTATAGCGACAATATTTTATCTTACTTTGAATGCATCCTCTTTATGAAATATTTCTAAAATACGTGAAATAAGTCCCACTCATTTTTTAACATTGTGTCAGTAAGTGTTATGATCAGAACAGTGCGCATGAAATCACTTATATCGCGAAAAATATCAAACGGTGACACTTGCAGCAATATGACGTTGATAACAACTCTGCGGATCGTTGTGCATTTATGTCGGCCATATATTTTGTCATACACATATAAGAAAATAAATATATGTAGTATTAGTAAAATTATTGTCATGGAGAATTTAGGTTGTCTCAAACGTTTCTGTCGCAATGTGCACATTTAATATTGTTACATAACACCAGCTATACAAACAACGAACTCTTCTATTTGTTAACATTCTATTAGTTCCTAAGCTTCCTTTGTGCATTGTGCCCAGTATAATCGGAAATGAAACGAACTTTTGAAATAATCTAATAATTATACTTGCTTCCTCGTTTTGCTTTGTATACAATCTATTAATAACAGATATGCTAAACAATTTCAGCATGTTTCGGCGAAACTGTGTCTACCAAAAATATGTCCAGCACCGTACATTATGTCGTCTTTGTAAAAGATGAACCTACCTTATTCTATCATCGTTTCGAGAACACAAAATCATAACAGTACATCTTATTTTGGACTAACACTACTTAAGTAAATTGATTGTATACAATATAGACTAAACTATGATTTCTGAAAAACGTGCCATTCGATTAACTACATTCTTACAAGTTATTTTTAGTATTACGAGGCCTTTCGAAACCCCACAAGAATTTTTTTGAAATATTAACAACTTGTCCGAGTTGTTCATGATAAATTTTTATAAAATGTTGATTGAAGTTTTTAAAGAAAAAGTACCACAAAGTACCTCCCTCATTTTTTGCGTACTGCTTCTGGACACATCGAACTAGCAATCAGTCTTGTGTTCCCGAACTTCCCCAAATCGAAGAAAATAGCCGAAACGTAGCGCGTGCATTCTCGCAACGTACACTAGGTACGCTAGCTTAGTGCGCACACCCGAGGTGTCCGCAATGGTAGTCGCTTGCATCGCGTGACGCAACGGTATTATCGGCCAACGCGAAAAGCTATACCTCCGGTTTTTCCCCCTATTTTTGGATACATTAAACTTTGAATAGCAATTGATTTGATTCATCCACCTCTGCCCAAATAGCAGAAAATACCCGAAACGTAGGCAACAGTGTTGTCGGCGTTAAATCTTCCCAATACGAAAAGGTACCTGTCTGATATTTTGCACACTATTTTGCACGAATCGCGTTCATAATTCCAGGCATACATGATAAAAAAATTTTCAAACAAAAGTTGGTCAGTAATTGTACAATACCAAATTGGAATTAAAAAGAAACCAGGAAAAGGGATTTTACTTAATTACCCCATTTGCATCATTACCGTATACGCTCAATTTTCCTGGTCACTATCACCGGAGCGTATATACATATACGCTCAATTTTCCCGATCACTATCATTACTCGCTTACTAGCTAAAAAATAGGAATGAAGGGTGTTGTTTGAGATGAAAGTAATAATTCTGATTTTTTCTTATAATGCTGACTAAATGCTGAGTAAATATAATAAAAAAGTTTGGTGATAAAGGCCATATTCATTCATATTTCCTTATGATGCAAATGGGTTAAAGGAGATAAAGATCAGTTCAATTTTTTGTGAAAAATTGTGCTTTTCTTCATCAGTCGAGGCACCTTCTGGTCCACTTTAAAAAAGTATTAGAGTTTTAAAAGTTATTAACGCTTAGCACTC
This sequence comes from Halictus ligatus, assembly GCA_028454255.1. Taxonomy (NCBI): domain Eukaryota; kingdom Metazoa; phylum Arthropoda; class Insecta; order Hymenoptera; family Halictidae; genus Halictus; species Halictus ligatus. The sequence continues at coordinate 3,093,031 of CM052138.1, forward strand.
AAATGGCGACTGTAAGGCGCCACTAAAAATTGCTGTATCATTATTCAAAATATTTGTTACATTGTTAAATTTGTTTGTATTTAATAAATTACTAAACATGTCAGTACTCTACGAGTAAATGGCACCATTTTCGTATGTATAGTATGAAGAAATATATATAGAAGGAAAATATTCCAGGTCGGAAGAAATGTGTCGTTTTAGAGCTAAAATGGCTTCGAGTGCAAAGGGTTAATTTTCTACCGACTCTGATAATAGTTCGAACACTGTACGATGGTTTATTGGTAGGAGTTGCGGGAAGAGCGGCGAACAGCTGGACCGAACCGTGCCGAAGAATGTCGAGGAGCAGCTCGGGTCTTGTTGAAGTTGTTCGGGTAGTCTCGTTCGTTCGGGCGTCGACACGCAACGCCGTTTCCCGTCATGTTTCCCACACAGCGACCAGCCGGTATGATAAAAGTCCGTTGTTGTTGCGACCGATCAGTTGCTGTTCACAACGTAGCGCGCAAGCTAGCGTGCTCGACCCGACAAAGCTCTTGGCCACACTGGCTCTTCGCCGACTGACCCTAAGAACCTACTGCTGCAAGAAACAGATCGGGAACGACGACAGCATGTCGGCTTCCAAGCGAGATCCTGCTTCCGAGCAGCTGAACGACTACAAAAGGAACTTGAAGGTATACTTTTGTCTCTTCAGCTGATCGCGCATTTTTCTTTCTTCTTCCCCTCTTCTGTCTGGGTGTTTTTTTTTCTCTTTTTCTCAGCATTCGGAACTGTCTTTCACTGAGCACGGTCGGTAAAGTAGGTTCCCGTCGGAACGATCTATAGATCTGCGCTAACTTTCTTTTCTGGGATGAGTGAGCGTGATTTTTGGATTCAATGTTTGGACGTGATCTATATTTATGCTGTGTCTACGTTGACCGGTAGAGTAATAATTACAAGCTGGAGAAACGAAAGAAAACATTAGAAAATTAGAAATTTAAAGGAATAATTGTGTTTGGAAACAACTTGGTTCTTCATGTTCTAGCTTATTTATTTTCTGGTTATAGCAACTAGAAATTCTTCATCTTTCGAAATTTTTGTTGGCTACTTTTTGAAGGTTGGAGCCAACCAGAAGAATTTTTTTCAATTATTGAAGAGTGCAAACTGCAGAAATATTTGTTATAACTTGACATTTTTATTTAACTTTGTATATTTACGAGCTCTGTATACATGTAAAACTCTAATTCTATTTTGATGTTAATGATATCGTAATAGTTTTTGATTGCGGCATGTACATCGATCATATAAATTTTTACCGTGCACTTTCGTTGATGAGGTCAAAGCATGACCGCTATAAACACAACTTATCTTGACATTTCTGTTTATCGATATTATTCGTCTCGCTACTCATTCACTCACATTGTCATATTTTAATGGTATACTATTTTGCTGACGTTTACTGATTGATAATGAGGGACACCGCCGCGAGCGTTGAAATGACTTTAGCAGTACACTGGTATTTTGTTTATGCTACACTTATTTCGACTTGCAAATTGGAAGCGATTTACAATTTAAAGGTCTTTCCCGCGAGGGCGTATTGTCGATATCTCGTTTGGATAAAATATAATATGGCTCTGAAGAACATTTAAAATATCAATACGCTCTGACACTGAATTGACAACACTGGAAGCAAATGTATTTTATGAAAGAATCAAAATTTGAAACATTGAAGTCGCGTATGTGCATAAAGCACCTACATGACAAAAAACGAATTAGTTCGACGGACTGGTTATTCCAGTAGCTACGAATCTTATAAAAAGTGTTTCGTCTACTATGAATAGACTGCGGATCAGTATGCGAAATAAAACTTTTGAACGTCAATTGTAAGAAACAGGAGCCAACTAAAAAGTTCTTTCTTTCTTTAACGATCTTAATAAGTTGAAAACAGTACGACGATGTTTTCAAATTCTGACTGCGCCCACCCATTTTTGTCATAAATACATAAAAATCCGCAGTCCAATTACGAAGCACAAGCGCAAAGGAAAATGTATATTACAATTAAGAATATTAATTGACCACATTCCACACCGAAACGTTGCCAAACCATAATTGTTGATGGAGAAAATTGGATCCATTGCTCAGTAAAAGAGTGTCAGTGTTTTAGATGTATTTTTTATTTATATTAAATATTATACGAAATATGTTAATATTTCCAGGGATATCGTCTCTACGTTTTTGTGGGGCAACTATGCGTTGCTTGTGCGTTGCTCGCAACAAAGTGCTTCGTATGCGATTGAAGCTGCCAGTTGAAATAGTCATTACTGTTCCTGAATTACGCGATTGCTGATGGAATCTGCAATTTTATTCGTAATATCATCGCCTTGGGAGCGAATCCAGTAGAATCATTATGGATTCTTTGAGGATGGAAAAATTCCTTATTATATATGTAAGGACTCCAGGCAACGGCGCATGCCGAACATAACATTGTCCGGACTAATTGTTGTTCATTCTATTTTTGCCAATAATGTCATTTTCAGAAAACAGTCATAATCCGTATCATTATTGAATTAAAGAATTATTATTTCACTAATTATGCTGCTCTTTATTCTTGTTGATCCCGATGTGTGATGACTAGGCTGTAGTAGCTTTACTTTTAAACAATAGAAAGACAAAAAAATGAAAACACATCTTCTGCTTTCTGCAACAAATGCAAAACATCTTTATTTTATACAAAGATCCATAATGATCATGGATCGTATGGAATAGATAATTGGGTAACGATGTTCTGACTGCATATTTCTACAAGTTGCTACACCGTACGTAACAATACATTTCTAAAATTAGAAATTGAGGTATCCGTTATCGTATTATGAAATTATGAAAGGGAAAATCATTCGACGTCACTTGGATACTCCAGTCTTACAATAGTTTCTCAGAAGTTTTATATTGCAACGTGATATTCTTATCCACTTTCTTTCTCATGGTTATAATACTCATCGATTCACCGTTATCATTAAATAAACTGTGTCTTATCAGTTTCATAACGCATTTCCTTGAGACGATTCGCACCGCAAACAAATCGCTGCCAAACAGGCGTTACGATATCCACAAGGAACAGTACGCAGAAAACGATGCGAGGAATATCATTAACCCCGCTGATTTTACTATTAGTGGCACGTCTTGAGTACATATGTACAATTAAATTAAATTGCGTAGTTTACCTCTACAACTCGAACTCAGAGGAATTTCGACCTCTAGAAGTTGAAGTTGATCCCTACGTATCGATTCACGAGGATCAACCGTTTGCGATTGTCAATTGTTCACCGATGCCCGTGAGCACAGCTACGGGCAAATGACTCAGCAGAATGCTGTGAGCACGTAGCTGTGACAATGCGTGTGACAAATACATACAGCCTTGCTGCAGGGGGCGTGGCTTCGTGCCCGCGCTGGTCTGTGTATGGCCAGGATAGTGTCTAATTTCCCCTTCTACCGCACTCTCCCCAAATTTCCGACGCGTTTCCTCTCTATCTATCTTCTAACTCTAAACTATCTTCATTACTATCTTCATTATCAGTAATTTCCTGGTGCGGTTGTGGGTATAATTTTTCGATCTCAAAAAGTCAGGCTGGATTTCTATAAAAAAAAAATTATTTTGTTTGTTTCTACAAAATAAGATTTAGATAAATTCGTTTCAAAAATATGATAAACATTTATTCGTAAGATTTTTAAATAACATTAAAAAAGTTCGGTTTATTTCGTAAGTCATTGCTTCAGTGAAAACAACTTCTGCTTTCTTCATGCTTCTGTGTACGTGACTATAAATAAAAGATTTGGTATAAAAATTCCACAAGCTCCTGAATAAAAATTAAAAGATCGCGGCCTTTGAACACCCAAGAGGTTAATAAGATACAGGTTTGTTTTCTTCAGATAGCAGTTGCACACAACAATGAAAGTTTTTCGATCTTTGCCACTGTAATATCAAATCATGATTGCTCGATATTTTCTGATGGTAATCTCTACTTCATTTTATCAATACTGCACAAGAGACTCTTCAAAATGTTCTGCGAGATTCTTGTAGTGATGTTTATAACGTTTCAGCGATCAAATTTGAACTTTACAATGAAACTTGAATTTATCAGTGGCTGTAGAATGAGGCACCAAAATTTGAATGTGTGTGCATAGTTATCGCAACTAAACAAACCTTATGTCAACAATGGCTAACTAATTTCTCCTTTTTTTAATTTTGAAACCCTAAAACCCTATAACTTTAAAACTCTAAACCTCTAAAACTCTAAAGCTTTAAAGCTCTAAAATTCTAAAAATGTAAGCTCCGCAGGTTGGAAGCTCTGAAGCGCTATAGCTTGAAACTCCGAAGACCTATCACTAATCACCTGTAGCTTTTTCTCGTAAGAATAATCACTGGAGAAGTTACGAAAGACCGGAAAACTAATTTACGAACAATAACGAACATGGACCCGGTTATAGTCTTAATTCCCATGCAATTTGTGACGCGCAGTTTATTTTGCGGAAACAAGTAAAGTTGTTGACAGCCATTGCCCTTGATGCATCTCGGATTACGAAGCCGAATATTTTCTTCATGAACAAATATTTTGTCGCCTTCATTCTGAAAGACCCTTTATTGAGATTAGGGTTTCTAAAAACACATTATATTCTTCACAAATCTTCTTTCATTTCATATATTACATCAAGGTCAGCTGTGTACGCATGTATTTATCTCGAAATGAATGAGTGCTTTATGTGGTCCCGAGGTGCAATTGTTAATTGTTAGAGAATTTAATCAGCTTTTTGTAAAATCATGTTTCAATCTTCCTCTGCGAATAGTATTGCAATTGAATTGTCGACCACAGAATTGAATGTTGTCTTCGCAAAAACTTTAGTGACGCTCCGTTTGGAGTAATTAAAACTTCTAGCATTAGTTTAACTTAATTATCTGTCTACTTCTACACCTCAGCTCTCCTTAAAGGGCCAACTACCTCCGCGCTCGCTGTCTTTTACGCTCATAAGTTTATCAATAGTACCACCCTAATTTTGTTCAACCTGTTTTTCAGATATGGGGGGAGTTAGGCACTTGCATTCCCGCTCCGAAGACTTTAAATGATTTCTTGTAATTTCATGTTATTTTTATTTTTAAATTTGTTAGCATTGTCATTTACTTTGTTTTTTATTGTTGTGATTCGTGCCTTTGGTATTTTTCCAAAAATTTGCCGCCCCTGGATTGTGCCGCCCTGGGCTGTAGCCCCTATAGCCCTTCCCCTTAAGTCCGCCACTCTCAATTAACGTTTAATCAATCATTTCTCTGGCGCCAAAAATACAAAAACTCTTCCACAAATCCGGTTTATCTACCATGAAATTGAAGATTCCTGTAAAAACTATTATAAAGTACGTATCTACTAAGAATCTGTTAGCATGGCGCGGCACAACGTTTGATGTTACTTCCAATCATTGTCCTCTTTCACAATACTACTTACACCCATAATTTCTCTACAGATGCTTCAGATCTTATCATCGACAATGGCTTACATAATGCTACAAGGTTTGACACCGTTCTTATCGGAATTTTCCGCATGACAACAGTACACTATAAAAATATCTTTGCTCGCGGGCCATGTCGTAACTTTTCATTTTCCAAGTGGGCGATCGCTGAGCAGGTTGTAGGATTTAAATTTAAATGGCCATTGTGAGTCATGCAACAGGGGAAAGTCAGTTTTTCCATGACTGTTTTTACGAACAAAAGCGAAGGAAAAAGATAGTATCTGGCTACGACTAAATCTATGCGTTGTTTTCTGCGTGCTGCTTCCTCGAGCGGTGAAAGGATTAGAACACGGTCGTTGAGAAGTGAAAACTTTGAAAATTTGTTTAGATAGGCTGCGCTGGTTGGCTACGCGCTGACGAACTGCTAACATTTCATGTGTTAGATATATTTACGCATTCTATTTACGGTTTTAGAGTTAGGCTTGTAGTTAGACTAGTATGGATCACTCTTCATTTTTTCAATGTATCTAGTACGACAGATATTACGGGGCCGGGATAGTTATGTGACTTTTTAATTAATAATTTTCATTAACAGCCTTCAGACACAGACCTTAGATCCGTCTTGATCTTGATCCGACGGGTCTTAAATTTGTGACTAAACTTGTCGTATTTTTTCCTCTGTATTATCGATATCATGAATTCTGACGCCAGAAACGTGCTTCAAATTTTTGGCTTTATTTCGCAGAGAATCAAGACAAAATACAGCTCAATTTGTAGCCGAAGATATTTTCTAGCACGCGCTACTCTCGATTTCATCCAGAAAACTCATCCAATGGCGTACAAGTGCTTGAATTCCACGGCATGCACATCGTCTATTTTTGGCCTACTTATAACGCTTATATTGCCAAATATCTGCGTAATCTGAATTAAAATTGAACCTTCCTCTTTCGAATGAGCCCTTTCCCGGCGAAAAATATTTCTCATGTAAGGACGAAAAGTTGAGGCACATAAAGCCATTTTTCGTCTATTTTTGTGGATAACGTAGTCACTCTACATTATCGCGAATCTACGAAGACCGGGCTTTTGTCCGCCACTGTATCTATGCGACTCGTTAGAATCATAACTGCACACCGTCTACAGGATCAGCGTTGGTTCTTTTTCCCTCCACGCCATTTGTATCTAGCACGGTCCAGTAATTCTGATATAAAATGGTTGACGCAAGCAGGCACGTCCAATCGTCCGCGGAATGGCAGAAATTGCGCGGTAGCGCGTGTGCCATACACTAATCGCGAATCATCGTTTAGGTGTCTTATAGTGTAGGCCGATGAACGACAATAAATGCCATAACGATATTCCGAAGTGTGTCACGGTTGCACACGCGATGAGAAAAAAAAATCGTCCGACCATCCAACATTGAAAAGAGAAAATGCCGATAGATAACGTCCACGCGACAATTTCACAGTTAGATCCCCGGCAGATAAATATTTCACCAATGTCGGCTCTCGTAGAAGTGATCGGTAGATAGTAACGATCGATGTTCATACAAAATGGATCGTAGGACACGGTTTCTGTCGTTCTATTAACGCATTTAACACTAGAACGACCGAGCAATAAATGCGACTGGCGTATATTGCTTTGTAACAGTGACAAGACTGTGCCTATTCAGACTTCATACAACTTGTATTGTAATATGAGCTTCAATGAAGAGGTTCATTAAAAAATTTCCGATGAAAACATTTTTACAACTTCAGTAATTGTAAAAGAAAAAATTAGGAACCTGTCATTTTTACTGCTCCGGACGTTCTAGTGTTAAGCGCGGAGCTAAGTAAGTTTGTTTTACATTCCATTTGGACGATGAGTAAATATAGATAGTGCGAATATACTGTCAGAAATTTCACCAAGAAAGTTGTGACTTTTCGTAACATCTGTTAAAGACGATCTGGTTTTCGTTACAAATGGTTAAGAAAGTCCATCAAAAAAGAGTAAACATGTTGTTTAATATTATATGGATTATAAAGTATTGTTTTTTTAAGTTTTATAACTGATACAGCGCTTAACGTATTAATTTATTACTATCTGATCAGAGAAACACACGTTTTTCAAAACATGCTCTATAAAAAATTGTGTAACTCATGAAATTTTAATTGTTTCTATTCTAAAAAGTAACTTGTGTATTCTACATAATATGTACCCGTAAATGAGTGTCCAAAATCCTAATGCAAAAAGTTCGATACTATTTCTGGAAGAAATTCCTAAAAATAAAAATAATCATATTCCATCATCAAAAATTGCATTGACTACATAATTCGTGGTTGCTGAATTAAGTGGAGTTCTGATATAAGCTATATACGCATATGCGATGCCGGTGATGCCAATCGTACATGAGACTACGAGAACAAGTTCGTTTGGCAGCGCGCTGTACACAGTATTTCCAGGAAAAATAGCAAAGCAATTTTCGGTTCGTGTTCCAGTAAATTCTAGCAAAAAATGTGCAAATGTATATTTTTTCTTACGAAACCAGTGAAAAACGATCCTTCTATTCCTGTGGACGTAATTTTAATAAAAAATGATGATATTTTTCCTTATCGTAATATCAGAATTCCATGTTAATTCCATGTATAATTCTAGTTTTATAATTTAATCCTAGTTTTTATTATTTCAAAAATAATGTAGAACTGTATTATTAAAGCCACTCTATTATCTTTTATACATTATCATAGTATGAATTTACAGCCTATTAATCCTCGGACTCCTGCCACACCTATGGCGGAGTCATTTCTGACCCACACTATGTTTTCGCTAGTTTTATTCTGATATGAGGCGAGCTCAGGACCGGTTTTCGTCGTATTTCGAATGAAGCAGAAGAAGAGAGGAATAATAACGACAGGATAGAAAAATAACGATTTTTTTATTTTGGTATTAACAGCGTCATGTTACGTCGGAATAAAATTGTACATTAATATTAATACTAATATTAATATTAATATTAATATTAATGATAATATATTAACCGTATCTTTAGTTCAAATATCGATAGTAGCGTTTACTTAGAGCTCATGAATTTTTCAGATGTTTAATTCTGTTCGAAGTATTTTCACTTTTGAAATTCAATGTTAACTTAATGCGAACGAATACTACAAATTCGCGCATCGATTGTAAGAATGGTCAGCATTTCCATTTTATGCGACTTACGCTATGTCACGTAAACTGTGACGCTCGTTATGCAATATCAAATGCTAGGAAGATATTACGCATGGACGTCCATTCGCAATGCTTCATGGTCCTTATGGGACTCGGTATGTTGCTTCGAAGTAGTTAGATGCGTCAATGGTTTACTTACCGCTGATTCATTAATTTCTCGTTACGCCAAGTAACATTTAAATTGTTCCCTATGCAATCTTCGTTTATCGAAGAAGGAGTAAAAGATGCATTCACATATTTTTATACAGGCTGGTCCTCTGAAATTATCACCATGACTTCTGTCAATAAGATTAGTTGTAGCGGCTCTTTTTCTAATTAAAGCTGCATATTATTAGTAGACTGCGGATGTTTATGCAATTTTCAACTTTTTGTAGGCAAATCTTGGGAAAGCGGAAACAAATAAAATTTATTTTTCAGTGACGATGACCTCTGTAGATTTGAAGAAAATAAAAATCGTACTAAATTCTGCGGAATTTCATATTATAGCATTTTATGAAAATTTCCGGAAGCCATAAATACATAAAGATCCGCAGTCTAATTATTAGTGAGAGAATAGTGGTTTCTTGACAATATTCCAATTAACACTAGAACTTCCGAACCAGTCAAAATGACTGATGGATGATTTCTTCTTTCCCGATTACTGAAACTATGAAAACGTTTTTATGAGAAATTTTTCAACATATTTCTTCTTTGGAGTACATGTTACCATAAAAATAGTATGAAACTTGAGCAAATTCAATCTTGCTGTTATTATGAAGGGATAAGTCTAATTGTAAGTCACGTTTAGGGCTCGGTAGTTCTAGTGTTAAAATATCTTCCCAGCTTTTTCTACGTGAAATGGCTTACTAAATTTGTTTTAAGAAAATGATGAACTGTGTCGAATGATGCATTAAAAAATACATGATTTCAGTTAAAAAATAAAAGTTGACCTTTGTAAGTCCTTGATGCGTCCAGCCACAAAAGCTAACAACTTCAAAATATGCATCACTTAAACCCATTTTCGTTAAAATTTTTTCCGCTATAATTAAAATGAAAGTGATAACTTCAGGTAACACGTGATTATTTCAAATAACATGTCACCAAACAAGATAATATATTATCGTAGTTATTATTTTTCACAGTAATTGCTTTGGATGACACCCAAGACTGGCTTGTTCTAATAATCTTTTATTTTTCGTAGGGCGAATGTCCGAGTGTACTGTTAACCGGAAATGGAGCGCCCATTGCCGAGAAGAAAGCCAGCTTAACGGTGGGCCCTCGCGGGCCCATGTTGATCCAAGATTTCGTTTATCTGGACGAAATGTCCCATTTCGCTAGAGAAAGGATTCCGGAGCGTGTGGTGCACGCGAAAGGAGCCGGTCAGTTCGCTTTTCTGGTTCTTATCATAATGTTTAATGTTTATTTTATTGTAAAACGGGAAAAGCTTCTCAAATATTAAGAGAACTCTCTGAATCATATAAAACGTAAAATATCAATTAACACTAGAACGACCGGAGCAGTCAAAATGACTGGTTCCTAATTTTTTCTTTTACGATTACTGAAATTGTGAAAAGGTTTTTATCGGAAATTTTTTAATGAAACTCTTCATTGAAGCTCATATTACAATAAAAGTTGTATGAAGTCTGAATAGGCACAGTCTTGTCACTGTTACAAAGCAATATACGTCAGTCGCATTTATTGCTCCGTTGTTCTAGTGTTAACGCAATTTTTTAACGCACAAAAGAATTCGTAATATGACGAATATGAAATTTTGATAATCGAAATATTAGGGAGACCCATAAATAATCAATTATTTTGAAATCTAAAACAAACTTTGTAGTAAATTCAGGTTTGCAGTTCTTTATTTATTATATAATCTCCATCATTATGCAGGACAGTTTGCCATCTTTCCTGCAAATTTTCAATCTCCCTCTTATAGAAATCCAATCATGAAGCAAAATATGACTCAAGGTGCCTCCTTACATCTTCTATAGAAGTGAATGTTTTATTTCTTAAATAATTCTTCATTGATGTGAAAAGATGATAGAGGGAGCAATATCCGGTGAGTACGGGGGTGCGGTAAAACTACCCATTGCAATTCTTTGATTTTTTCGTGAGTCAGTTTCGCTGTATGGGGCCGGACATTGCCAATTTGCAGTATTATCTCTGTACTAAAGATGCACTCTTTTTCAATAGTTCTGAATACAGCCGTTGTAATTGCTGACAATACAACTGATCAGTGACTGTTTCTCCAGGTTTCAACAACTCAAAGTGAATTATTCCACGACAGTCCCACCAAATGCACAGTAACACCTTTCTAAGTAATAAACTAGGTTTAGAGGGTTGATATTGCGGATTGATTTGCAGAAACCCATTGCTCGGAACGCTTTATGTTATCATAAAGAATCCATTTTTCATCTGTAAGGATTATCCTAAGAAATGGATCTCTACGAAATCTGGATAGCAATGAAGTGCAAATTGATGGACGAATATTCTTGTTGGTTTCAGATAATATAATTGATGCGGTGCCCATATTCCTTACCTATATGCCTTTCCCATTTCGTGTACGTGCCTTTGTATAGTTGACCATGTACACCCCAGGCTTCTCAATAATTCTTGTATACTTAATTTGGGATCAGCTTCCACTAGAGATTTTAATGTGTCATTATCAAATACAACTGGTTGTCCACTTCGAGGCCTGTCAGAGAGATCATAATCACCAGCAGCAAACCTTCTGAACCAATGTTGACACTTGTTGACATTCAATACATCTCCATAAACATCGCTTTTCTTTGTTGTTACCGTTGCATTAAATCCCGCATGAAAATGAAAAAGTCTGCAATGACGAATAAGATCCTCGGAAGGTACGGACGCCAACATTTTATTACATGGTTGTAAACAAAAATTATACTTTTTAGAATCTTGAACACAGGCTGCTTTACCGAAAACTGTAAAAGAATACGTGTTTCCTCTTCAACAATCGGTACAGAACTAAAGGCAAAACATATTCTTAGCAAATAATTGATTACTTATGGGTACCCCTAATAGTTTATTCTGGGAAAATCTTGGGAATCTATAGTGTAAAGCCGGGAGAAGCACCATGAAATGAAATGACGAGGTTAATTTCGAATGTCTCCGCTGCTTAGAAATGTCCATAATGATTTTTGCATTAACAATAAGGATTCGTCTCTCTTTCTTGATCGTAGGTGCTTTTGGATATTTCGAAGTTACCCATGACATCACGAAATATACTAAGGCGAAAGTGTTTTCGCGTGTCGGGAAACGTACCCCCATCGCCGTAAGATTTTCCACCGTCGGCGGCGAGTCTGGTTCAGCAGATACTGTCAGGTATGTAATTGTAAACAAAGTTTTTCTAAAATGTAAGGGAATTTGGGGAGGATTGATTCGTTGTTGATAAAGTAGACTGTGTATAACTGACAAGGGAACATATTCAGATGCGAAAATCCGATGAAACTTATGGGAGCTTATAGTTCTTTGAAAAATATTTGACACGTGTTTTTTTATCGGCAACCATCCGCTTTGAAGGGGTGAAAACAGTCCTCAAAGTTGGGGGTCAAAACCATATTTTTTGAGATATCTCGGAAACCAGAGGTCAACAAAATTTGAATTTTTTTTAAATTGTGTATTTTTCAATGGGAAATGTAGTCGCGCAAGAAAATTTTAACAAAAGTTTTTTGTTTAAACAATATATTAAAATTTTGATTTTTTGCAGTTTGTCTTATTTATTTTTAGTTCAGTTTAATGTAAACTTGGGTGTGTGATCTTTGATCCAAAATAGAGGATACATGTTTCAGGATTTTCTTTTTGTGCCATTTAACAATAATTATGCATAATGGAAGATATTCTTGCACCTGGTGTGCGTAGGAAGGAATTCTGGCTTGTTTACCGAAATATAAGCATTTAATATAAACGTGTATAGTATTTTAAAAAATACCACAGGGTTATGAGTCGTTTATTGTTTTATTGGTAGCTAAAGAAGGTGGCGCAGGTAATAGCGTGACGCGGTGCTAATTACTTTCGATAGAGATGAGGTAGAGGGATGAAGTTTTTTTTAAATTAAAGCTGAAACTTTGTAGAATATGGGAAAAATAGGGAGATTATGGTACGAACGTTTTTTAACCTTGAGAAAATTCGTTAAACTTGCACAATTTCAAGAAAATTGTGGTTTTTCCAATACCTCGCGTGGTAAAATTTTTTTTCCCTTGTGAGTCACTTTTAGTTCTTCGTACGTTTAATGCTGACTCAACTAGTTTATTATTACAGTAAACTCTTGATCTAAGCCCACTCCTTGAGTCCGTGCTGTGACATGGATCGTGTAGGGCTACCAGAATTTGTTCTACAAATAAAGATATTGCTTGTTCTACAAATAATTGTTTCTCTGCTTTTAGAGATCCGCGCGGGTTCGCAGTAAAGTTCTACTCCGAGGAGGGTATCTGGGACTTGGTCGGCAATAATACGCCCATTTTCTTCATCAAGGACCCGCTGTTCTTCCCCAGCTTCATCCACACGCAGAAGAGGAATCCTGTTACCCACCTCAAGGCTAGTATATATATATATATATATATATATATATATATATATATATATATCGTTAATCGAAGCGTTATTGTAAACAATACGTTGACTTAACTGGTTTTCGCAGGACGCGGACATGTTCTGGGACTTTATTTCTTTGAGACCCGAGTCAACGCAACAAGTCATGTTCTTGTTTTCTGATCGTGGTATACCCGACGGTTTTCGGCACATGAACGGCTACGGTTCCCACACGTTCAAACTGGTGAATGACAAGAATGAGATGGTCTACTGCAAATTCCACTACAAGGTGCATTGTCTGCTTTGTTCTGGTTTAACCGTTGATTGCAGGCCTATATAATACTACATCTGGTAGCATAGGATATTAATCTGGAAACTGTAGATATTTATGCGAATACAGTAATGTCTCGACATATACGAAAGCGATGTGCACGATATTTATGAAAGATTGATTCCCAGTATCGCGACGTGTAGCCCTTCAGGGGCCCAGAAGTTCGATCGTCGAGAAGTTTAACTCGCGAGATTAGATATATCGGTGAGACAATGATAAAACATTTTCGGCTTGAATTAATCCATTACGAATGTTTTACCAACATATTTGTCGCATCCTTCTGGTTAAAATGAGACCCAACATTATGTAATACTTTTTCCTTTGCGAAAATGCTGTCCGCAGCTTTGTTAATAACCGTTTAACAAAACTGCGGGACAACATTTTCGTGAAGGAAAAAAGAACTTCAAATGACCATGGGAACCGCCCCTTTCAAGGAAGTACAGCGTCGTTGGTGCACCCTGTACAGACAGAATAAACGCAAAACATTAAAAACATTATAAGTATTCAAGGATACAAATTATTGTAATTAAGAAAGGAAGTATGTCTCCATTAGCATATTCTGTTGATTTAAACTATTTGATATGTTTCATACATAGCTATCCTAAAATTCTAGAAAGTAAGCAATGATGCATATCGCTTCGAATAATATGCGCCGACGTCGTCTCTGAACGGTTAACGGTGAAAATTGTTATTTTGCATAAAGGTCTGACGTCTGTTTATCGTTATTAGTGTCGAATCTGAGGTGGACGAGCACTTAAAATTCTCTTCTTGTGTGATGCAGACTGATCAAGGAATCAAGAACCTACCGGCTGAAAAGGCGGCACAATTGAGCTCGTCCGATCCCGATTACTCTATACGGGATTTGTACAACGCGATCGCCTGCAACCGGTGTCCGAGCTGGACGTTCTCCATTCAAGTTATGACTGCGTCTCAGGCGAAGACCTTCAAGTGGAACCCATTCGACGTGACCAAGGTAATGATCTACGGTCGACCAGAGGCATCGATAATAATACCTCTTTTTTAAATTCTGCGATATTTACAAATTAACGATACTAGAATCCAAAATAAAGCGAAAAATAATCGACATTTTTAAAGAAGTTGTTGCTTCAAATTCGAACAGATATGGCCGCACAAAGAATTTCCGCTCATCCCTGCTGGTAAACTGGTGCTGGACCGAAATCCTGATAATTACTTCGCTGATGTGGAGCAAATGGCCTTCGATCCGGCTCACATGATACCCGGTATTGAACCAAGCCCTGACAAAATGCTGCAGGGCCGTCTATTCGCTTACGGCGACACTCACAGACACCGTCTTGGGCCGAACCATCTCCAATTGCCAGTCAACTGTCCTTACAAGGTAATTTCTCCATTTTTGTTTTCTGGTCTGCCTTGTGTAATTCGATCGGTTTCACGAAAACTGATTTCTGTCTCACTACACAGTTCAAATGTTCCCCTGCAAGAACATCGAAGTATTTACTAAATATTTTTATTCAAACTGCAGATTAAATTTTTCTTGTAATATAATTACCGTTAGCTTTCGCTCGAAATTGAGTGTCGCTATAGCATAGAAATAATTGAGCTCGATGATTCTCAGGCAATTTCGGCGATGAACTACCAGCGTGACGGCCTGATGCCACTGTACAACCAGGGCGGTGCGCCAAACTACTACCCGAACAGCTTCAACGGACCGAAAGAGTGTCCAGCAGTTCGTTCACCACCGTTCTCCGTCAGCGGAGACGTGGATCGCTACGATCCACAGGACGAGGATGATTTCGGCCAGGCGACCGCCTTCTGGAGAGAAGTCCTGGACTCAGACGCGAAGACCAGGCTCGTCAACAACATGGTAGCCAGCCTTCGCAACGCGTCCACCTTCATCGCCGAAAGAGCGGTAAAGAACTTCTCCGAGGTGGACGTCGACCTCGGCAGAAGGCTCACCGAGGGTCTTCGCAAATCCGGGATGAGGCTCAATGTCTTCGGCAAGACGGCCAGCCTGTGAAAAGATCGAATCCCTGTCCCTTTTTTCTACTGCATTGTCGCTTAACCTTCACCTCTGTAATTACCGCTATCCCGTTCAACGGGTTAGTGTACACCCCGTGATTTGTTAATATTTTACACAAATAAATGAAATTATTATTTTTCGTTAGTGGTGGCTGTTATCTGTAGATCGTACACGTTTGTTCCGATTGCTAATACTCCTTCGATAGGATTCATGAGTCGCACTCTTGGAAAATCAGTGATTTAAAATTAAGACAATGCGAGCTGATTTTTTTTATATGTATTTTAAGTCTATATACAAGTCTATATACATATCGACAACAATTATATTTTATAATAAAAACTTACAGTTTGGAGAAACACAAGGAGAAATGCTGTTTTTTTTCTAAGAAGAAAATAAGTGAGATTGCTTGGAAGGATAAAGGTTAATTGTTATATTTAACTCCCTCTACCAAAATAGAGATTGACCACTATTACAATGCTTCAACATTTTACTGCCAAAGCATTCTGTTATTCTTATCATTTTAAATGTAAAATAATTTTCTTTAATAATTAGGTTTAATACCTCCGAATGAAGAAAGCTGAAAGCAATTTTAAAAATGAACGCATACTATCTCATCAATTTCCAATATTAATGCAATATGAATGCAACCTTAGTTCTCTGTTAATAGAAAACGATGGATTTTTATATTATATATTGATTCACGCCTATCGACATCCTTATAAACGTCTATTTAAATCGATGGAAATGGCTCGGAAGAAATACATATATTACTCTGCTCCGCGTGGATATTAATATCGATTTATTGCCATAAATTCGAACGAATTAATAGAGCCGGCTCATGCCGGTAGTGCAGCGTTTCTTCGTTCGATGCTTTCGAACTGTGGATTTTATACATTTATGACATTTATCAACGAGTAGGTGTAATCTAAAACGGTAAACAGATTAAAATAGTTCAACAATGTCAATGTACTATTTTTAATATACGAAAATTATTAATGAAGAAAATAAATTTTTACCGCACTCCTGTAGATTGCAAATACACCAGGATAATGGTTAGGGAGGAATTGCAAAGAGATTTGCTGAGGGGAAAAGAAGCTAGGGGAGGGTAAAGGAGGGGAATTCGCGATGTTATGTTGGGAAGAACTAAGGGGAAGGGATAGGAGGGGGAGTAGGAGAAGGGTGGGAGAAGGAGAGACGGGACTTCGTTGAGGAGAAGGGTTGGACAACGGAGGAAGTAAAGGAAATGATTGGAGAGGAGGAGAGCAGAGAGAGAGAGAGAGAGAGAGAGAGAACGCGAAGAATTGGTAATGCAGAAGGAGGAAAGATGCGAAAAGATAAGAAAATCAGAGTATAATAAATGGTACGGAATGGTGAAGTGAGAGGGTTTGTCGGGATACCTAAAGAAAGGATGGGGGAGAGTAGATGGCAGAAGTTGGCGAAGTTTAGATGAGAGATGGGAAATATTGGATGGATGAGCAGGCGAGAAAATGTAGTGTGTCTGGATGGGTGAATGAGACGTGGGAGATGTATGGGAAGTATGCATGAGGTTGGATAAGAAAGCGGTGGATGATGAGGGGGGAGGGGAGGAGTGGAGGGAAGGGAAGGTGCAAATGGAAGGAGAGAATGTAGATGAAAGAGAAAAAAGATGAATAAAAATTAAAAAATTGGGATAGATGGTGAGCAACCGGAAGAGGAGGTCCCACGGTTATGGAGGGATTTTAAGATGTATATGTAGAATAAGTAGGTATAAGCGTTAGATATAAGACATAGAAAATAAGGTAACTTTAAGGGCCCGGGATAGTCATGTGCCTTCTTCCATTCACAGCCTTCAGACACAGACTTAAGATCCGTCTTAGTCTTGATTGATGTTTTGCTCTGTATATTCATATTATGAATTCTGACGCCAGAAACGTGGTTCAAGTTTTTGGCTTTCTTTCGCAGAGAATCGAGACAAAATACAGCTCAATTTGTAGCTGGAGATATTTTCTAGTGCGCGCTGCTTGTAAAACCATTTTTTCACGATAATGTAGTCACTCTACATTATCGCGAATCTACGAAGAGTTAGAAATAAGGTTAGGATAAGACCGGCGTGAGAAAGAAAGCCGGAAAAAGAGCGGGTGGTGTCTATAATAAAGTATCTATCTAGTATCTATCAATAAAGCATCTATCTTTAATGTACACAAATTACAGCTTTTTTTATTCTCAATGTCCAGCAATCAACTCTTTCGACTTACGTTTTTCGTTTTTGCGTTTAACGGCTCGTTTTATGAGCGTTCTCGTCGAAGTAGCACTATGTATCGACACCGATCGGTATGGTTACTAGTAAGAACGAAGTGGCGAGGAGCATCAATTCGAATCGATTAATCATCGGCAGCCTCTGATTGCGACATGAAGGCGCTGGTGTCGAGTTCGCGGCTACAAAGAAATACTTGTCGAGCGTAAAAAGTCTGCGACTGATGTCAAGAACCTGTTGGGTCGGGTTATCCGTTGGGAAAAGCTTTGGCGGTGAATCCCGGTCGTCCTCGTGTTCCGTCTGCGTGGGAGGCGGAAACATAGTACCATCGTATTCTATTAAATATGCAAATGTAAAGCTGAAAAAGGTTTCTCGATTCGAAGCCATCATTAAATCCAGTAATGCCCATTCGTCATTTATGATTGTACTATATTCACTTATCTTCTATAATAGGGGAGACCGGATCTGGTAATTAGCAACGAAAAGTTAGTCAAACTGTTATCACCAAGGTTGATTGAACTAGTTATGTAACCCCAGACGTATACATTGTCCAATAAATAAACTTCAAACTATTGCTCTTACATTTACTCTACTGTAATCATATGGAGCTTGAAAACACAAGATCCTGAAAATCTCTGCAACCAGCACCAGCAGTAGAATCTCGATTATCTGAACGAAACAGATAGATACTAGAGACTTCGAACATTAGAGATTTGTATAATCGTGGATACACTGTACTTAATTGAAAAGATTTTGAACCTCAAATGGACTTTCAAATAATACACTGAAGGATAAATTATGATAAACCTTTCTGGCTTTTATTTTTAAAAAATCGATTTCTAGTTTTTTGCATTTTCTTTGTGTATAAGTTTACAACTCAGATATTATATTATACGAATATATGAAATTTCCTGTTCTGTGAACTGTGTAAGTTTGCGCAAAATTTGTTTCGTAGATTACATGTTGCTGATACGGCTATCTCGATATTTTTACAGGTGTCAAAGGTTACTCTTTTATCGTGTGTTTTTTTAGAAAATGTTGCTATAAATATTCCACATTATATGCAGCGTGCTAACTATGAATTAAATGTTACAATATCATTTAATTAAAATATCTTCTCTCGTTTCCTGCCGAAGTTTAGATAAAAGTTAGTGGGAAAATTTGGATTAAAAAGTGAAAACTTAATTATAAAAAGGCGCCTTTCTATAGTTGTGATAATAAAAACATTTTTGTAATTTTGCAACTTGAACATTAAAGCATAGATTCAAACCTATGAAGGTTTCTTTGATAATAATCTCGGGGAATGAAAGCAGTATCGAAGGTGTGCAAAGTTTCGTATGCAGAGTTGTGCTAATTCAGTTATGTTGTAATTCAATTGCACAATTGAATTATATTGTATTTCAATTATATAGTAATTCAACTACGTCGTAAATGAATTATATAATTTAAACCTTTCAATTAATTAAATTACTAATTATTTTAGTCAGATGTGTAATTGAAATACAATATAATTAAAGTACAGCTCTCCAAATTATGTAAACTAAAAACGTTCCTTTTTCAGTTTTTTGTTATTAAATAATGTATTTCATTTTACTTACATATAATATTAATGTTTTTTTAATAAGTCTTCTTAGATGATTGTCTTGACTTCAATATATATCGTTGCGTAGGTAAAGTAGAGACATGTTTCCTTTTTCTGCTTTTTATATTTATGTTTGAAATTGAAAAAATCTGTTCCGATATTATAAATTTATAAATAATACATTCCAACTGTTTGAAACCTTCACATAGATTTTTCAACCTCTTATTACCTATTACTTTATTATTCTTTAATTTTTTATTTTAATTTACTTACATCATAATTCGTAATTGATGTAGTTTAATTAAAAAGTATTTTCTAATTGTACTCCAATTGCAATTACGAATTACATTGTAATTTAATTGAATTAAAATCTGAATTATAAATTATAATATGATTTAATTACGATGTAATTCAATTACTTTGTAATTATAATTCCTGGAGTAATTCAGTTGTAATACTGCACAACTGTGTTCTTATGCATTAACAGTAAAAATGTGTTAGCAAGTAAATCAGTTTTTCAATTTGCTTACGGAAATTATAATATCCGAAGGTTTCCATCTTCGTTTTCCATCAACGATTATACTGTTTCATTTTCTACCAGATCTCTTCAGCCACTTCGAAGAACAATATTGAAGATGGCATACACGAGCACTAGTGTACATATGTAAGTGCCTGGTTTTGAGAACATGGCTATTGTACACAGACAATGATGGATTGAAGAAGCCGCATAAAGGACAGGAAAACCTGAAACAAATGTTACGGGGAAGAACGGGGAATTTCTACGTTCTGAGTTATCTGAGTCTGTCGCCATAGGGGACGATTTGCCGCACGTGCCAACAGCGTTTAATTGTTTACTTTTCCCTTCCATAACAACTGCGCACATATTTGTCGCGGGATTTACCCGCCCGTTACATCTGTGGAAGAATATTATAGTATATAAAGCGATGCAGGTTTTACATCCATCATCAGTCTTCCAGCTTCTCTTCAGAGTAGAACGGAAATCTAATCGATAACTAAAATGGCAAAATTCTACATCCTTGCCGCTTTTCTGTTTGTGGCTGCTGCCGCTGTCGTCGCCATCCCCGTCGGTAATACAAATTTGTCTATTTCCTTTTATACGTTAATTTAATATAATTTCTTAAAGTACCTTACGATCGCTTAAATCTTGATGCGACTCTAAATAAACGTAATTTAAAAAAAGAATAATTGGATTTATTCGTTAATATTTTATTCATTATTCTGAATAATGTTCAGTCAACACTGTCCGCATTTAACGTCCTATAAATTCCAGACGAAGAATACGAACCTCTCGAACTCGCCGAAGTTGCGGAAGAGCGTGCCGTTAGGCAAAGAAGAGTGACCTGCGATCTTCTCTCGATCAAAGGAATCGCCGAGCACAGTGCCTGCGCTGCCAATTGTCTCAGCATGGGCAAAGCTGGCGGTCGCTGCGAGAATGGTGTCTGTCTCTGCCGCAAGTACGTTACTTTCTAAGTATTGACATCACAGGGACAACTGTTGGACTTTATGAAACATTTATCAAACATTTTGTATCGAGGTATAAATAGCATACTTTTAGGCGTGAACACGCGTGATCCAATTTAACGCATTGTACATTAACTTATCTATTGGAGATGAATCACTGGCACGAATCAACAGCAAGATTCTTCTCGAACTTTGCACAGCCAACAGTGATAAGTCTCTTGAGATCTATAAAGTAGATAAACTATGTATATATCCGATACTCTGCTTCCGTACCGAATGCAAAAATAACTAGTTAATTGACGATACGCTGATTCAGTTCTCGAGTGTTTCTACTGTACAGTTTCACTGCAACAATTTTCAGAGATGTACGGCTTGTACTGCAGGATGTTGTAACGTTTATTTTTTTCAGGACTGACTTCAAAGATCTGTGGGACAAGCGATTCGGTTGAATCAAACTTTTCGTGTGACCACCGCCGAGGATCGATGGAATTTTTCTACGTAACCTGACAAAGAACAACAATGCTCTGCGAAAAACAACGTATTACACGGTCCTATTTTTGACCAACAAAGGATCCTCGAACATTGAAACTTCCATTGGCCTTGGACTTCCGTTTTATGTAACAGCACAATTTTGTTTAGACAATAGACACTCTACCTAGTGCAGAAATACATGTTCAATAAATATTGCTTATGCTTCCGAAAATCGACATTCGTCTTTTTTTATTTATCTTTGACTTAGTAACCCAGCAATAGATTGCTTGGTTTAAAATTTCTTACACTTTCATACGCCCTTATACTACTTCAAAAAAGACATTTTCTTAAAATACCTCGATAACTAATCATTTTTTTACTATTGTACCTCAATACTTTCTATGTAGAATGACGAGAGAAATCCGTTTATATACAAAAAGTATGCATTTCCATTAACAAAAAGTAATTCAATTGTTGAATACACGTGCACCATGGCACTTCTAAAAAAATATAATCCTACGGATGCAGTATGTTCTCTGAAGGGTCATTCCACAAGAAATCGGACACTTTTTGAAGTATTGTTTTGTTCAAATTTGAATATGTTATAGTCACTAGTAACCTATGAACGAATCACAAAGGATTTTTCGATATCTTGAAAATTGTTGATTTTAAAGACGTGTAAAAATAGTGTCACCCCAAAACTAACAAACCGATGAGAATAAGTTTTTAGGAGCTTATAGCGGAAACATGAGAGTATCAACTAAAAGTTTTTTTCACCATTTATTTTACGATAGTTTTAAACAAATCCAATGCTTTCATAGCAGGGAAGTTTTTAAAAATTTGCAAAAATGAGGACATAGTCCCAAGTGTTCTTAATCTTTCACCCTATTCAGATTGTACAAATATCTTAATTTTATGTTTGAATATAAATTGAAAATTTAATTTAAACGCGCTACGAACTTTCGTTTCAACCCGATATTATGTTACATATGGTTGAATCGGAGAATTAAATACTGTTAAATCTTTTGTTTCACTATATTTTGGCCGCTTGAAACGCAAAAACTACGGCTATATATTTGCATTAACTATTAATAAGCTATCTTGAATCATGTTTCCCTCTTCCATCATTTCTTCCTGTGTATGTCTCCTGGAATCGCAGATAAGTTCGCATATACCGGTGTATTGAATTGACGGAAACGTACTCTAAGTACTGCTATGTACTGATAAACACGTGCACATATGTTTCCACAACAGTGTCCACTTTCACCAAAAAATTTCTATGACGCACTCGATTCACTTTTCGTATACGTAAGGGGAATCCAATGATTACCAAATCGATTGATTAGAGTGTATGATTATCGCTAAATTTATTTGCATCAACGAACCTTCTGATAACTAATCCTTCTTGCGATCACAATTATATAATTCTCCATCGGAAAAGTCCTACGCCTATCTAGATAAAACATCAGGTCACCCCACCCACTCTTCGGATAGAAACAAAATCGGTATATAAAGACCATGAGGCAGGTGAACAATTAAGTAGTACACAGACTACAATCGAACTTCTACAAGATGAAGGCTTCACTTTTCCTTGCTTTCTTCTGCTTGGCCGCAGTCGCAGTTACGGCTGCTTCCGCTAAGAATATCGAAGGTGAGTTGACTTATTAGTTAAAACAATGTTTACAATTATTTACATCACTTGTCAGAAATAAAAAAAAATTATAACGATTCGCTAATATTTGTGTAGGTGTTGTTTCTCTAAGAACTATTATGCTGTTACTTCAAAAACTGAAATATTAATATCGAAATTTAATATATTAGATTACTTTAGTTGCTTCAATCACCTGTTGTTCGGGTGAAATTATTTATTATTTTATTTGAACGATGTAATCGAAATAAAAAATGGTTGAAAAATAATCTATTCGATTCACACGTCAAATAGAAATAAATTTTTCATGTTATTTGTATGATACAAATAATAACGTATTTAAAATAATTCATTGTTTCAAATAATCAATTGTTATGTAAAATGTGCCCACCATGGCAGCAAATATATCTGATTTTTTTTTTCTTAATACACAAGTACAAACAATGCAATTATCGCGACAATGCGGGGAACTGTAGACTTTGGCTTATTCGTAAATATGTTGCAGATTTGCCAGAATACCACACTGATGAGGCAGTCGAAAACGGAGATGCTGAACAACTATTATGGTCCACCTGTCAAGCGGGCGGAGATTGGCTTTGCGATAAGATCTGTAGGATGCAGGGTAGAAGGGCTGGCCACTGCAACGGTAATGGCGGATGCGTTTGCACGGGGAGGTGTGTATTCTCTTGAACATTATTATGTAAGAAACATATTGGTATTTCCATGATTTGTAACATATTGTTTCTTTTGCAGAAACTAGACAGCTGGACGGTTAATGAAACTGGATTTCTGTGTACACAATGGAAAACTTCCGCGGAATGACCTAAATACTTTCAATACGTATACTTATCTTTAATGACAACTTGAATTAATAAAATTCTTTCTTCTTAATTACTTTAAACAAGCCTGTAATTGCTTTCCACCAGAACGTAAAGTTAGTAATTCACAATAATGTTAAGGTTTGGATGAGGTTTAAGATGGACGTCCAAAAATTACTATTTATTTAAATGAAAGCCAGTTATCAAAAATTTCAAAGAAAATTACCAAAAAATGAAATGATTAAGAAATATTAATTCTAAAAATTACTTTAAAAAATCAACGATTGAGCTAAGATCTGACTGAAACTTACCACTTTTGAACCACGCGGCAACTACGAAATGGTGCTGTTCATGTAAATCTACACTCGATTGTATAGGAATACTATCATAAAATATCGATTATTGAGATCGGCAGAAGGTTCAAGTAGCAAACCACCACGCTTCTCACTGAATTGTATCTATGGGAATATTGAAAGCTGCACAGTATGGGCAAAATTATGCATAACACTCCGTTACATCAATAATACTTGCATTCAATACTGTACCAACAATCAGTTATCAATAAGCTATGTCCCAGTTGACGTTAAAATTGTTATCGTTACTTTTGCAAATGGCAAGTTACAGTTTCCAAATTTCAAAATGTTTTACCATAAGACGACTGAAATAAATTAGTAATTTGCAAAAGGTTAATAGTCTGGCATAGTGTAATGATAACTAAGCGACTTACTCAAGATATATGCCGCAAACACGGCAGATTATATAATTAACAATGCAATAAATTAATCTTATTCAATAAGCTAGGTTGTATAAAAAGTATCATTCATTCTTACTTGACTATTTCAAAGTTACGCATCGTAACCACAGCCACACTGAGAATGAAAAAACATTCGCGTGTCGTTTTGTTCCGACACGGAGTCAAACAAAAAATTGCAGACAAATTGTAGCAATTGTTACGAGTCAGGACTGCGGGCAACGCGAGAGGTCGTCGAGGGGGTTGTTACCCCAGCAATATGGTTTCAATTGTAATCTTTGTTGATTTGAATTCGAGATTAGTAAGCCTCGTAACTTATATATTATTTAATCGAATTTATTACCTGTGATGCACGGTGTTGACGCACTCGCAATGCGGGGTCGGAGAGCGATTGTTAAAAGCCAAATAGAATATACACGAACTAACGGATTCTATAAGGTTACGTTTGATTCGAAAGAGACTTTAACCTGATCTCACTAGAACTGACTCTGATGCGTGTAACGCGACGTGACTTCACGATTATTATAACGCGACCGAGCCACTTCTGAATCTCTACTAAACCGCTTCTAGACTGAACCAAAGAGAATGAAAATGAATGGGTTTATATACCCTAAAAATGATAGGGAAATGTGTCTCTTTTATTCTACGGTCGCACACTCGTACTTGTCGTTTCAAGTGAATTTAAGGTTTGCAACTGGATCTTTGTTTAAAGGGGTAAAACGAAGGGTTAGTCGGGATGTTTCCTATCAGAGACTATCTTGACAGAACATTCCAGAAGGGAATGTTTTCAAAATTTCCATATCAGGAAATCGTACGGTGCTGTTACTGAATCATGCTTCGTGCCAGTTGCGTCCAGCCGGAGCACAATCATCCCTTCTATAAACAAGGGGTCTGTTGGGGTGCTTTTCATTCTCAGATAATAGAACTTCTAATCGACGTGAACGTGGAGAACGTCTCCATACGTAACACAATCAAGCTGTTATCAGAATTTGGTGTTTCACATGTTTCTGACATTTCCCTGAACCCGTCAATCAAGTCGATCGATTCGACACGGAACTCTATAATTCAAACAAACTACTATCAATTTTGTAAGGACAAACGAGCCGACAGCCAATTGAGATAAGAGCAGGATGGCATGACTAAAATATGGTGGCGAGGTCTAGTTGAAATATGCTTCTGATTCTTTAGACAGACGTTCTTCGGTGCCAGGCAAGATGGAAGTGTTTCAAGGAAACTATAAATTATATTATTCTTTGATGTGCACCATTGGACTCTGGCCATACAACAATTCTTTTCTAATAAAGATCTATAGATGCATTATTGTTCTGATGCTATGGGGCTGTATAGTGAATCAGGTGATAAAGATTCAATTCGCAGTGAAACGTTGTCATATGGTGCCATTCCTCTAATCGCGTCCAAAAAGTGAGAAATATTTACCACTTTGTGACCAAGTGAACGCATAACAATCATTTAAGACTTTCATATTGTATAAATGTACTTTCCAGCTGCGTGTACATATTCTTTTATTCATTTTTCATTGCTGTTTTTATGCAAAAGCTGCACTCGAATATAGCGGTTAAAAAACAATACATCACGTACTGTCCGTCCGCCAAATGATGGGTAGTGTTTACGTTTTCACTTCACCCTGACTCCCCTGCCACAGCGCTCGTTGTTGCTATTGATCGAAGGCGACACAAGAAGTGAAACGACGACTTCACAGGATTGAGAGACTACGGCGATGTTGCGAAATCATATTAGGGGAACCCATATGTAATCAACCCTGTAATAAACCCTGTAATAAAATGGCGGCGTCCGTACCTTCCGAGGATCTTATTAGTCATTGCATACATTTTCATTTTCATGCGGGATTTAATGCAACGGTAACAACAAAGAAAAGCGATGTTTATGGAGATGTATTGAATGTCAACAAGTGTCAACATTGGTTCAGAAGATTTGTTGCTGGTGATTATGATCTCTCTGACAGGCCTCGAAATGGACGACCAGTTGAATTTGATAATGACACCCTAAAATCTCTAGCGGAAGCTGATCCGAAATTAAGTATACAAGAATTATCGAGAAGCCTGGGGCCTACATGGTCAACTATACAAAGAAACCTACACGAAATGGGAAAGACATATAGGTAAGGAATATGGGCACCGCATCAATTATCTGAAACCAACAAGAATATTCGTCGATCAATTTGCACTTCATTGCTATCCAGATTTCGTAGAGATCCATTTCTTAGCAGAATCGTTACCGGAGAAAATTGATTCTTTATGATAACATAAAGCGTTCCAAGCAATGGCTTTCTGCAAATCAAACCGCAATATCAACCCCTAAACCTAGCTTATCACTTAGAAAGATGTTACTGTGCATTTGGTGGGGCTGTCGTGGAATAAGTCACTTTGAGTTGTTGAAACCTGGAGAAACAGTTACTGCTGAATTGTATTGTTAGCAATTATAACGGCTGTATTCAGAACTACTGAAAAAGTGGGCATTCCCATACATCGAAACTCACTCAGGAAAAAATCAAAGAATTGCAATGGGAAGTTTTACCGCACCCACCGTACTCACCGGATATTGCTCCCTCTGACTATCATCTTTTCAGATCTCTGAAGCATTATTTAAGAAATAAAACATTCACTTCTGTAGAAGATGTACGGAGGCATCTTGAATCATATTTTGCTTCACGAACCCTGAATTTCTATAAGAGGGGGTTTGAAAATTTGCAGCAAAGATGGAAAACTGTCCTTGATAATGATGGAGATTATATAATAAATTAAGAAATAAAAACTTGAATTTACTGCAAATTTTGTTTTAGATTTCAAAATAATTGATTACTTGTGGGTCACCCCCACATAATACTACAGTATTATCTCCGTTATCGTTCTTCGTCTTCGGCCAATAGCGACAATGCGTGCGACGGTAGGTGTGCAAGGACAGTGTGAGACCGTATTCTTTACCTAGCCATCGTCTGATGAATGAACAGTACATGGATACAAACCGCGCGGACGGGTTTGAACAAATAGGACTAAGTTCAGACATGGCGGAATCCGCGCGCTTTCGACCCTGAAGCGTAGGGCCCCTCGAACGCCTGCTTCTCCCACCAACCTCTCGTTGGGGACAGTGGGTGTTATGGTGGGGACGGTCTTGTCTCAATTCAGAGAAAAATGCCCATCCCTGTCATAAAGCATGGGCTTACAAAGGTTGCGTGGCGGGACTATCCAACGGTCCCCGGTCGGTGGGCCTAAGGCCCACGGCTGTGATTTCACCTGCCGACATCCAACGACGTTGCCACCCCGACAACCACCAACACCCCCACTCCACACCAACTCACCCAGAGTGCATAGAGTGGAGTCCGGGTAAGAAATACCAGTCTAACTGATTAGACTCTAACTTCAACTCCCGCCTGAGGAAAAGCTAGCTTAGGCTTTGGACAATTCCGTAACAGTCTAATTAATTCCAATTCCCACCGCGCCAGAGGAACAGCTAACTTAGCTTCCGGAATTAACGCGGACCAGTCGCTACAAGACCGTATTTATTTCTTTACTGTTCTACTCTGTAACCATTCATCAAACTCAGCCGTTATTATCATCGCCTAATGGATTTTTCATTATGAACATTATATTATTTATCATCCTTGCCGTCCGAAACGATCATAAGGTCTGCGCCTAATAGCATTGTCAACGTCAACCCATCCATTGAAGAATTTACACCTCCACATAGACCCTCGTCCAGAGAGTCTAATTAATATCTAGATATAGTAGTATTTCCATACTATCTGTGTATTATGGCAAAGATTGGTTACAATATAATTAACTGCTTCTCGTATGTGTTCTTATATCCTTGAATGTCGATGTAAAATGCGCAACTATCGATGCAATAATTTCATTTCGTATGAAAATTATACGTATTAATCGCATACCGTCGATATAATCATTTTTTAAATCAATTCTCCAAAAAATACTTTGTTGCAAAACAATTTCATTTCTGAAGGAATCAGATCGCCCACGTTGTTTCGTGACAAACACTCTACCCACAAAGATTTTCATATTTTTAAAAGTAGATATAATATTTTTCAGCTGTCCACGCTAAAAAACACAAATATGACGCTAAACGATATAATTCTGCAGCTGACGTTCTGTTTTTCGTTATTATTATACGCTGTACGATACATTACTTCTCTTTTTACATTTTCAGTGGTGAGTTACGGAATATGTCGTTTTTGTTTCAACCGTATATCGAATGAAGGAACGTTACTATAATTAGTTATATCCGTTTGCGTGTGGTTTCAGTCAAAATATATAGTTGAAAGTATGCAAAAAGATTATGACACGTTGAAAGATCCTGTTGAGCTCGAGCTGTTAATGAAATATTCGATAACAGCGAAGCGCATCCTGCAGTTATACTTCGGTAAAGACATTTGACAAACAGCTTGATTGTTGCTTAACAAACTCAAACTTTGTTTGAAATCTGCATTGTCAATCGAGTAATTCGAAGGGCGTAAGTCATGTCTAGACTGCGGATTTTTATGTAAAATAAAAATGTTCTAGGTCGCTTATAAGTAGACTGTTGATTTTATGCATTTATAACAGAAATATGTGCCTATAATTTAGTGCAGTAATTTCAGGTTAATAAGCAGATAATTGGACGAAGGTAGACATTTTTATTTGGCTCCTATTTCTTGCGATCGATGCAAACATTTTTTATTGTTAAGGAGTTATTGACAAAAAACATGCACCAATCAAAGCACGACTGTAGCCCAGAAATCCCGGATCGGCAACAGCTCCCTTTGAATGTGGCGTTGGCATTGGCTGAGTCAGAATTCGCCTGCTGTATCCGCGCTCTGATTGATCCGTGTTTTTTGCTAATAACTCCTTAACAGAGCCGCAAACATTTTTAGGACACCTTGTAGATATGTAGAATTCATGTTGTATTTTATAGTATTGTCGTACAAAACATATGCAAGTGTCTTCCGGCTCTTGATGTACCTAAGTGCAATGCTTGCAAAATATTAGAAAAAAATATTTAAAAAACAGTAAAACTATAATGCCCGTTCATGAAAACCTGAAATCTCACAAAAAATCACACAAGAATTTACATTATTTTACTGTATAGACCAAATTTTACAACATTTTGATGTTCTTTTGTTATTTAAATGATTTTGCAGAAGAAATTTATTATTAACATAACATCGTTTTGGATTTTAGCTCTAACGTGTTGCGGGACAATAGGCGTATTTATAGCATTAGGAATAAGTACAGTCCTGCAGTCAGATCTTCAACTTTACTTTCTGCATCTCTTGGGATTCTATTTTAATGAGAAAAGCCAGCGAACTAATTTGACTTGTTGGTGCGTCATACTGGTAGAAGCGTTCGGTTTAATAACGATGACGTGTACGGAAGGATCGATTGCTGTTTTTGCCACCTATCTAAGTGGGTTGTTGGAAATCGCCAGGTACGTTTTAATTTATTTTGCAATTTTTCCAGCGACACGCTCCAGTCTTGCACACTTATTCAAATAATTAATAGTTTAGAAGACAATTTCCCTTATAAAAACCCGCAATCCCCCCCCCCCCCCCCCCCCCTTTTGCCCCCCGACAAAAAGATAGCATACCTGATTTATTCGTTTTCGTCATTTTTATGTAACGAAGCAATACGTTCTAGTCGTATACAGGGCGTTCGACTAAAAAAATTTAAGGGGTGGTTCTCCAAGGTAATGTAAAACGAAAACGAAGTATAAGAAAATTACGATTTCGGCTTTATTTTTTAGTTAGTATCAATTTAAAATCCGCCTAAAACACGACAACCCAACTAACAGAGGTGTACGTTGCTACGTCATAAAGACAAGCGAAATCAAGGGGGCTTTCGTCCCATGTCGGCGCCTCCGTGTTGTCTAGCCCGTGTGCGGTGGTCCCATTTCCAAATTACTAAATTACTCGTGCGCACGGGATGTTTCCGCGAACTGGCCATGAAATAAACCTACGAATAAATGTCTTAATTTTATCTTCGAATTTTAATTTAAGAGCGCCACGTACTTTCCTTCCAACCCAATAGATGGATCCATATTACAGGGCCCAGTCACCGACGAGATACAGTGAGTGCAAAAAGTATTCGTACACCTCTTATAGTTTTAGAAAACCATATTTCTTTACGTAATTGTACATTTTTTTATAAAACAAAAACACAATTACGATTATTATATGTTTGAACTACAAAATGTGACATAAATAAATTAACGAAAAGTTAACGTTAATGAGATATATTAAGAACAGTCTGAAGTCTTTCAAAATTAGCACGCAAAAAGTATTTGTACACATAACAAATTTAGCACTAAACGGGTTATAATTTGCGAAAATAAATTAAATTAATATTTCGTTGGATAGCCTTTCGACTATATAATTGCGTCCAGTCTTCTTGGCATTGAATCCACTAAATGGATGTGATTTCGTATGTAATATTGCACCATTCCTCTTGAAGAGAAAGTTTTAATTGTAAAAATATGCTTTACTTAAAATATGCCGGGTTCGGATTTTTTTATCAAGCAGATCCCATAAATTTTCGATCGGATCAATATCCGGTGATTGCGAAGGTGTTTTCAAATATTGTAGTGTGTTATAAAGCAACCACTCTCTTGTGTTGCGTGCTGTATGTTTGTTGCGTGCCGCTCCAGCAGCACTCATACAACCCCAAACCATGACCGAACCTCCGCCGTGTTTTACTGTGGGACGAAGATTTTCTTTTTGTAGCTCTGTATTTTTCTTCCTCCAGACCGTACACTTGCCATCAGAGCCAAAAACATTAAATTTATTTTCGTCAGTCAATATGACTCTTCGCCAGAACTCGATAGGCTTATTAATATTATCTTTCGCGAAATCAAGTCTCTTCTTCCTATTTGCAGCATTTACGAAATACGTCTTGCGAGCAACTCGGCCGTCGTATTCATTATTTCATAAACAATTACGAACAGTGCTGGCACATACACTTACTCCAGCGTTGTTTGCAAGCTCAGCAGCGATTTTAGGGGCACTAATTTTAGGATTTGTTTTTGTTTCACGTACAATAAAACGTTCATCGCGTGAACTAAGTTTTCGAGGGCGACCAGATTTCTCTTCATTTTTATTGGTTTTTCTTTCACCATATCGATCGTATCGTTGTATAATAATTTTTCTTTCAGTCTCGCTTATTTCCTTACGTTTACGACCCATTTTACCGAATGTTATAAAAATTGACTTTTTTTGTTTTGATCTTTTTTGCAGAAGGTTGCCACTAGACTGTGCATCAAAGACCCAGTCTGATTATTTGTCGGGTCCCGCTAAACCATGATATAAACAATCGGACGCCTTTCACATACATTCTAGTACCTATACGAATACTTTTTGCGCGCCAATTTAGAGACACTTCTTTCTAATTTTTCTCGTTAACGTTAATCTTTTTCAAGTATATTTATATGACAGTATGTAGTTAAAATATATAATAATTGCAATTATGTTTCGTTTTATAAACGTGTGTGCAATTACTTAGAGAAATACATGGTTTTTTAAGCCTACAAGAAATGTACGAGTACTTTTTACGTCTTCGTAGATTCGCGATAAAGTAGAGTGACTACATTAACGTCAAAAAATGGTTCTATGTGCCTCAAGTTTTCGTCCTTATATGAGAATATTTTTCGATAGGAAAGGTTATTCGATATAGGAAGGTTTAATCTAGCGCGCGCTGGTCATGAGCTGCGGAGATTATGCAGATATTTGATAATAGAAGCGTTAGAAGTAGGCCAAAAATTGAAGATGACGTGCATGCCGTGGAATCCAAGCATTTTTATGCCATTGGATGAGTTTTTTGGATGAAATTGAGAGCAGCGTGCACTAAAAAATATCTTCAGCTACAAATTGAGCTATATTTTGTCTCGATTCCCTGCGAAATGAAGCCAAAAACTTGAGGCACGATTCTGGCGTCAGAATTCATAATATCGATAATACAGAGGAAAAAATGTGACAAGTTTAGTCACAGACTTGAGACCCGTCGGATCAAGACCAAGACGGATCTTAAGTCTGTGTCTAAAGGCTGTGAATGGAAATTAATTAAAGAGTCACGTGACTATCGCGGACCCTTAACAGTGTCAACATGTTTTTCATCTTTCAGTTACCGAATGCGCAATACAGTAAACAGCGTGGCAAATTCCGATGCGTTGAATGTAATAGACTTACGGCCAATTGTGGAAATTCACTGTAAAGTTATAAAGTTGGTACCTTCGTTCAGATCATATATTCAGATATCCAAATGTTATTCATCTGTGTTTCACTATATTTTTATTACCTGTTTTATTCGTTTTGTACCATTTGATGGACAATACGCCGAAATATTATGAATTTGCAAACGAAGACAGTCTAAGAAATATGCGGATGACATGATGGTAACGTCTTTAATAATAGTGACAGTAGTTGTTCTCGCGTTCGGTGTAAATGTATATCGTGTAAGTATCGGTAAATTTATTGTACGTATATATATCCTTCTATCCAAGGAAACATAACAAAACTGCTTCATGTATGACGCAGCTCTTCATGACTATCACTTTGGCAAGGAAATATGACGAAGTGTTGCTTACCATATATTTCGTTGGAGCATATCTGTCGTTTATAGGCGGAAACAATTATAGTGGGCAAATATTGTTGGACAGTGGTGTTAACTTTTACCACGAAACGTAAGTTTACGTTTTTCTATTCGAAAGGTGTTTTCGGATGGTACAACCAGGCAGGGTAAATATCTACATGTAAAAATAAGTCGAAAAAAGAGGAATAAACTCAATTTTCTTGAAGAAGGTGTCAAACGAAGGAGAAACGTTATTCTTTTTTACAGACATTCCCTGTCCGGTTGTACCACCCGTCCGGTTACACATTGCATACATGTATGCATAATAAGAAAATAATGAACCGACAATGTTCAATGGATTAGATACAATTCGTTATGGTATCGTATACCACCAAGAATGCAAAAGATGGTGTTGCTCGCATTGATGAGATCTCAGGTGTCAGTAGAGTTTAATCTTGCTGGTTTATTCGTACCATGTTACGAAGGCTTTACGATGGTAATTGATCGCATATGTGCGCAGGGTGTTCCAGTTCGTATGATACAACCAGGAAAGAGGTGATATTACCTGAAAGAAAATCGGAAATAAGATATGACTTTCACGATTTGTTGAACGTGTGGTGTTACGAGGGTTATTCCCCTCGGAATATGACTTCGATTTGTTAGCTAGGTGCGAACCTGATGCTAATTTAGGGAATTGCTAAGATTATAAACAGCGAGGCGGGGACCTACGGGTCCGCCTTCCCCTGAGCGTAGTAGAAGGGGGACATCGGGTGGGTAACCCATGCGGTGTTCTACTTGATTAGGCATTGGGGAGGGGGAAGCATTTCTTCCCCTAGGATGTCATTGTTGGGGGGGGGGGGGCGAATTGTTTTCGATACGAGTCCCTCGCCTTCTCCTGTTAGCTCAGGAAGGTCACCGTGATAGAGTTAATGGGTATACCCCTTCGGGGGAGGGGAAATCGCACGTAACCCTGTCTCTCTCTTCAGGAAGGACGAGGAATCCGTAATGCGATTATCGTGAAACAAAAGGGAGTCTCTAGGAATGGAGTCAAACGCAGACTAACCTAATGCGAAACTGAGGAGCCACTAGGTTGCAAAGACTTTGGTTTGGGCTATTGCTTGTCGCAAACGAACATGATGCGAGATCAGGGAGTCGCTAGGTCTGTTAGTGGGCCTCGTAACTAGTATAATTTAATTGATACAATCAGAGCGGTAATTATATCGTGTGAGAACGTTTAATTACTAAAAAATTTTATTTGATATTTTCAGCTCATTAAGTTAGCCAAATGTCCACTCGACCAAATCGAGTGGAATGTGTGCTGCACACATAGCGAGTAAAAGACTTATGTATTTGGTACCAAACCCTGCTCGAAGTAGAATTTGGTCCTCATTTGGTATGATTTTGGCACCAAAATTTTTCGCCAAATTCCTACTCAAAAATTCCACGTAAAACTCCACGTAAAATTCCATGCGGAATCATGCGATATTTGGAGCCAAACTTTGGCTTCGTTATAGAGGGCAAGTCCGTCGCACTAAGAACGGACGTAACCTTGTCCTAACAGTACGTATCGGGAAAAATTGAAGTAAATATTCCTGTGTAGGATAGGAAAAGGTATTTTATTTAAGTTTCGATGAGTAATAAAGATAAAGTGATGCGTAAACACCACAATGTGTCGTGAAAGACAAAGCGCCGTGTTGTGGAAGACGAAGCACGAAGACCGTACGTACGAGAGAGAGAGAGAGAGAGAGAGAGAGAGAGAGAGAGAGAGAGAGAGAGAGAGAGAGAGAGCGCGAGGAGTGTGCGAGAGAGATAGAGAGACCAGCGGCCCGCGCAACAACCCCCGAAGGACCGCAGGAAACAAAATCCACGCGGCAATTCTATTTTTTATGATTCTTATGAAAGCGTTTAGTTGTTCGGCAGATTTCGCGCGTTTAGGATGTGTGTTAGCATGAATCGCTTCGTATTTACTTCGAGATCTTGTGTGTACTGTGCTGTCCAGTTATAATTGAGGACATTTCATCTCATAAGCCGAAATGGCAAAGTGAGTATATACATTATTCTAAAATTTAAAACATTTTTTCTTCGAAATATATCGATTGTACAATGAGAACAGAACACATATCACGTCCTAATGTAAGGCCCTTTTTATTTGTAGGAAGGAGAAACTTCAAGAGTGGTGTGCTGTCCGTGTCAGCGGATTAGAAGAAGCATAGCGAAAATAAATAAATAAATATATTGTAAATAAGCATTCCTATACCTTATTTTCTGTTCGAGGGTTTTATTACACTTATTTTAATATTTCAATATTTATTTTATAACAGTTTTGTTATGATAATTGAATTTTATATCATTTTCATTTCCTTCATGTAACTTGTATAGTTCATTTTTTTTTTTTTTATTTTATTGTCTATTCGTATTCTTTCTTAAGATTATAAATATAAAAAAAATAAATAATATTTAATACAAATATCTGTAAAATAAAAATAGATTAAGATTCAAATAAATACATTTGTAAATTTAATTCAATTTTCCCTCTCATCGTTTATTCAGATATTTACTTTCAGAATAAGGTTACGTCTGTTCTTATTGCGACGGACCTGCCATCTACAACAAAGGCTGATCGAAGCCAAAGTTTGGCTCGAACTTGACATGACTTACTTTGCACTGGAATACCAATGGTAATGCGGAAACAGATAGATAGCAATTCCGAGTCAAATTTTGGTGGCAGATTCAAAGCATTTTGCTTACATTTTACTACGTAATGTCACCTGGTTTCTGTTTGTATTACGAATACCTGGACACCTTGTGCATGCTATTCAAAATGATACTTAATACCCGGATTCAACGAACTCTCGTTTCAGATGTTAAGCTCGTCTTTTTCCTATTTTACTCTCCTTTGTTCAGTGCAGTAAAACATCTAGGAGTAATTGGTACGACGATAGTGTTCACAGGAGATCAGCTTACAAAACCAACATGTATCACAATTTAAAAACTGCTAGCTCAAACAGTCCAAGCGTAATTTCAGCTATTAGCAACTCAAGCTGCGCACATTTCGATAGATTCGACTGCGCACTAGTCAAGGTTCTTCTTTCGATAGAACTTTCTCAAATATTCTCTTCAGCTACACCCCGCGGCAAAACTATAAGACATACGTACATATGTATAGGAAAATTATATTAAAGATTTCGTCTAATTCTTCTTTAACTGCCAGGCAAATAACAGCTGAAGGAGCAACAACATGTAGCGTTACGATAGTTCAAAGAGAACTATGAAGAAAATGATAAAGAAACCACCACTAACAAGTCGCCATAAAGAGGTCCGCTAAAGTTTGGAAAAGGGCGGCAGTAGAATTTCAGGGAGAGATTGATATTAGGTTTATTTCATGCAAAATGAATAGGCAAATGTATACTAACATCATAAACGAATAATTAACAAAACATGCACACTGTATAACGATACACACATCGTATTACATACGAGGTCCTGTTGATCTTCAATCAACAACGATATGCAATTGTTTTAACAGTCCGAACTCATGAACGTCGCATTTCAGAGTGACCGAACGAGTCGAGCAAAGAATCACTTTTCATTCATTTTCTTTCTATGTCTTATAGTTTTGTCGCACGATGTACACTCGATCGTATGTGTAAATGTTTATATTGATGTTTCCAGATACAACTTTTTACAAAACTAGCAGCTGATAGTGGACTCGTATTTATTGATGAAACGGACATCCAAAGAACGTGGAATAAATAATTGTTCCTGACCAACATACTACGTCGTACGTAGTCATAACGTAGTCCTATTTCATATTCATTAGCTGTGAATGCCGATAACGCAGTCCTATGTCACTTTTTACAATCACACGTATTTATGTAGCAGACCATTGCGATATTCAGCCATAGAATTTGGAAACTATGTGCGGCGTTCAGCAAATTGTTAACTTTGTAGTAGTAATAGAGTATGTACATATATATTAAACAACAGAAAAGGACGATTTCTTGTTGTACGCAGTTAATTATTAGTAGACTGCGGAGCTTTATGCAAAAGAAAAATTTTCCAAATCAACTGTAATAAACACAAGATAAACGGTCAACTAAGAATTGCTGGATCTGAATGGTGGATTAAAATTAACTGTTACTCAAAATTACCTTGAACTGAATTGTATATTATACGCGCAGTTCATACGATACGAGCCTGAGGTGGCTCGAGAACTAGGACCGTCACAGGAAACGTGACGCGCGGCCGGAACAAGGAGGCGTAGCCCTTGAAAATTTGTGGAAATATGCTTGGTCTTGCCAACCTCTGGTTTAAGGAGCCTGGTTTCCCGTTGTCCGAGGGTGCTTAAACATTGCTGATTTCTTTTTTTTTTTATTAATTGAAACAATCCTGGGGATGCCGTAATAAGAATTCAATAGTTGAAAATAAGAGCCACTCTAATGACCCCGCTAACGAAGGTGTCATTTTGATTTAACAAATTATTTATTTATATTTAAATGATATACTGCAAAATTAAACAATTCAACTAGAATAGAATTCTTTAAGATATTCAGCTGTGGGCTTAAGAATTGCTTTGTCCTTAAGACTGATAACCCAACCAGGTGCAAGACCATAGAATAACTGTCTTGGATCTTTGCGCTCTGTAAGCATTTCATATTGTGGGTCGTTTTCGATTTTTGGTAGTACATAACCGTATTTCTGAGATAAAATCAATCGTTGCTGAGAAATCTCTTCAGGATTTGCTAAATATCCTCTTGTTGTTGCACTTGAATAGTATTCCAAACAGTCTGCTGGTGGTAACATTCTGCGAGGTATTGGTTCTCCTAAATTAATAATATTTTATATATGACACCATAAAATATCTTTTAATATTTATTTTAAAATAAAGTAATGTATTTACCTCTGTTAAAAAATTTATCTACATTACTTAATGCAAACAAAGAATTGGCATCGTAATATGCTGTAGTTATAGTACCACCATTTCTTTCAATGGCAGCAATTACAGGTTCACTAGCCCATTGAACTTCTATATTTACTTTAGCTTTAAAGTCATCAGCTCCCTCAAAAATTTTTAATAAATTAATAACAATATATGGTTTTTTACATGAAAACCTACATACACTTATGTAATAATATGACACACAATCAAATACCTCATCTGTAAGATGAACACCTGCATGTTTATGTTCCATCTTGAAGTTATAAACTCCTGTATTAAGCAAAGATACTAAATCTATGGGCTTAGATTGATCTATCTTATTTAGATCAATGCATAATTGTAAATTCTTTAATGAGAAAGGTGGATATTCTCTCCTCAAACTAAAATGAAAATCAAAATATTTCAGTATGCAAATTTACAATGAGAGTAATTAATTTTAATTTAATATAAATACAAAGAATCCCACTTAATTGAAATAAGGGTTAATCAAGACAGTTGCTTATTTGGTACAGATACTCAAGAAAGGAAACAAAAACAAAAAAACAATACTTTTGGGGCAATAAGCCACTTTATTGAGACAAAATATCCTGTCCCAATTAATCCAAATCGGCTGTATTTCAATTAATATAAAATTGAAAAGTTATATATTGAATTACAAAATTCATGCATAACTTACTGATGTCCCTTATAATAGGGTTCGTAACAAAATCTAAGGTAAAATGGATTATTTCCAGTCTCATATCCAAGGCGCATATAATTTTGTCTTTGACCAGAACCTTTATTACCTGCTCCATGTTTATCACCACCATGTTGTGCTCGACCACGCTTTGACTGTGAAATAATACATGATATTGTATTATACACGATATTAACATGCAATATTATTGAAAACGCACGTATTGTTATGCGTACTTGTTTTCTTGCACCGGGATTGTCTCGAATATTACTTAGATTTAATCTTGGTAATGTTCGCATTAATGACAATGCCAGATCTTTCCCATGTTTTCCAGCCATTACTTCGAAGATATGCCTACGTCCTTTAAATCTTCATACCCTTTTTTGTAATAATAATTTTTAGATACTTGCTTATTATACTAGTATTTTACTCGTATTGCAGAGCTCATAAAATTCGAGTAGAAGTTTCGCCTGTGGCAAAGTCTTCTTGAACCTTCTGTGATGTATAACCTTACTGACAAATTTTATACAATATACTGCCAAATTGGTTCTCATGTACCTTTCGCAGCTGAAATTAAGTCATTTCGAAGGAGACGGGTTTGATTGGTTGTTAGACACACATAATTTTGCTATTGGTCGAAGCGATAATGTCAACGAACCAGATTATGCAACAGGTACTATATAATTGGAACCATATAAGAAGGAATCTACTTCGCTCGTGTCGTTGTGGAGTAGCCTTGTTGTAAAGTTTCAGGCTCCCCCACTGAATCATCCACAACGTCATGAATAATCATATACCGGGAGACAAGTAATTTATAATTTGTATCATCTTAACCTCTCAAACCATATCTCTTTGAATGCTACGAGCACACGGTATTATGAACAATTAGCGTTTCGACGCAGGAGAGATGCACGGTTGTATGAGCGCGAGTAGTGGATTAGCCAATGCACGAGTCCCTGAATCACTAGCGCGACGTTGGCATTGGCTGAGCAGAAATCCGTCCGCTGCAACCACGCTCTGATTGGTCCGTGTTTTCCGTTAATAATTCCTTAACAAAACCGTGAAGAACATTTTCGCAAAGGAAAAAGTTACTTCAAATGAGTCGAGGAACCTCCCCTTTCAAAGAATTACAACATTTGAGACACAATGTATAAATTGCTTTCCGAAAAACACCACAGTTTCGCCTTGATAAAAGTCTCTATGATCACACAGTCAATAGGTATGCACATCTAGAATTATGTGATCAATGGCCGCACACACGTTTACAGAGAGGGGCAAAGAAGTTCTTTTCGTTTAATGCGTTGTTGAGTGTAGGCCGGTTGTTGGAATCCGTTGTAATCCACAACATAGGATATCTAAAAATATTCTCAAGATGACTGAAACTCTTCAACTAAGGGGTACGCTTCGTGGACATAATGGCTGGGTTACTCAAATCGCAACAAATCCGAAATATCCGGATATGATATTGTCGTCTTCACGTGGTAAGTTCAGTAACATATAGTCTTGCTTTATGGTAATTATATACTATAGTTGTGTATAATTATGTTTGTATACTGATACTATAATATAAATTCTACATATAAATATTTAATCCTGATACATATTTCTGATAAATAATATAAATTTTTTTATAAATGAGTTTATACTGCTTTCTTTGTGTTTTTGTATTTTATACTTTCATATTTAAGTACGAATTTACCGTTATTAGCGTATAAAGAAATTTTAACTTCATTATTTTTCTTATTTTGTTAGATAAAACTTTAATCGTATGGAAATTAACACGTGATGAAGCCAATTATGGTATACCACAGAAACGTTTATACGGTCACTCTCATTTTATTAGTGACGTAGTACTATCTTCTGATGGTAATTATGCTCTGTCCGGTTCATGGGACAAAACGCTACGTCTTTGGGATTTGGCTGCAGGTCGTACTACACGAAGGTTCGAAGACCATACCAAGGTGTGACATTTTCTGGTCTACAGTTGTCATTCGTCATGATATAAACGGAAGCTTTTTTTTTTATTTTTTTTTTTAATGCCACTGGCAGAAGATAAAACTACGTGAGTGATGGAAACTATACTGAAGCTTTTTTTTATATATTTTTTTTTATATTTAAAAGTAGAAGAGGTGGGTGATTAAGTCTGTGGTATTGTAAGTATTGATCATGCTTCATATGTCCACGAGTACACTATTTTAGATAATCTAATTAAATCAAGCAATTGAATATTTGTTAACAGGATGTTTTAAGCGTTGCTTTCTCCGTGGACAATCGTCAAATTGTTTCTGGCTCGCGAGACAAGACCATTAAATTGTGGAACACCTTGGCAGAGTGTAAGTACACTATTCAAGATGATGGTCACACAGATTGGGTCAGTTGTGTACGGTTCTCCCCAAATCATTCAAATCCTATTATCGTTTCTGCTGGTTGGGATAAACTGGTCAAGGTAAGTTATTTTTTTCTGTGTATATACATATGATGTCTGTTACTTAATAATCATATAACATGATGATTTTTATTAAACATGATATTCATGAGTGTATGCGGATATGGGACTGATTTAATTAATCTTGTTTAATTTTTTTAAGTTAATAGTCATTCGTATTTCAAATGTCAATATGTTTCCAGGTTTGGAACTTGACAAACTGTAGGTTGAAGATTAATCACAGTGGACACACTGGATATCTTAACACAGTTACTGTTTCCCCTGATGGTTCACTTTGTGCTTCTGGTGGAAAGGTATGTATTTAAAAAGAACAGTGTATCTTTTATTATAATAAATCCTAATTGGTTTATTAATTAAATTTTTCCTTAAAAATTGTAGGATTGCAAAGCTATGTTATGGGATCTGAATGATGGAAAACATCTGCACACGTTAGACCATAATGACATTATAACAGCTCTGTGCTTCAGTCCCAATCGTTATTGGCTTTGTGCTGCATTTGGACCTTGGATCAAGATATGGGATTTAGAAACCAAAGAAATGGTTGAAGAATTAAAACCAGAAGTTGTGTCCACAACAACTAAAGCAGAACCACCCCATTGTCTCTCTTTAGCGTGGTCTACTGATGGACAAACATTATTTGCCGGATATTCCGACAATACTATACGTGTATGGCAAGTTTCCGTATCTAGCCGTTAACGTGTTTATACAAAAATAAAACAATAAAAAAGGAAAAAGATATTAAACCTAAACATCTAAGTATTTTTATTTACATAAAACCTGGTACATACGTAATTACTGAACTACATTCAATTTGTATTCTATTTTTCTTGTTTCTGCTCAGATGATTTAATTTTTTCTTCGAATTTTTCAAATTCTTTTTTAGCAATTTGATCGGTTTCATCTTCTACCTGAATTACCCCAAGAACTTCTGGAATATAGAATTGCATCATATTTTGAACTCCGTTTCTTAGAGTGACCACGGAACTTGGACAGCTTGTACAAGAACCTTGCATCTTCAATTTTACTATTCCTTCTTCAAACCCCTATCATTGGAAGCATTGTTTAGCAATATTGCCAATTATTCAGTTACAAAACATTTTAAAATACAAACCACGAATACAATA
Source organism: Halictus ligatus (assembly GCA_028454255.1). NCBI lineage: Eukaryota > Metazoa > Arthropoda > Insecta > Hymenoptera > Halictidae > Halictus > Halictus ligatus. The sequence continues at coordinate 3,135,319 of CM052138.1, forward strand.
TCACCACCGTCTTCTTGAACTGTTGGTCGTATTCGAGTATCTAACAATTCTTTTATCATTTGTACTATTTCATCATCGTCATCGGTAATTTCTATAAATAAAAAATTGTTTAACATATAATCGAATAAATGATTGTATTTGTTGCAAAAGAAATTACGAGTATCTGCTGCAGGTTGGTCTTCAGTTAACACAGGCAGACCAGAAGCAAAGAAATCCATAATAACAGCAAATACTTCTGGCTTTAATAACTTCCATTCGACATCCTCATCTACTTTTGTAATTGTAATAAAATCAGGGCCAAAGAAAACAGATTTTACACCTTCTACACGAAATAACATTTTTGCCAGTGGTGAGCCATATGCATCAGTGGCATTAGGAAAGTCTTTAGTTTGACCTTGTTCGAGCACTTTAACTCCAGGTAAAAATTTTAAACTATTAGGATTTGGAGTATCTTGTGTTTGAATAAACATTTTACGTCTTTGCATGTCATTGACATGAAATCGTGTTGTAACTGATAAAAGGCATGGTTGTAAAATATGAGAATTGCTACAAGTATGCATGCATAGCTCAGAATTTCCTAAGATTCTGCAACGTCAAAATATTAGTATGAATTGACATCCGCCTATACTATAAATATTTTTTAATCTATTATATACTTACTTTTGTTGTTGAAACGATACTAGAGATTTGCGGGCTAAACGCCGACTTATTTTTAAGGTATTCATAAAAATTTTATCCATTATTTTTTATCAAACACGATGTATCAATAAAAACCATAACTCGGGCTTTAAGGTTATATTATTCTTTATATGAATTTTAATATCCCGCTTATGTGTTTGTTATCTGTTTTCTTCGTTTTATAATATTTAACTCTTTTCTAATAATTGCGTAGTTCGATGTTATTCTTCTGACAGTTACCAACGCAATGGTGGTGTATTTAGGTACGTCCAAACACGTATATACATTCTCACGAGTAATAATTTGACCATATTTAACCTGATTAGGTTATGTACGATTTACAATAAAAATATATTTCTTTTTATGCAGATAACGAATAGTGGTAAATGAAACTGCATCCTTTTATTTTAGAGAAGTCCATCTTTAATAAGTATTAGTTTTCTTATAATTTAAATTGTAAGTAAACAAGTAACAACTTATTATCAATAACAATACAGTGTATTTACTGCAAAATAAATTGTCAGTATGTAACAAAAATTCATTCGTTTGATGTGTTAAGTATTTTCAGCTACATTAAAATATTATTCATTGTAAATTTCAAACACTGTTTTCAAATTCGATTAAAGCTCATACATAACCTTGTTAATGTACTTGGTAATTAGAGTACATTAATTGCTGCATGTGATGTACTTTGGTTGCGTGTTTACTAAAAGCCTTATCATTGTTCTTTAAAAAACAAAAAACTACAGAACATTTTTGGAAAGTTATAACTAAAAATATTCAAAATACTTAACAGAGAAGAATACAAGTAATAACTGTAGATATGCACACATAGTTAAATACGAAGCAGCAGATTGAGAGGAATCTTCATGTTTACCAAGTTGTGAAACACATAAATCTTCACAGTCCTCTTCTTTGCATAAGTCACAAAGTGTTGCTTTCCGGGGTTCATAAAATACTCTCGCTTTCCTTGCTAAATATAAAAAGAGAAGAAATATCTAAGAATTAGAGATAATATTGCTATACACTATAAATAATTATTTTGAATTATTAAGTAACTTACAGGAATCATAATAATCATATACAGTAACTGGAACTGGTTTCTGTTTTGCTACCTTGTGCGTTCTGAATGCAGATACTGTTGGACAGTATTCCCGTCTGTCCATCTGTAATGTATTATTTACTATTAATATACATTGAAGTTGATTGAAATAATTACAATAACACACTTTTCATACCTTATCAAAGTATAGTATTACAACTGTGTCTCCTTCTTTAGTTTCTACACGCTTCACGTTTTGAGATACTTCAAGACTGGGTAGTGAGTCTTTGTCTACAGTGAAACCAGATGGTAGACTAACTTCCATCACAACCATATTACTCTCATTTGCTTCTTTTGTTGGTACAAATCTGTTATTCAAACGCACGTTACATTAAGACAATAATTCCAGGTAATGTCTACGAAACCTATTATACTGTAATACATATAACATACCCAGAGCAAATAGAAAGTTGCAAATGATTAGCATTAGAATTTTTGTCGACTTGAGGATCCAAAGTAAAGAGCGGCCAAGCTCCAGTTACATTTAAATTATACTGAAATGAAATTTGAACCAGGGCGAATCCACTTCCAGTAGCTGTTATATTGACTGATCGTGTTTTCCTGGGAAGCTAAAGAAAGTGTAAAATATTTGAAAGACATTTAAATTATGATGCCTAGAATTCAAACTTACTCCATGTTTTTGAAGTATCATAGAGTTATCAGAATTGATATTCATTTGACTCTGTCCACCTCCCTCATACATAAATGTTATTGAAATAGCATTATTCTTTGATGCTAGTTTTTCACCTAGTTTCGCCAATGCTTGTATTCCAATCACAGTATCCTAAAGATTTGTTTGTAAACGTTAAATTTTAAATACTATATTTACGTTGTGTATGCTGTTTACATCTACAGTATATTATATACTCTTATAATATTTACCTGTGTAGATGCAAAACCACCTTCAGCATTTCTTTGCTTTACAAGCCATTTCATTAGAGGTATAGAATCGGTGACTAGATTACGTCTGAGATAAGTTAATAAAGCATAGGATGTCATTTCTACATCAACAGGTCTTGGTAAAGAATACCATGGATTTTTATCATCCTTAGGTAGAGGTTTACTCCACCATTTAAGATCTCCCTTTCCAGTAGATTTGGATTCTAGTAAATTAAATGCAGCATTCTCGTATGGATGTTTCGCCAAATTTAAGGCATACGTGCAAATACTCAATGCATAAATATCATCTAGGTCATTCACGTTACGGACAATATAATCAATCCCTTTGTTTATTGTGTTGCGATATTTTTCATTATAATCCTAATTTTTTATTGGAATAAGATGAATATTTGATTTATAAGTTTTAGAATTCTGACTGAATTAATATGAACTTACGTTGTTTTCAAGGAAAGCAATAAGAGTAAAAGCTGTCAGTGCAAGACCTTTTGCAGCTCCTCCTTGCATATCACGATGACTAACTTTTCCTACTTCAGGGAAACTTCCATTCGGAGCTTGATTGTTTGACAACCATTGTAGAGCTTCGTCTATTATTCTATCTTCAATTAGAATATATTCCATAGCCTGCTTGAAAGCCTTTGCCACAAAAGCTGTAAGCCTAATAAAATATAAAATTGCAGTGGAATAATATATGTTATGTATTGTTGTGCCTTATGAATCTAATAAATTAACCATTTTTATAATGCATACCATGTACTTCCACTGGTATCAGACTTGCCAAACGCGCTAAATGATCCATCATCGTGCTTGTAAGTCAACTCTCTTTGATAACCTATTTCCATATATCTCAAAGCTTTACCTTCTACTGCTTGTGTTAGTTGATTTGTATTCTAAAAATGTATATTTATACCTTTATATAATTGATTTTCTTTTTCTTATACACAATATACTTTTATCTCTTCTGTTTGAGAGTACATACTAATAAATATGTGCTTTAGAATTGTGCCTTGTTCGCAACAGTGGAATATGTATTATGATATAACATTTTAGGCAATTTGATCATAGTAATTGCATGAAACTACGTGATAAAAAATCAAAAATTGTTTCCTTTTTATCTAAGTCGATTAATTTTATCTGAATATCTGAAAGTTAATCAATTCCTTCTATCTTTGTGGATGTCCCACATTTTTTAATACACTGCATGAAAATGACTTATTGTAAATATACTTACTTTGAGGTAATTTAGTATCATTATATTTGGAACAAAATTCAACATATTCTGTTCTCCACAACCAGAAGGCATTTTAATTAAATTTGCCAGATTTAAAATGCTGGGACCCAAAATATCACCTAATAAGTAAAAATTTTAATAGTAAAAAGCCTCCATTTAGGATAAAAAATTATTAACTAAATTAAACTGCATGAAGTACAAAGTTTTATTCGAAGAACTTACCTACTGCAGAGATTTCAATATGTTCAGAACCTGGTACAATATTTCTAGGTATGTCTATTGTGAAATTTGTTGTTATGCTAGGTGAATCTCTAAGATCCAAGAAAGCAGCTTTATTAAAGAACTGTGTTTCTCCTTCAGCCTGTACAATAAAAAATTGGGTTCTATATTCAATTAATAACGATTTATAAATAAAAAATATATAAAAGACACATTACTTTTACAAGTAGTTTACGTTCAATACTGTCACCAGCTAATACGCTGTTCGCAGTTGCTTTAATAGTAATATAACCCAGATCTCTTGGAATGATCATGAATGATACGCTAGCACCAGAATTAGCTTTTACTACGACTGTCTTTTTACGATATAATTCTAGTTCTGAAATATATGATCAGTATTTATGTTGACTCTAAAGTATTATCGTCTGCAATATCATAACTTATAAAATCGATTAAACTAAACCTTACTTGGTACATCGTGCACGTCATTGGAAATTTCTGCAAAATCAAATTGACCTTCGTGCGTCAGTAAAACTTCTGCTTCTACAGACTTATTCATGTAGTTGAATACCACCATTTGTATTGCAACAATTTCTCCCCGAATTACCGAATAAGGGAGATCCATTGCAATGAAGAATGGTCTGAAAACTTTTAACTAAAAAAAGATATCGGTTTTTCTGATTAGTTTTCATGACACTTAAAATTACGTATTATTTATATTGCCAATCTACGTTTACCTTTCGTGGTTGTTCTATAAGGCCTAACCCGTGAACATCATTCAAAGAAAATGCTGTCAATACCCACGATGTGATTGAATCAGGAACATTCCTCTTCAGTTCGTTTTTCCCATCAAACCTGGTTTCAGTTTACGTAGTTATTCTTTGTGTTAAATGATTTTTTATTTAAAAACACTACGATTTATGGTAAATGTACGATTTGATGGATGTTTCACAATATATGTAGTTGTATTTTACAAAGATTCAATCACCTTATTAAAAACTGAGAAATTTACTTTTTAACATGGAAGAATGAATGATTGAAAGTATAATATTAAACAAGTAAATGTATAGTAGTCATATACGAACACCGAGAACATCCCATAGCATTGATTTACAAAGAAATGTTCTGTACAAAACAAAGCAACATTGCACGAATGACGTTTGCCTAAATATATACGTATACAAAGCATGTATAATGTATACAATATAAAGCTTTGTAAACTGACAGTATTTATAACATAAATACCCTGAAGAGAAGTTTGTAAAAAGCCAGGTGTTTAAGATGTCATGCATTAGGAATACACGGGGCTTATTCCAGACAGGAGGTGGGATGCGAGAGAAGGCATAAGGACCTGCCAACGGTGGTCTTGTTGCTAGTTTGTGCGTAACAGGTGGACCAATGTCTGGCCGAAGTGTAGATGCACCATGAGGCGAGCCTCTTATTCTACCTTCCATTATTCCCGGTTGTCCTGGAATCCAATTCTCTATATTGCATTATATCAGCTGAACCAAGAGAAAATAAATGTATAACGCTACCACAAAAATAAACGTCTTATTAAATTCTGTTCAGAATATGTTTAGAAGCGAAATTTGTTCAGTGATGACTTTTATGTATCTCAAAACATAGAAATAATAAAGTGTTACTAGCAAAGTAAATTATACTTAACTAGCAGCATGAAACAATGTGTTATAATTACACCGTCACCTCACAGAGTCAATTACATGAAGCTACCCTGTTAAATACATACTCGCTATATGCTGCCACATATATTCCCCCTCTCTATATGCATAGTTAATTTTAATTAAGTATTAGTGAAACATATGAAACATAGTTGAGTGATGGTTAATATGTCATGTTAATGTAACTTTTTACTTTACTTAACAAGTTACAAATTGATAAGTATTATCAGCAGGTAATAATTTCAATGGCTTTACCCAACATCAAGCATTTGCCAAAGCCAAGTTTCAGGAAAATTCTTGCGTACTTTCATCTTCTCTGACGATTTTAATGCAATTGAACCTTCAGCAGCGGCTGGAAAGTGGATGTCTACACCAGATCTGTAGTATACTACACAGACATAAGCCATGTTAAATGATAAATACGTTTTCTGATTAACTAAACTGATTTGAATGTAAGTATTATATGGAATGCTGAACTTTGAGGATTACTCTCATGCTACATTACGAAGTAGTAAAACATTTTAACCAATTTGTTACTAAATTAGAAAAATATTTGGGATCACGTATACTAAGGTTGGTAAAGTAATATTAGTTACCAATTTTATAAAACCACGTAGATATTTGCCCGAATTTACTTACGAATTGGAAAATTTTCATGGACATATCCATTTGTCATAATAATAGCACCACTTTCCTAAAATAAAAAAAGAAATGGTTTAACTTAAAAGTGGATAATGTATTTATGCAAAATAGTTAAAATATAATATACACAGAAAGTTAGGTATTTACATACACTAAAAACATCACTTGCTGTAGCTGATCCACGGCTCCAAAGATATCGGTCCAAAACTGAATCCGCGTATGGCGAGTCTTGTACCATGTCATACGATTTTAACTCTTTATACACTTGTTCCTGCAAATCATTAAAATAAGCTGTTATTATTATAATATTTGGAACTATAACAAGCTTTGAATTCATTAAGCGATCAGAAAATGACGTACACGAGAAATATCATTGCCAGACTTTAATAAAATAGATCTTTGATCAACACCTAATAAACCGACATATGAATTTGGCTTCGATGTGATAATTAAATTGACATTTTCTCCTGGTCCAACTTCGTCGGGTGCAAGATTAATGTCGACCTTAAATAAAAAGCAAAAGAAAATAAAAAATTCCTAATTAACTTTTCAAATTCCTAATTCAACTTTTCAAATTAACTTACAAAGTTTTGAAGTACTCCTTCTAGTTCTACATCTAAAGCATCTGCAATCACTTCTCCATCAGTTCCTACATAATATACAATTATATGTGCAGTAGGCGCCATAACATATGTTGCTAAAAATCTGTAGCAAATGAATGTTTTATACAGTTTGAATTTGAATGAGTAATAATTAAACTAAATTAAAACTAAGTAAATACTTACTTGAAAGTTGTTGTGAGTTTATTTTGTACATATATAGAACCAGCATCCAATATATCACCACGTCCAAATATTTCATAATTAATATATTTTAATGGAATTGTGGAGTTTACTTCAATTTCAATGTCCTGATTAACCTGGAAAAGAAAGTATTATAATTCATATTGATCATATATTGACACATTTCATGTGTTATACAAATACAAATGTACATACAGTGGGGTTTTCAGTTTTCAAAATAGCTTGTATGTATTCATTGTTCTGAGACATGGCTTGGTTTGTTGATGGAAACCACTCGTGTAAATTTAGATACTGCACCTGTTAAATATAAATTTTGTACACGTATTTGTTACATATAAATCAATTATTCACTTTTTGTAATATTTTACCTGAATATTTAAGGGAAATGAAGTGTTGTCATTAGCTTTTGGTGGGTAGAAATCCAATTGTACCATACCATTTTTATCTAACATTCTATTAATAATGCTATATGCAGATTGATTGTAAGTATATCCATACATTATTGTGATAGGATTTTTATTATCTTGAACTGGTGTTCCATCATGATATGTCAGTTTTACCTGTAAGTCTTGTTCATTAAAAAACAATTATACATACAATATTATACAATAAAAATAATCTCATGTACATACAAATGCTGTATACTTTAAACCAGGTTTATAATATTCTGATGTTTTTATTAACTCCACTGTGTACTTATGCTTGTGTAGTGTTACTTGCATAGAAGTATTTTGTCTTCTACCAGTTAAAGATTCTTCCACTGCTACATCAATCACGACTGGTCTTTCGTACTCATCGGATAATCTACAAAAAATATACTAATAAGTCAGATTTCAGAAAACAGTGGAGTAAACTACCTTTCATTTTACGTACCTAAGTTCAGATTCAATATCAAAATCAACTACTACTTTTCCATCGATAGGTATCACTTTTCGTACAGGTTGTTGATAGATTGGTTGAATGACACCAGAGAAAATATCAGGATAAACTGTAATCGTTGCCTCACCCTTCACTGGCTTGCCATAAGAATACCTAAATAAATTGAATTTTGAAGTGAATAGCTTTAATCAAATTTTTTATGGAAGTAATAACATTTAAACATTAAGTATTATCAAACTAATTGTTATAATTGTGAATAAGAGACATTTTATAAATCAGAAATATCAGTAATTACCAGAAATTGGTAATCAATAATTTTTTTTTAAACTTACATAAGGAATATATTATAGAAACTAATATAGTATATAGATTTGATACAATGTTGAAGTTTCCTCACTTTGCATAGATTGTTGCAGTAATTTTCGAGTCTTTAAATGTAAAATGTTTGGGAGCAACTATGCTAACTTCAAAATTGGGTAGGATGTACTCTGCAACTTCAAACTCTTTCTCAAATATTTGATCACCAATGTTAGCAGTAATTTTCCAAGTACCTAACACAGGTGACTCGGATAATTCAATTTCTCCATTAAAAATTCCATGTGTTACAGATGGACGATTCCATTGTTTAATTCTGTTACCTTTTCCATCCTACATAAATTTCATGTATAATATAGTTTTATGTCTTATTTAATTTCTTATATAACATTGATTTAAAATTATTTACCGTTATAAAAATATCTACTAATCTGGCAAGAGTAGGTCTAAGTCTTGAATTCAATAAAATGCATCTGAACATGACTTTATTCCCTGGTTTGTAAATTGCTCTGTCAGTTTGAATAAAAACTGAATAACTCTTATGTGCATATTCAACAGATTTTGAATCAGAAAACTCAATTCCTGAAAGACCACGTGCAACTAGTTGATACTTTCCAGGTATAACATCTCCGATCTAAAATATTTTAAGAAATTAATTAATTGCAATTGTATTTTTCTTCAAAAACATTAATTAAGTAAATGTACCTCAAGCCTTAAGATTCTTGTAGAATATGGCTGTACTTGAACAACTTGGGATACATTGTATATATCCCCATTGTCCAGCTGACCATTCAATTCAACGTATATTGTTGACGTTGTTGAAATGCCAACTGTGCTTACTGCTACATGATATTCTGAATCAGGTCGAACCACTTTTGGTGAAATTATGCTGTAATACCTGCAGAAGATATTGGATAACATAGTATTTTTTCAATAAATTTGAATATAATAATATATAATATCTAAGACTTTAACACTAGAAATACACAGCAATCAAAGAGACTGAATTATTATACAAATTACAAAAATGCATTTATTGAGATATCAGTTAACTTTCATTGTAATATGCATATATTTATATATAAATGAATAAATCTACTGGAAAATTCCCACAAAAGCATATTTTTATGTTTTTAATCATTGTAATCGTTTTATAAATTTGTAATTAATCATTTTGACCTCTTTGGTATATAGATCTATATATAGTGTTAAACATTAATTTGTTAAAATGAAACATTTATAAAAATATTATATACATACGATTCTGCTTGTATGTTTGCAGTTATGCATGACAGGAAAAAAATGTAGAACCAATGCAAACACATTTTTGTTGATTCTGTAAAATTATATTGAATCAATTAACTTGCATTGAAAATACGTACTAGCGTATATACATATACGTAAATTATCTAACACAAAATTATTGTCACACGTTCAGTTGTATTAAAACAATACAATACAATTATATCTATGATGTAAGCGTAGCGCGTATGTAGTTATTTCCACGAACGAAGTTATCCTCATAATCTTAAATCATCAAACTGGTTTTCCCATGAATGTGTGTGGATTACCTATTGTGTCAAATATTATTTGTCTTCGCACAACAGAAAAGTGGAAATTCCAAAACCTCAATCAAATACTGTAATAGGCAATTGTCATACGCTTTTCAAGCTTGTGGTTTTCCAGTATTCATTATAATAAACGAGAGCATTCGACAATACGAAAGAAAATTGTTATTTAAATAATAAGAGACGTATTTCCTTTGATGAAAATTAAATCTAAACATCACTTATATAATAGATCGAAAAAGTAACTAAACGATATTGTCAAATTCTGCAATCAGCGATATACCTTCTCGTTAATTAGAAAGTGGTACGACAGAATCTTACATCCTGCAAGTCCTCGAAACCCGATTTACTAAATATCGTTAATTATACTGATTTTCGCATTTAAAAATAATTCGTGTAGAAGCTGTTCATGATAAATTATAAAAAATATATCTTTTAAAACGTTCTATTTCTTATTATTAAATTTTCATGGAATAAATTTGTGATTTCAATTTTGTTCATTTTACTAGATCGCATCTCTTTAAAAAGCTACAATGAAAGGATAACTTACCTGATCGAATCTGTTTATGCTTTCTCAATCTCGCTGGTTGCATGCAACCGCGAGTTATAATTTTCTTACGCAAATTTCAGAAAGAAATGAAGCAACGGTATTGCAACGCTTCTAAACTAACAATCGGGCGAACACTAACAGTCACTACCGATCATGGCTTCAAGAAATTGAATAGTGTAGGTTTCCCTTCCTCCAGACCGTTTTGCTTCTACGATATCTGTCACGCTTTTACCGTTATAGAAGCAACAAACCAGTGGGGTACTACAAACATATTCTCCAGTTTGTCTGTATGCATTTCATCTCACAGTATTCGAGATTAAATTTATATATAGTATCAGTTTAATTCTGTGAAAATTATTCTAATAGTTGTATTGGTTGAGTGCAATTGTAAATTGTATATCTTATCGAAAATTATGCAATATATAAATATATTATAAAGTAAAAAAAAGGTGTATGGACCATTGCATTTAATTACTCCTAGTATTTATCAATTTAAAATTTTTAAGAAATTTTTAAGGATAATCTGTGAATTGTTGGGGAATTTTTAAACAAGTTATGAGTCATTATTTCGCATCTTTAATTAATACCGAAAATGACCTTCGACGTATTTCATAAGTCAATCTTGATGACATCAACTGCCAGTTTAATCTGCGTCTAGTATAACATAACAATTGTAAAAGAATCTGATGTATGATTTGTCATATATGGTTAAATGCTTGATCCTTTTTACATGGCAAGCTTTATATTTCTTTTTCAAAATTAGAAATCATTGCAAAAGCCATAATATCTTCTTACAATACAAATTTAATGTATTATATGTATCATAAAAAAATTATGATAAGTTCGAATATAATTTAAATTATTTTTTAGTCAAATAAATACTAAATTCTGTTTAATTCAATAAAAATTAACATTGGAAATTATTACTATTTTTAATAAAGATAATAAACTACTTCTTGTCGATATAATACATAATAATGGCTAAAATGTATAGTTATATGTAGCTCATTTGTAGTGATTTCAACGCCCGCATAGGGCGTATGGCCTATATATTCTAGAACTGCGCTGTGCAACTGGATTCCTTATTGAGTGCATTTCATTGTCAGCTCGGGACGAGCAACCAGCTAGCTGGTAATATACGTAAGATTCCTCCTCTTATGAAAAGAGTTTGGTGGTAGGAGATCTTCTAACTGTGTATGTGTTTACCCATTGCCTATCAACTTATTTATTACGTTCCCCAGTAATCCAATACTTTGCAATTTGCACATACAATCATCACATGTCATCTTAGATTTGTGGTGCTGGCTTAAACTGTTTCGCTTATTCTTAATACTAATAGTAGAGTCGTGAAAAATCGTATTTTATTCGGATTCAAATGTACTCCGAAAACAAGATTTATTTGTTATTTGCATGCCATCTTTATATTTTTGCTTTAATGTATCTGGATCAACTAAAAATCGTTGCCATACTAAATGCCTGTCTCGTTCAAATCCTAGGTCAGTCTTCTGCAAGAAAAGATATTTTTTATTCTAGCAAACATAATACCATATTTCGTTAATATTTATAAATTTACCATTCGTTCTTTCATTTGACTTCTTATTTTTGTTAAATCTGCTTGTATATTTTGTAAATGATCAAAAGCTTCCTTGTAATAAGATTCTATTTCATATGAAATTGGTTTGAAACTATATGTTGGTCCAGTTTGAATTTCACTTATATATTGCGGATTTATTTCATTTTCTCTAAATAATAAAATTACAATTCCTACAATAACTAACACATTATATTTATATTTGGAAATATATGTATAATACTTACAACATTTCCAACTTATCAATTTTTGAGTTTATGTCTGTCCCCAATATGAATTGCTTTTTGACTTTGTTTTCATTTATAAGTTCATTGTATTTATCTAATGCAGAATTTAAGTTCTGCATATTATCACCATTACAAAAAATAGAAACTAAAAGCTTGATGAACAAATTGTGCGTGTCTGAGCAAGATGATACAAGCATAGAATACTCTTCCTGTTGTTGCTGCATACTTTCCTAGAGAAAATAAAAAGAAACTTTTAATTACTACATAGTTTAACATTATCTTCTAATTTTAAGTTTAGTTACTAACACATCTTGCGGAAGACAACGAGTATTCTGAAGTCATATAGTGATAGGTATCAGTCACAAATTCTGAAATACTTATAAGACGATACAACTGTGTCTGCATTAATATAAATAATAAATCAGCATTTACATGGCCACACTCCTTTATAAGAAACTGCAAGTTTTTAACTTTGTCTAATTTAATGTTTCTTTGCTCAAGTTTTGAACATGCATCCTGTTTTAAGATTTTAGCCATTTCTAATTCCGCAAACTGTTGTACAATTTCTGTCAATTGATGTTCTAGTAAAGATACACTTTCTTCCAAGAAATCTCTTTTTGTGGTTAATTTTGAAATTTCTGATCTAATTACAAATAAATAAATTATTTACACCTATTTGATATATTAAAATAATTTTGTGGTATGTAAATGATATTTGATTACCTCAATTCAGAAGGTTTAGGCACTTTTAAATTTCCATTATTGTATATCTTTTGTGCATATTCTAACATTGCAACATATGACTCTGGTTTTATTTTAGCTAAAACCTCTTCTACCTTTGCATTAATTAAACTACAAAATAAACCATAATGTACTGACAAATTAATGAATGTAATCAATATTTCATTCAGTAATTGTTATAAAAAAAACAAGTTACTTTTCTTTACACAATTTTAGTTCCTGTAATTTTTCATCATCTATATGCATTTCTTGACTCTCATTAATTAAAGAAGCATAGTTAGAATCTTTCTTCTGTTCTTCTTTAAAAACGTTTCCAAATCGCTTTTTTATATGAATGCCTAAATAATGATAATATAATTTTATGTTTTTACTGAAAAGTTCCAGTGGCATTTGGGTCCATACTGATGGTGTTCCTTTCTACAAATAAGATTATTATATTGTGATGAACTTAAACCAAATTAATGACAGTTACCTACATTTTCTGCTGCATCTGCATATTGATTTAAAAGGCATTCAACTTCTCTAAAAAACTCATGATTATTCATATCAAAATCATCCAAAATTATAGAACAGTCTGCATAAACTTTGCTTTCTGCAATATATTCTTTGTTCAACAATTCTGATTCCTTCTCGATTTCATCATCTAGCTCTGCCATTATTTTTCTAAGGGAATATTTTAATTAAACATAATAATGGAAATTAAATTTGAATAAAAGTGTGTGTACCCAAAAAAATTACTTTAAACTTTCAATTCCGTTTTGTGAGGCAAGTATATAATTTTCATTTTCATTATACACACTTTTAACTATTTCAAATTCAGCAAAAAGGTCACTTATATCTACATCGTCGAAAGAAACGATTTTTAATACATCAGGGCAATCTCTGGTTGCTTCTTCCAATTTAGAATCCAATTCAAAACCGTCCAACCATTCATTTGTTTCTCGTAATTTGTTTTTTCTAAAACATTAAATAAGAAAAACAGTGGGCTTATGACATTTAATGAATTCAAGTATAAGTAGTAAATAAATAAAATGGATAATGAATACGTTACAATTGAACCTCTTCGTTTGAAAGAACATTCATGCGATTCACATTTTCGGTGAACCATTTCAAAAAAAGTTGTGCTGATTGTTCGCAACATTTATCTAATATATCTGGTGAAATACTGTTTGAAAGTTCTGAACGTAAGCTTATGACTTTATTATACAGAATCCTACTCGATACACTCATGTTTTGTGGAAAATTTTCAAATACAAACGTTTGTAATTCGATCATAGAGGACTCGCCTGACTATATAGTGTGATGTCGCTCTAATCGAAGTCGTCGCCATCTTAGTAATCACTACAGTCACGGTGCCGCGCGTATTTGAATTTCAAAATAAGTTAAAACCCTTTTTATTGTAATTTCTTTAAAACCAAGTTGTAGCTAAGCGGAACACGACAATTAGATTAAACGGGTAGGGAAGATAACGGAAAGGAATGCCAGCTGCAAGCAGTAAACATGTTAGATAGGTTTTCGGAACCTGATCGTTTTAACCGAAGAACTGCGAAGAAAGGACGGTCCGACAGAAGATAATTTCACGAGTTTTTCCGGGGAATCGCGTCATAAATTAGGTCATAAATTGGGCGTGACAAACAAAGAAGAATTGTGTCACGCGGTGTGCGCGTGTACTTTCCAGACCATTTTCCCCTTGGGCCACCAACGCGAGCCCCTACAGGAGGGAACCACCCTTTTGATTGGTTCTCACGACACCCCACCGATCGACGCATCTTGGGACAGGTGGTTGCATAAAAGGAGCAGAAGAGAACGAGGAGCAGGTAGTCCCGAACCTGCCAAAAATCCCTAAATCCCATCACACGTCTACGTAACAGTAACAATAGTCTGTGATGTTGGCACTACATGTTCAGACCTGAGACCATATATATATACTTTTCGAGGGAAAAAAGCATTTGTCGCCTATCTCATTCTGTATACATAAATATTTTATTTTATTATCTTTATTATCTTTATTATTCTCCGTGACGCTCCTATAGTTCTCAAGCTACTCTTCAGCCTAGCTACCTTAGACGCCAGACCAGTCGCGTACCGTATGAACAGCGTGTGGCATATTAGGCTACGTAAATATAACAAAATCATATGATTTTTGAAGACTAAATAGTTGAATTGATGATTTAAAAAAGAACCCTGTAAAATTTTGAATAATAATTGTTTTTTACTTTGTATTTTCAGCTGTGTCACTTAAGAGTGTAAACTTATGAATGATTTTGCTTATGAGGAAAAGGCATTCTTTAAAATTATTTGGTAAACTTGTTGCTAGCAGAAACAGTCCTTTGCAGAGCAAAATAGACTAATGAAAGTTAAATTGTATGTCCAGATACATCATCATTGTTGGTATGTTTTGCACTAATCTCTCGAAATTTATCTTAATAAATGCACACTACAGACTATATTTAGCAGGCTTTAAAGCTCATTTTTCATAACTATTTCTAAGTCACAATAGATGTTACTGGTAATTCATAATTTTCAGGATTATTAACATGGATAAAGTATTCTTATACTTGATTCATACTGTGTAGATATCATTTCAATATTATAATCAAGGAAAGGATGTTAAAGTCGGTGATATTATAAAGGAATAATTATAACAAAAATTATGATTGAGGTAACAGCAAAATTAATTAGGGGTCCTGTATACTTTTCTGGAGAAGTCATAGAATGTTTAGTCACATTCAGTAATCCTCCAAATCCGAGCCATCAAATATCTCAAAGTAACAGGTATATAATTCATTTATTTTAAAATAGTTAACTTTGTTCATATGTATTACATAACGGTTTTAGTGATATTTTCGAAAGTCTTGCATGGGCCAGTGCACAAGTTCATTGTCAATGTTCTACAAATAGCAAAATTGTATTTTCCGAGAAATTGAATACTACAGCTTGGTTAGGAGCTATTAATGCAAGTAAGATGAATGAGATTTTATAAATAAAATTTGATTAATAGTTATTTTACTTCTCAATTATCTAGTTGGTATTCATTAACAAGTGTCTTACAGATACAACATTTGCACCATGGCAACAAGATAATGGTCATGTAGTACTTAATACCAAGCCCAAGATTTTATTTTGTGACTTAAGATTATCACCAGGTGAAAACAAAACATGTAAGTCTTTAAATAAAATTCAAGTCTATTATACAGGGTATTCTGCTAGATCTTGAGAATGTTCTTTAAATAATTGAATAATGTTATTTCTTGAAAAATAGCCTCGTAAAACTGAATACTTAAACTAAACTGGAACACACAATTCCTTAATATTGTGTAACCTTTAACTAGCCGTGTACATACTATCTGTTAGACTGTTTTATTTGCAAGCTTCATAGTAATTTGTGTTAGGCTACCAATGAGAGGAAAAATTGAACAAAACATTTAAAAATTTGTTAAAAACAACTTAACATTCATTTTTCTATTTGTTTCTGAAGAAAAAAAAAACCAAAACTCACATGTCCAATTAAAGATTAAACCTTGTGAGTTATAAATGGCAGGGGTTTAGAGTCAATTTTTCTTAAAAAGATCATAATTCAAATATTATTATAGATATCAATACAAAGCAAGTGATATTTTATACACGAAAGTTTAAATGTAATTTAAAAAGTACTTCTATTCTAAGCCTTAACAATTTCATAAAAATCCAAGAATGTGCTTTTATAAATTGTGATAATTTTGTGTAAATAGTTCTTCGTTTCCCTTTTGAAACCATTTTGAATTGTTTTCCATATTTTCAAGTATCATGAAAGGCAAGAAACATACAATATAGTTTTTCATGTTTTGGTGGAACACCCTGTATGAGATACAGAGAGTATACATTTCAGTTTTACAGATATATATCGGGAAATAATTCCAAGTGATGCACCTCCCTCTTACAGAGGACATGCAGTGAAGTATTCATATAAGATTACTGTAGGAACACAACGAGTTAATACAGCTATAAAACTGCTTCGGGTTCCATTCAGAGTACTCTCTCTAAGCGGTAATATTTGGTCACTTCTCACATTGCTGTAGTTTGAGAGCAATATAAAAATAATATTGTAATTTTAACAGAACTACCAGAAGTAACCGCCTGCAATGATAGCATTGATTTAAGTCCCAATAATCCATTCATGGAAACGCAACATAGGGAAACACCATTAGATGTTGCATTACAAACTCTCCAGGTTTGTTTTAAACAAAATCCGCACATTACTGTACAAGTATATAACGTTAATATTAATTCATTTTGTTATTATGTGTATATAGAATTTGACTGCTAGGCGTAGTCCAAATTTTTATAACATCACGAATGGACGTGGACGAGTTGTAAGATTCTGCCTCTTCAAAAACTCTTACAAACTTGGAGAGGATATAGTTGGGACATTTGATTTTTCGAATGCCACAGTTTCATGTGCACAAGTCTCAGTTGCATTACAATCAGAAGAACATATATCAGAAGAATACAGGCGAGGAAAAACAGCAACTCCGACGTTAGTTAGTTACAACAAACATCACGAAATGTGTATGGGTTTAAAATACTCACATCTAGTGTTGCCTATACCTTTACATGTGACACCAGACTTTACCACTGATTTAATGACGCTTAAATGGAGATTACATTTTGAGTTTGTCACAACTTCTAAGCTAATAGATATGCCCAATGAAAGTACAATTAGTTGGCAAGGTCCATTAACCTTAGATGTTGAAACAATGATTTGGGATTTACCTGTTCATATTCATCCAACGACCACGCCACCTAATACTGCGCAAGAATCGAGATATAATATCGTGATATAGTAAATTAAAAACTATTGCTGTGAGAAATCACAGCATAATCAGAATTTAATTGTTCTTTAACAGGTGGGTATATTTATTTAAAAAATTCGTTCATATGTATAAAATTGGTAAAAAAAACCATTATAATATATCATAACAAAAAAAAAACAATCTAGCATTATGCTTTAATAATATCCAACTTTGTAATTCCCTTGACAAATTAAAGTAAGTTAAAATTTGTATCATCATCCTGATGCAAAATTTATAAGATTGTTAAATCTTGCTTTTTATTTTATCTTCTTTTCCCTTGTTTTCAAGCGATCCTATAAAGACATGGGCTTCTTGATAATAGGGGTTTGTCATCTGTGCAACTTTTGCCAACCAAGTAGCTAAGCAAGGTCTTCCATTGCGAGGATCATATCCAGCTATTCCTGTGCTCAATAAATAATTTTTCATTATATTTTACCATACGTATAGCGAATGATAATTGTATCTAAGAATACATTCAAACTTTTGCACGATTACTTACGAACTTGCTCCACCTCACATGCTCCAAGAAGATCAGCAATAGTCACTTCAGAACCTGTCAAGAAAGGCTTGTCTTTTAACCAAATGTTTTCTAGTACATCAAGACTCTTGATCATACGCATTTCATATTTTTCAATCACTTCAGCTGGTGTTGGTTTACCTTTGATAAGTGGTATTAAATACTATAATAAATACATAAAAGTGTAATTATGTTTCATAAAACTTTATATGTATAAGTAAACTAGAAAGTTGTTTAATACTTTTTTCTGAAAATATAAGGCACAGTCGTATCTAGTATTCAAATGTTGCCATTCAAGGTATTCATCAACTTTTGCCTGGGCCTTTGAATCTTTTGGATACCAATGATCAGCCACTGTGAATTCTCTACAGAGATATCTCAAAATTGCAACACTGTAATAAATACAACACTATACGACACTATACACTTTATCTTCTTTCGTTTTTTCCATATGTAATTTATATGCATAATATGTCTTATACCTTTCAATTATGCTGACATCATTATGTTGAATACTAGGAACTTTTTTAAACGGATTGATCTTCTGATATTCTGAACTGAGATGTTCCATTTTTCCCAAATTTATTATTTTTTTCTCAAATGGTATATTGTTTGCTTTTAAAAATATGTACAGAGCCCTACTTGGTTGAGACAATAAGTCATAATACAACTTCAAAGTCATTTTGTAGTAAAATATAAAATATTTAACTCTGAAATAAAGTTATATATATATTATATATAAGACCAATCGGGCTTACCCAAATTTATTCTACTATTAGTGTTTGTACTCCAGTTATAAAAAGTTAATATTTATTAATGATATATCGTGTATTTGAAAATAAAGTACACTTTGCTAAAAATAGATAAACCTAATGCATATATGATTTTAATATTGATACGATATTAATATGAATATTCTTCAATTACATTTGTTCTTCAATTTCATGTTAATTATATGAATTAAATATGATTTCCTTGCTGCAAATCAATAAGTGCATCAATAATCTATATTTTCTTCTTTAATATGAAGTTATCAAACTTTACTATAATAGAAGAAAAGGTATAATTTTACCTTTAATAATTCTTATTTACTGCCCTGTCTGAATTATTTTGCCAACTCACACAGATTTTAGATTACCTTCAATTGAAATATAATATCTTACAATGATAACGATTTATCTACTCAAGATCAAAGAAATTCGCACCGGAAAAGATGACGAAATTTATCTTTTGGCATCAAACAATAACTGGGATCGTGTATGAAATTAAGTGACGAATGTGACGTTTAAGAAAAACACAAACCAGAGGAAAGAAGTTGTATAAAATAAGGCACAGTAGCGAAGCAAGTGGAAACAGGAGCCGGAGGGGAAAAATGGCTGACAGCGAGAAGGAGGAGGCGCACAATCTTGTAAGCTATTTGTCTTTGCCTACCGTTTATCTAATCACTTAGGCGACCTCGTCATTTCGCGGTACATGATGATAGTATACCTTATCTATCATTTAACTATTCGACTTCCATCCGTCCATTTTGATGAACTGCTTCTTCTTGGTTATGTTACCTTTGGTACATTATTACTTTGTTTATTGTTTCTTTTATTTATGGTCAAAATTTCATGTCCTTGTGTTTCGATTTTAAGATGTTATAGATGATTTTTGTGGGCATATATCTAACAGTGAAACAAAATTAAATTTTTATTGAAAAGTTTTTTTCTGTGAAATATTTTATACCATTAAGTTTAAAGTGCTTCCATAGTCTTAAATTATGAAAAATTTTTCAGCAAATGGAGTTTGAATGGGTTCTTCACGAAGAAGTTCATTCTTCTTTGTCGCAGCTGAGGAATATTTTAATGGTATGTTTAAAAGAATGATTTTTTATGTTACTAATAATGAGTTAAGAATGGTATTGTTTAATATATTATATTATAGGAATGTGCTCAAAGATTTCCATTGGCCCTATTTGGCAACGATCAACATAATAAAACAGACAGATTTATATTTGCTGCTCCTCATGATCAAGTAAAATGTGTAGCTGTTTTAACTGGAGATAGTATAACAAATGCAGTAAGTACTAATAACATTTCCAATCAATAGTCAACTAAATTCAACTTAGTTCAACTAAAACGGAGTTCTTCATAGGAAGTTAACTTTAAAGTCCAACGTCAACAAAATGTTAATATGAGAACAAGTATACAAAATGAACATCCATGGAAACTACAGCAAATTCAAGATGCTGCCAATCACTTGCAGCAAGCTATTGCACACATAGACAATGTTGATCGTCATTATCCTTTCAAAACATCAGATGAAGTTATGCATGTATTAGGAAATATATTGGGCTGCCTTCAACGTAGTCGAACAAGTTTAATTGTTCCTAGGAAGAAGACAATCGACGATCTCATTAAAAGTCGGAATATGGTAAATATATCTCAGCTGATCATAAATGTAAAATTATAAAACTCAATTTTAAATGTTACATATTCTCAGAAATCTTTAAATCCAAATCTTCCCGAAAATTTGGCTATAAGTTTTTATATACAAAGTTATAAGCTGGTTCTGGCAGTATATCAGCTAGAAAATTCACATGGTAGTGTTAAGTATGAGACACAACAAGCAGAATGCAGTGTACCCTGGTTAAATGAGGCTCTAGTATTGCTCACCATAGCATTGCAACTTTGTCAGCGATTAAAAGACAAGGTTAGTTTAAGTACTTTTTCTGTAAATTTCCTAGTCTTATTTTAAATATTTTTCAGATCTGTGTTTTCTCTCAGTATAAAGATTTTACAGTGGGGTCTTGTGTTCCTTCTACAACAACATGGTAATCGGAATATGTGTATATTAAACGATTATTAGCTGAAGAAATATTTTGTATAAATGTAACGCAATATGCCACAGTTAATGCTCTGGTAGCATTTTTAGTGGATTTTACTTTGACAATGAAATTCGACACTTAATAAGGAGTTTGTAGAGTGCTTGAAACATTCTTTACATCATGTATATATACTACAATTTTGATGAATTGGGGACTACTGTATATTAGTACAAGTTCTACGACTTTTCTCCAATTTACTATACAATGATTCTGAAAGTATTTTATTAATAATTGTGTGTCGACAATTATTTTATTTATTAGATGCTATTTTTTTTGTTCTGTTTAAAGATCTTCACTTTAACAATTAACGGTAATTATAAACTGTTATTGAATTGACTAGTGGAATAGTTTAATATATATATTCAATATATATATGTATACTATATTCTCTGTGATCATTTGGAATGTTATAGTAATCATTTCCTTATTGCAATTTAACATTGTATTTCTAGATTAGAGTATTTCAAATCTTTATTTTGAATCATTTTATATAATTGATGATTATTTTAATCATTTTCAGCTGTTATTTATTTTTATCACCAAAGAATATTTACATAGTATACATTGACCTTGATTGTCATGGTATGACGTTCCTTTCATCATTCTATATTTACAAAATGTTCGATTATGTATGTGAAATATTTTAAGAAACTATTGCAACGATTCTACAAACCTGTCAAAGACTCAAATCACGAATTTGCTCTAATTGTTTTATTTTCAAGTTATTAACAATTAAAGTCGATTAATAGCAAAAAGTGAGTCAGTTCTGTTTCTGTCTGCAAAAACACATGGTATATCACTGTATGCATTCTTCCCGACTTGACCGCATGAGTGCTACTATTGATGAATTAGAGGAATTTTCGAATATATCTTGAAATGTCTCCTTTTTGGTTTTAAATTGTTTTGTATAATCACCTAAAATATTTGACACATGTATAGTTGAACGTCCTGTATATTTACACATAAACGTCTCAGTTATATTTCTACTAAATACTTTATCATCCATAAAGTAAACATCAATAATATAGCAATTGTTCGTAGATGTTATTAATATTTAGATACAAACGTCAGTTAGTAAACACTTAAATACAACTGTGTCAGATATGTATAATTATGTAGTAACAACAATAGGTATACATTTTTAAAATTAAAGTTGGATCATTTTGTTATATTATATGTTGATTGGGAGGTATGAACGTTTTTCGTAGCAGTAAAAAAGCTGTTTCAACACAACATACAATCTTTAATCCATACAGAATAAGAACCGTATAATATATTAGATTAAGTAACAAGTTTGTTCGTGTTTTGTTTACAGATGTATTAAGCATTACCAATTTCGTATTATTAATCGCGGTTTATGAATTACTTACTATTTGATTAACATTAATTTTTATTGGTCTACAATTTTGTTCTATGCCTTCCAGAATGATATTTAAATTGTTAAAATTTACATACATATGTAATGCGCATGAAAAAAATGTTTTTTTTCCAAGTGCTACCTTTTTTCATATTCGGAAATAATATTGAAGATATCAAATAACAAAAATGCTGTGGATAAAGTATTTTTAGATTATCATAAACGTAATATGTTTATTCCTCACGATGGCCAATATAAGAATTAGTTTAGTGCGTACGCCGCTAAGATGAACGAACTTATTACTCACCTAATAAATTAAAAATTTTATGCTGGCTGTACTTTAGTGAAGGTTTATAGTATTTGTTAAATTACAAATGATTAGACAAAAAATTTTTATAAATTTCTGTAAAACTTTAATTACCTTTGCCATTTCTTAGTTATATAAAAATTATATGTATTTATATACCGTTTAAGTACGAGTACGTGAGGTTGTTTTAATCATAAAAAGACGTAACAACTTTCCACGCAGCGTGACCAAAAATAATAAAAAAACAATCTTGAAATAATAAAGGAAAATTTTAATAGAAATCTTACAAACTTAAAAAACATCCGATTTTATATTTATGTTGTTTTAATTGTGTTTGTAAGAATGTAAAAATATTGAAACATTACGATTTAGATTATTAAATGTTCATAATTCCATTCTATGCATTGTATTTTTTCTTGCGTTTTGATTAGTGTATGATGTACTTATGTATCATATTTTATCAATATTATTTTAAAAATTTAATATTATTTATAGTTACTTTTTGTTTTAAATTCCTTGAATAAAATACAAAATGGTACTTAAATGATTATTTTTAAAAAATGACATTGTGCATTGTACCGTTTATTTTGTGAAAGTTATATAAAAAGTAATTGTGCTTTAAGTAAAATTACATTTTAATATTGTTACAGTTGAACAGATAACTATATAACATATGTAGTGATTTCTTTATGTAGACATTGTATTAAAATAATTATATGCTTATAGGTGATTTTAAATGCCTTGTATTTCAAAACAATAAAAATTTGTAATAACAGAGTAATTATTGTATACTACTCTTATTAGCTGTTCAGACAATTAGTCAAATTTATGTAATTTATAATGTTTGTGAACATCTTTAAACACCAAACATTATTAATAAGTATATGGATACAATAGTTTAGTAAGAAATCGTTTATATTGAAAATGAAGTCTCTAAAATAGGCAATAAGAGGATGTGAATGCATTTGCATTGTTGTTATACATTATTAATATATGTTAAAATAAATGCCTTTAGCGCTAAAAACTGTTTAGTTTACAATTTCTTATATTCCTGTGAACTAAAATTTTAGAGAGTAATATGATCGTTCAAGCCCAAATTTTTAAAGTTACACAATAAGAAATATTCTATTATATAATAAAACAGTCACACACGCTCCGTCTTGTCGCCCATTTTGCTTATACAGTTATAAGTTTCAATGTTGTTATGAAATGTTGATGCTTCCTAATATCTCAATTGTCCATCATTACTCATTATATACCTGGTACCTATATAGTTCTGTAATTGTAGAAAGTTAAAGAAAAACAATGCGCCTGCGCGCTCGTATATGAATACTGAATACACAATGGAGTTAAATTGGTGTTAGTTTCGAATGACGTGAGTACGCAGTAATTCGCGCCAGTCTAACGTCTGAGAGCAGACGACGGTGCTAGTTCAGGAGCATTCTGTTAGTGCTAAAATTCAAATTAAATTTCTGTTTAAAATATCAACGATTCGTATGATTATATTAATGTCACGAAGCAACAAACCGCAATCGCGCAAAACGAAAATTTAATTTCGATGCCTGGATAGCGACGGAAATATTGTAAAACTGTTTAATTACTGTATAACAGTGCACAAGCAACATGTCAGTGCTGGATCCTAGTGTCTCGAGAGATGACCAGCCTCTGTGCATTAACGATTCCTTAGAAAGAGGTCTGTTCTGTATTATTTGCTCCTTTATTTATCTCTACATATTACTTTCCCTGCAGAAAATTTTTTTCTTATATTTTTATGATTTTAACGATGTTATTTGTGAATCTTGAGTAGACATTGTTTGGAAACAAAAGCCTGACAGAAGGATGCGCAAGTATTCTCTGGCATTGTCATTTGTTAGAGTTTTCTGTGCGTTTCTTCGTCTGAATTCAATTTATTGGTAGTATTTGAATTTTCTTCACATTTCATGGTTTTTTTCTTTTTAACAACATGCATTACGATTATAGTACAATACGCGAGTAGAAAGTTTCGCAATAGACAGTGTTATTAAATTCGCGGTATTAGATGTTGAACATGAAAAAGAACCAGAGATCTTACAGTGTATTATCGGAAGATGCGTTAGGTTAATAAAAATAATTAAACCTTCTTAATAGTTTGTTGTTTAAGCGTTTATGAAGCAAACAAAATATAAATATTTATAGATAAAGACGGTGACGTCAAATACATGTAGAATGTGTTGCAACTTTTCATTTTTTGGGTTTACTACATAATGCATTTAAAAACTGCCACCATATTTTTTATTTATCATAATTTTTATGTTTCAATTAGAGTTTCATGTTGTGTTTACTATTAGTCATAGAATGTACACGTCAATATGTGATGATATAATCATTGTAATTATCAAATTATGAATTATAGGAAGGATTTCCTACATTGAATTGTGTAATTTTTTTTCAGATACTCTATCCGAAGTACCATCAGATACAAAATCATGCATAAAAGCACGGTATACATTAGGGTTTTTAGGATTCCTAGGGTTTGCTTTAGTATATGCCATGAGAGTAAACTTATCTGTTGCCATTGTTTCAATGGTTAATCAGACGGCTATACCACATACTGATGATGATAATACTACCGATGTTTGCCCTAAAGAAAAGCCAATTAATGGGACATTTATTCCAGTGAGTCCTAGGAAATTTTTCCATTATTTAATGTTCTAGTGTTTATAATTTGAATCTGTAATGTGGTATATTTTATACATGTAATGTTGATACGGATCAAGTGTCAACATTAATTGTGATTCCATTATCATACATATTACTCATAGTTTTATCATTATCTCACTGTTCCTGTATATTCATTATACTCTTGATAGCATGAAACATTTTAGTATTACTTTTCAGTTTTTGAAACAAATCTATTCATTCATTTAATATGTTCTTTAAATTCTGTTTAAAATGACAGAGTGCAGGAGAGTTTGCTTGGGATGAAAGAACTCAAGGTGTTATATTAGGTGCTTTCTTTCTTGGCTATGTCATTACAAATGTACCAGGTGGCAGAATGGCTGAAAAATATGGAGGAAAACTAATTTATGGATTAGGTATATTCCTTACTGCAGTATTGACTGTAATTAGTCCTTTTGCAGCATACGCAGGGTTGGGTCCATTTTTAGCTGTACGAGCAGCAGAAGGATTTACAGAGGTAAAATCTTTCTTCGAAGTCAAAAAAGACCTAATTGAAATATAATAATTTAAAAGTTCATTATTTTTTAAATAGGGTGTAACATTCCCTGCAATGCATAGCATGTTAGCACACTGGGTACCTCCTTTGGAAAGAAGTAAATTCGCTGCTGTAGTATATGCAGGTAATGTCTTAGTTTCAATATTTTTTATATAATATATGCAATTTGATATTAATATTAAAATTAAATATTCATTACTAATGAATAACGGGTATTGAATTTGCATTATTGATTTACAATGATCAGTAATAAGTAATTACAATTGATTTGATACAGGATCAAATTTTGGAACTGTTATATCATTACCAGTGAGCGGATGGTTGTGTTCATTAGAACTTTGGGGTGGATGGCCACTTGCATTTTATTTGTTTGGAGGACTTGGCATTATATGGTATGCATTTTGGCTAATTTTTGTGTTTGATACACCAGCATTGCATACAAGAATTGATCCCGTGGAAAGATCATACATCGAAGCCAGTGTGGAAAAGAAGGATGAGGTTCATTGTTAACTTTTAATTGCTTAAATTGTATATTGATTTTCCTATTCAATATAGTCTAATTCAATTTGTATAAAAACAGGCGAATGATGCAGGAGTTCCTTGGCTATCAATTTTCACATCGTTACCCATATGGGCTATAGCGATAACACAATGTGGACAGTCATGGGCATTTTATACTCTTTTAACTGAGTTGCCAACATATATGGATAAAATTTTGCATTTTGATGTTCAACAGGATGCATTTCTGTCGGCACTGCCTTATTTAAGTTCTTGGTTGGTCGGACTTGGTATATCAAGTTTTGCAGATGCCCTCCTTGCCCGTGAGCTTATATCTCCTTTAGCATCATTCAAATTGTGGAATACAGTGGCTTCCTTAGGACCCAGTCTCAGTTTTATTGGTGCTATCTGGGCTGAATGCGATCGTATGACTGTAATGATGATGCTCGCTGGCTTAGGTTCCTTGCAGGGTGCAGTTTATTCTGGAAACCAAATGAATCACATTGCTTTGGCACCACGATATGCAGGAACTCTTTATGGACTTACAAATGCTGTATCTAATGCTTGTGGATTTTTAGCACCATATGTTATTGGAAGAATAGTTCAAGGACATGTTAGTATATTGTTACATAATTAAATGCATATTTTTTACTGAAAATTTTAAGCATAGTTATACCAGAAATCAATTTTTACAGGAAACGCTAGCACGTTGGCACACAGTATTCTGGTTGGCAGCAGGGATAAACATAGCAACCAACTGTTTTTACTTAATCTTTGCATCTGCCAAGGAACAACCGTGGAGTAAAGGTAGTAGTTGATGACAAAGTTTTATTAGACGTGAAATATTCAATATGGAAAATAATTTATCACTAGACAGACTAGCGCTTAGTTCATTTTAATACATTTATAAAACACTAATAATTTAGGTTGTATAGGCACAAATTTTTCGTTTCTATTTGCTTGTGGACAAAGAGGCTTTGGACTGATCAAATCTATTCGTGTCATTAATTTTCATTATTACTTTCAATTAAGTAATCATACAATTTAGCTCCAAATTTATTCTTTTTACTAAGTAGTTCGTCGTGTTAACATTTATTACCATTTTTTGCTAAATAGCAATTATTATAAAATTTGTATACACCTATCTTTGTTACTATGTTGACAAAGTATTGCAAATACTCTGCATTTGACATTCCAAAGAAGCTATTCACATGACAATGTAATACAACTGTAAAATTAATGTTATCTTAACTGTGGAAAAAAGTAATTTAACTTACTTTAATCGTGCGACGAAGAAGCGCAAATTATTGCAAGTATTTTTTTATAATTATATATAAAAATATTTAAAAATTTATAGGCTTGTTTATACGTAGGAATTTTATATATAACTAAAAGCAATTGTCTAAATGTAATTGGTATAAAGCAGAAATATGACTCGTAGATGAATTACATTTTAGTTTTTATAACAATAAAAGGTAATAGAAATATCTCTTGGTATGTACTCTTATACGTACATGGTTTATACGTACGGTGTACATGATTGAAATATCTTCTATGCGAAGTATAAATTTCATCTTTACACTTTTCGTGATAACAGCCAATACTAAGATGGTACATGCATTTTTAAAGTAGCAATGAAAAAATTCCTGTACAAGAAATGTAAGAATATCAACAAACCTGACGTACGTACAGTATATAAGATACTACTGTGTCAATAAAGTAAAAACTTTTATAATAGAAACTTATAGATATGAATGAAATCATTATTCATATAATGATTTAGAAGTAATTTAGTTTAGATGATGTCATTTATGTTTTTTTTTTAGTGGAAAGAAAAATAAAAAATAAAATATCAAATATGTGAATATTTAATTTTACTCAAGATTCAAATAGTTATATTCAATCGTTAAAATTGTTCGTACATAACGTAAGCGATTTTACAAAACGTATTAAATGAAAGAGAAAAATAATTATTGTACCGTTGTACCTATCTATTTCATGTACAGGGTATAAAGAAGTTATATGTCGTGACTATCATAGCGTGATTTTACAGCCTCGGTTTGGTAGACATTGATGTAAAAATGATGCTGCCACATTAACCTTCTGACCTTGAAATTAAAGGTCAAGGTTAATGTTGCGACATATAATTTCTTTACACCCTATACAAGTATATTTTTTGTTTTCTCTTATGTTAAGTATAAAACCGTAACTGCATGTGGAAATAACACGCAACTGGTATAAACGACAAAACTTATATTTACAAAAAGAACCGTATAACCAGTTGCTAGTTCTTTGATATACATAGAAGTACATATAATATAATGCAATGTATTTTTTGTAAATTTTCTTAAAAATATATAGAAGGAAAATGTGATACAAATAAGATATTTTTTCGAATATTGCTATCAAAGTGCTTTGATAATTTCAAGAATTAGTTGCATTTTAAAAAGTTGCAGTAGGTGTTAGCTTGTATTCAAGTCTTCTTTTTTCTTCGCAGTAAGTTCGAAAATCATATCTCGCATGCGGCTTAAATCCGTCAATTCTCCTCTCAACTTCCTGAGGCTTTCCTCCCTTTCTGCAATAGTCTGTTCATACGTATGTACTAATTGCGATAGCTGTTGCGTTTCTTGCTTTAGCGCAGAAATATCTTTTTGATTGGACTGTATTTCCGCATGTTTCAATTCTATCACCTGTTGAAAATTAAAATATTATTGGAACAGTTTTATTATTATTTAACTTCTATATTCTATATACATACCTGTTCCTTCTTATTAAGTTGATCTTGCATTTTATGAAGAACCTTACTCAGCTCATGATTCTTGTTGGCCATTTCTGTAGTTCTTGCATTTGCATTCGCGCATTCCGCTTCCAATTCTTTTGTTTTTTTAGTTAATGCTTCGGTCCGATTAATACTACATTCTAATTCATGTTTGTACTGTGATATTAATATTTTTTGATGTTCAATGTTCGCAGACTTTTCATTTACTATCTTTTTTAACCCTTCGATTTCCTACAAATAAAGTTACTCCTTATACTTTCAAGCTAATTTTGCGTTTCTACAATTATACGAATTAAAAGCATATGAAACAATTAAAAGCGAATTTTATAAAGCATATCCACCTGTTTCTTAACAGCTACTGCTTTTTTACTTTGTTCCTCAGCTTCAGCAAGTTTTACCGTTAATGTAGACTTTACTCCTTCCAAACATTGTTGCGTGTCATATAGCATTTGATGTAAACGGCTTGACTCAGCCACTACTTGTGCAAGTCTATGTTGCAAACTAATGCCATGATTGTTTGCTGCTTCTAAACTGGACTGCATTGCACGTTCTGCATGTCTCATTGCTGCTAACTTAAAAAAAGAGAAGTAAGTACAAAGTATACCTTGTTTTTAGGGAAGTAAAGTACAACATGTAGAATGTTATACCTTGTACTCATACAATTCCATAACTGCTGATGTAGTAATGTCACTCATTTGATTTGACTCGTGAGCTTTTTTTAATTTTGCTAAGAAAGCATCAAGACGTTCTTCTTGTGCAAAAGAAAAAAGTGGAGCCATTTCACTATTAGAATTGATAGACATCTTACTTCCAATACTTGCTACCATACCAGAAGTACTTTGTACCAATATCAGAGGTTCCAACTGTTTCATACAGAGCGCCACCGCGGAAACACTTATCACGAAAAAACATGAAATACAATTGATGTGTTATTTGTTATTATCAGTACTGATTAAAATAATCTATTATAAAACTCTGGTAATATTAAAGACTAGGTCATAACAACATAGTTACCAATGTTAATTTTCACATTTTAAGAATCTAAAACGAAAATGTGTGCTGTGGCCTATTCTCATTAATAGTGAAATATAATGGTAGTTCTATTTAAATTATAATTTTTTGTCAGAGGTTTTTATGTTATACATAAATGTGAATTTTACCATTCCTGAGGAAATCCTACAGTTGACGTCAACTGTAAAACCTTCTGTTTGACATCAGCATCACCAATAAATAATGCATGTGCCATTGTCATTTGAATTTGTCTTTTTCGAAGTAACTCGGAATACAACGTTAGCCAATTGGAATTATTAGCTGCCAAATCAGCTGTTAAAGCTAATGCATGAATACTTAAATTTGTGTTAGGATTCTGGAAAATTTGATTTTAAATTAATAATCATCTAGAATTTAGGTCTACTACGGTAGTATTACATATTAAAGAGAAGATTGTACTTGAATGTATTTTCCAGGAAAATCATCAGTTGTACATGTTTCAGAATCCAACAATGGACTCAATAATTTGTATACTGTTTGTTCACTCAAAGACTGCATAACTTTAGTCCTAAGTGCAGGAGTTTTAACCATTTCTTGAAATAGTTGCATTAACTCTGCTAATCTTATTTCTGTTTCTAAACTTAGTTCCTGCATACTTTGAATTCCACTTTTTTCTGAATTAATGATAAGCATTAAGACAGAAGCATCTAGTTCTGCTAATACTTCAGAGGATGTTTTAGTACGTCGTGCGTCAATTACAGTGACTCTAATTAAAGTCAATGCTTTCGAACATACCTAGTTTAATAAAATAAACGTTAGCTATTTATAGTAAGATATTAACGCATGAAAGAAGTCATACTTTAAAATTACAACACACCTGTTCTACAGGTACCCATGTCATAGCTGTCTTCACACATAAAGGATACAAAGGTACTAAGGCAGATAATTTTAATTTTACTAATGATGCTAAAAATTCCATCATTAGGGCAACACATTCTGGATCTGCATTATCTTCTAATGTGGACAATACATTTTCAACGTCCTTGCCATATCTAATTAACAAAAAAAAATGAATTAATATAACAAAGCAAATTTTAAAGCATACATACGTCAGTTGATAACTTACTGTGTATATGTAAGTAGTACAGCATGGGAATGTACATTTTGCCCAACATCATTGAAGAAGTCTGTAATATGTCTCAGCAGCAGAACATCTCTCTGTTTCATTGCATCAATAAGACTGCTAAATGTGACAGCAGCAAAATCTAAAATGTATTTTTCTGAGATGTTCGTATTCGTATGCTCTAATATAATTAAAAGTTTGCAACACTGTACACTGATGTTAACACTACAGTGTTGCAGTTTCAGCAATGTCCTTATAAATGCTTTTGTGTCAATTGTTCTCATTAAAGTATATACTGCTGGAAGATTTTTGTAACAAAGGTTCACTAATACACCAAGCGAAAGAGCAATAATGTCTTCTTCCTTCGATTGTGTTACCCATTGTGTCAATATGGATATTAAGTAAGGTAAATGTGCTTCTTGCCAAGAAATTTTTATTCCATACGTTAATTCTTGAAGTAATTTTAGTACTCTTATTCTTTTCTCTGTTGTTAAGTTAGCCTAAAAAAATCTTGAAATGAAAATACATGTCAAAATACATATATTTTTTACTTCATTATGTATGTTTCTTCTATATCAGTTTATTTATCCTTACCTCCAATAGTCTTGCCAATATGGGCGCAAATTTATAAGTGTGAATTAGAGCTTGTCTAGCAGCCGCATTACGACAGGCATTTTGTAAAACATCAACTGCACTCCAAATTAAGGTAGTCCTAGATGCCAAAGAATTCATAAGCTCGTGTAGACTAACATAAAATTCTGCAGCTACACTGGTTCCAGGATCAAATATGCTCAAATCCAACGAAACGCTTATTACCTATTACAGAAATTTTTATTGTGAAAAGCAGTTCATGTTCTAAATATTATTACTTTATTAAATGTTTTACTCTTTCTTTAAGGTTTTCATGTCGATAATTTAGTTCAAAAATTATGTTATTTGAGATATATAAATACAAATCAGTTGTAACTTACACCAAGGTTTCGTTGTAAAACTGAGGCAGTTGTTTCACTTGGATGCTTGGTATATTCAACAACTGCAGATATAAATGTTCTCATAGACTGGTATTTCTCCATTTTGTTCAATTTGAATATCCCGAGTAGTTAAAATAATTAAAATGTCGCCTAAATGAAGGTAACATTAAAACTATTGCAGTATGTAGATCTTCCTTATAAAGCTGAATTCCTGTAATTGACATTCATTCAATAAAAAATTTCGTTAAAAAATAAGAATATTTTCATGTGAAGTATATATAACACAAATTATTCTCACGGATGCATTCCGATAGTTGAATATATGTGCCTTTGTTATATATAAATACTTTACAAGATTGATAATGAGAAATATCGTTCCGCGCGAAACCGGTATTTGGCAACCATTTCTAAAATTTGATTTTTAAAGTCAGAAGTAAGGATAGGAAAACAACATATATAAAATTCCTATACGTTTGGTACTTTATGTTACAACCTTTATTTATCATTTAAATCAAACTTGTAAAGACCACGTTTCAACATGTTTACAAATTATCATGATCGTATCTTTCAAAGAGGTGATTAAATACGTTATTAGAAAATTAGTGCCTTTTTAACTACGGATTCTTCGAAAGAATAGTGGTGCTTAATATATAGTTTTTTTCTTGTTAGCATTGCGTTTTTATTTCAACTGTTACGTAGCCGTGTGGTGGGATTTAGGGATTTTTGGCAGGTTCGGGTGTTCGTGAAGCGCTGAAACACGCTGAAGCACTCTGCTTGTGGAAGCCGCGCGGAAAATAAACTATTGACAAAGACTGTAACTTTAAAATGAATGTAAACTTTATTAACTGAGATCTTATATATAGACTCTATGCTTCTGGAATAAAATCTGCTCGTCGTAATGTTTGGATCTCGTGGTAAAAGAGTCAGACTACCCGCCTGCCCGCTCCTCGTCCCCTTCTTCGTCGCCTCCGGTCCCAGGATTGTAGTGATGGCCACTATCGACTAAAATACAATTATCGACTACTTACTATTTAGTCGCGACATACTATCGACTATCACAATGTTAAGTGTATAATTTTTATAGCACTATCGAGATACCAATAGTATCCCATGATGAGATACTGTATATAAACTTTTGAATTAGATTGATATATTTATTTATTTATTTACAACTTGAAAAAAAGGAAGGATTAACAATAATGGTTTGGTGATCCCGGATTTTGAGAATAATCTCTCTGATAGTACAGACATATCTATAATGGGTAAATATTGGGCAGCCACGACATTCAGTAATGGAATAAATAAATTAACTTATCCAAAATTATTAACTGTTTTCCAAAAACTTATTGGATCATGGTCCAAGTCAATTGTTGGATGTGTCTATCATATCTCCATCAGCATCACGTATTTCTTGAACTCAGTCGACCAGATTCTCATGGAAAGACTATAAATCGTTTGAAGGCTTAGTACTTTTTTGTATTAGTAGAGAATTTTCCTTTTCCATAGAAACATCTTTCTTTATATCAAAAATTCTTGAATCGAAGATCGATTCATAACTAAAAAAAATCAATTCGTTTCAAAATCGAATATCCAAAAATCGATTTAAAAAAAATTGAAAATCACTTCGAAAAATTCAGAATCGCCCAATCCTAATATATGTTCAAGGCACACAAATTTGTGTAGGCATGCGTATTGGATGTACAGAATTCTGAGGTTATACAAATACATTCTTAGATGGCGTGTAAATCTTTTCGGCGTAGAATTTTCCTATCTGTTTGTAACTGATAATCGAAGTAATTTCAAAGAGCCCCCTATGAATGTAAACGACAGAAAATTAAATATGGCTGATGTTTTGTTTGTGTGTATTGACAATGTCGTGTTGCTTTGTTTAGTTAAGTTCCCGGTGTAATAATACGTATTGCTCGTGGAAAATTTGGCAAAAAATGAACGCCACGAGTTTGTACGTATCGACGTGTCGGTTAGTTTTACAAGCAGATGCTGATGATCCAAATTCGTGGACAGATCTATATAGGCTAGTTCCTTATTTGCGACAAAGCCTTAGTTGTACTGTGTGTTCAAATTTATTAATTGAACCTCATACGCCGACTGAAACTAATTGTCAACATCATGTGTGTCGTGGGTGTAGAGGTGGACGTAAAAAACTTAAACCTTCGTGTGGTTGGTGCAAGGACTATGACAAATATGTCGAAAATGTCCAATTACGAATATTGTTACAGTGTTATAAAAAACTGTGTGAATACTTGACAAACACAAACATTTATCGAAGTTTAATACTTTCAGTGTCTTCCAATAAAACAGGCAATAGTGCATCAGCTATTGGTGTTACCAGTCTTATGGAACTTATACAAGAAGGTTCTGGCTTCAAAGATGAATTTAAAAGTACTGCTGGTTTGTCAAAATCTGCGTATAGTATTTTACCATGTGTTTACACAAGTACAACTTCAACCCAGACTCAAGGAAACACGATACAAAGTTCTGAAACAATATCACAAAGTATATCTGGTATAGTATATTGTTTCTTTATAAATAAATAAATGAATTCTCATTATTTATATTATAATTTTATTCATATAAAATGTAATATATAAAGAAGAAGCTATACGAATATTTATAATATTCGAAAACATAGACATAATAATGAAGGAATTAATCTTTCTTATGGTCATTTTTTTATTTATTACTATTTAACAGAGTAGTGTATATGTTTACTTTCTATATTTCAATATTGTATTTAGTATTACGAAAATACAATGTGATTTAATAAGATTATAAAAAATGTATATTTAAATCTAAAGTATAATCAGGTACATAAACGTATTTGTAGTCATAATAAATACTTTTAATCATGAGTACAAATTACGACATTTAAAATGTAATGTACGAATGGCTTATTTATTTATAGTATCAACAATGAGTTGGACAATCAAAATTTAATAAATAAAACAATATTGTTTATATGGATGTTCTTTCCAATTTTCTTAAAGATAAATTAAATTTTATTATCTTTCAATTAGAAATGATTAAAAATGAAATATTTAAAGGATGCAGTACTAACAGGTATAGTTCATTTTCTCCTTCTAGTTGTTGTAGTTTACATTGAACCAAAAAATGTAATAAATAAAATTCATATATTCTATACGCTATTGTTTACTTGTTTTTTACATTTTTATAATTAAAAACTATTATTTACCAGTAACATCGACTTTTTGGACTACTTTTTTGATTTCTGTGGATCACTTAAGGGATTAAATTCCTACCCTATTCTGTGAATTTTCTAACATCATGTACAACATTATGTAATAATTTTATACCATAAAGTATATTGCTAAATGTTAGAATATATACATATAGAAAGAAACACATAGCTATTAAATTTTGAAAAAAAATGGTTATAGAAGAATTTTTTATTATTTCAAAGACTGTTAAATCTTTGTATATATGTATAATATTTACTAAGAAGGATAAGAAGAACTTCAAAATATAATAACTTTTTCACATTCTAAACCACGTAGAATAAAATTGAATATTTTGTAAAAAGCATTAATCTAAATTTTCTGATTTTCTCAAAAATATTTATAGACTTTAGTTTCGCATAACTAGAAACAATCTCTCCTACCACACATGATCAATAGAAGCAAGTTAGAAGTCTCTGAAATTGAACTATGTGTGAAATAAATGTTCGGGGAATAGTTGATGTTTTGAATTAAATAATATGAGAGAGAGAAACAGATCTTAAGTATCAGCTAAGGAGCAATCAAACGGACGAAATACATGTATAGTATTCTTCAAATATGTATATCAAAACTTTTGATGAGAAACTATTTATATTAATGAAAATGTTTTGTACAGCTGTAAATAAGGTTTCAGTTTCTCCACATTTTTTGATCAATTATCTCGGTAGTCTCAATATGATTTGCTTCATTCACAACTTTCTTATTTCTCTAGATTAATTTAATTTAATTTTTTTCTGTGTGGATAATGTATTGAACACTTTATTAAAGAAATTAAATTTCATTTTTTATTTACTTTATTTTACTTGAAAACTATTATTATCTAAGAGAATTATATATTTATTTTGAAATACGCTAATAATTTGTACAAAAAAAAAAGGAAAAAACAATGAAAACTTGTTAATATATGCAATTAAATTTATATATTGCATAGAATCTCCTACTATTCGTACTGTATCAAATGGATCTTCAATATACTCTGTGATGTATGCTGGGTCTGGTAACAAAATAACAATAAAACGGAAAGCAGCTGCTACGGAAGATACGGAAGTAGGACAGCAGGATATGGATGGAAGTCAACACAGCTCTGTAGGAGGGGTAAAATGTATTCCATCTTCCCACCTTAAATATGGGACCCCTTCTCAGAAAAAATCTTCAAAAGGCAGCAAAGTAATTTTAATAGATATTCGATTAATCTTATGCCTTACAGGATATTTACATTGCACTATAACTTTTATTTAAACGCTGAATTATACACATCTTCATTAATCACTTAACAATCTTTAGTAATATAAACAATTTAATTAATACTTAACACATTTCATTACTAACATTAGATCTAAATAAATTTTATATATATATATATATATATATATATTTATTTTAATAGGTCCCATACTAAGATTAATGCAGATGAGAGATTATATGTCATTTTCATTATACAATACTATATATATATAGTATGTATTTATCGGATATTACTTACATCTGTATTAGTCTACAATTCTTATTTTTATGTCAACATTTTATAATAATTAACAGTAATAGAACTGGTTTCATTTTGAGCAGTCATCTGGCTTTAAGAAACCAAGGTCGAGTTCTGCTCGAAGTAAGAGAAAAGGATGTAGATGCGGCAATGCTACAGCAATACCTGGAAAACTAACTTGTTGTGGTCAACGGTGTCCCTGTTATGTTGAAAGTAAGCCTTGTGTCGAGTGTAGATGCAGAGGTTGTAGAAATCCACACACAGCAGACGGATTAAAGGTAACATATAAAATTTTCAATAATTAGTAGACATGAATTTAAACAGTTCTTTAAGCATTTATTACTGATATCATTACAGATTCGGCCACATATACCTGAGTTACATAATTTACAGTTACAATTGTCAGCTCCTTTGGACTGCGATACATTAAATTCAGATCCACTAGGATCAGTACCACAATGCCTTTCAACTTCTCCGACAACAATTCAAGTATTAAATGTTTATTCAACACCAAGATTAGATATCGATAATGTACCACAAAATCTACCTGCTGCCTTGTTAGTAGGAGAAGATGCTATGATTAGTACTGAAAGTGAAGCTGAAGACAGTGATATACAAATTGATGTGTGACAATTGAAATGACATTATCAAATGTCATGTTTAATATAAGGTATGTAGTACAATAAAGGTACATTAATACTTACAATATTATGCAACAAATATACTAAAACACGATCTCTATAATTTCAGAATAATCTATCGACTATTGAAATAAAAAGTTATGGTTTTTAATCTATAATTATATTACAAAATAATAAATATATTTTTATCACTAATAAATTATCTATATTATGCCATTTTAAAAAGTTTAGAAAACTAAGTTTGTGTAAGTATAAATAAATTTATTTCCCGTGTAAAAGTAAAATATTTTATTCCATTTTTTATTTGTAACATAATTCGTAATTTTCTGTTATATTTCTTATTTTAATACTCTTCTATGTTTCGATTATTACTTTCAATTCGTACTCAACTTGTACATATGTGTACTATACTTTTTCGTTTTTTAATACCTGCAGACAAGTATGCTTGTAGTGCTACAAAAAAAGTACCTCTATGTCAAAATATATGTTGTGCCATACACTACATCTTATAACTATGTATCTAAAATATTTAGGATCAAAGCCAAGAGATTTTAGCAATCTAAAAAGAGTATTTGATATGAAAAATTGCAAATTGGCGAGAAAGACATAGTATAGCAAGTATTATTTGAGTATTTGCCTCCTTGTTCACTACAGATAGATTCTTTAATTAACTGTTTTGCAATAATTGCGTAAACTTACAAAAAATATTAAGTAAAACTCATTTTTTAAAGTAAAACTCATTTATTTTTTAAAATTGAAATTTCATTTCAGTTATTCAAATAACATGACATAATAACATAACAGTTATTCATTTCACTTCTATTACCCACATGTGATAAGCCTAAAATGATAAAAATAGAACAATTGTTAAGACTGTTGTATTTTCTTTTAAAAAAGCCTATAATAAAGATATTATTTTTAAAATATCTACAATTAATTAAGTATTGGAAAAATATGCCCATGTTTCATTTTTCTTACAAAATTATATATTATTAAGAGAGACAATTAGTTATTTTTTTTCTAATCAACGAGTTTATGTGTAGTGAATGAATAGTATATGCTTTATATATTTTCCACTTTAATGAATATATTTATTAAATGTGGGTATATTAAATTTGGTATATTAATATATTTAGAACATATTTGCATATTTAACATAGAACATTTTTGTAACATATGACTTTTTGGATGAATTTTTATTTTATATTATTGTTGAATAGTAATATTTTTAGTTGAAGATATAGATAAGTAATTATAGATACATACGCTTCACCACTGTTGTGAATGATTTCAAATTTAACAACGAATTTTTGATTCTATAAGAAATTATAGAATACTATAAACCATTGTAAAATATT
This sequence comes from Halictus ligatus, assembly GCA_028454255.1. Classification (NCBI taxonomy): domain Eukaryota; kingdom Metazoa; phylum Arthropoda; class Insecta; order Hymenoptera; family Halictidae; genus Halictus; species Halictus ligatus. The sequence continues at coordinate 3,174,634 of CM052138.1, forward strand.
ATACATACTTAAAATCATGACATAATTTAATCTTCAATGATGTGATAAATATTTTTAGTTTTACTTATAATTATTTATAATTCTCTGTTACGAATACTTATGTTTAGTAAGACATGAGTATTTATATGTTTATAAAATTGTAAATGTACTTTGTAGATACGTGGTTTTATATTCTTCTTTTTTTAAATATTACCTGTATTTAAATATGCATTACACGAAATTACTGATGGAATCCTATTTACAACACATTTATAAATAACTGGATGAAAAAATATTTGAATAACAATAGAAATGCGAAATGTATAAATAATATATACAATATTTAATTTATGCACTAAAATTTGTTTAAATTAATTGGAATCCGTGGCTTGTGAAACAAATAATTGTAAATTTTATTTAAAATTTAAAATAGATATTAGACTTATTATTTATTTAATGTTTATATGAATATAATATAAAATCTACTTTTATTGAGATGTAAATAAAATTACATTAGATTCTAGACACTGTTTTCTAGAATTAAAACTGTTGAAAACGTACACTTCTTAAATTTATATTTCTACTTATAGAAAATTATAGAATGATATCTATTTAAGCAACTATGATTAATAATTTAGTTATTCTCATATTAGTACAAAATGATAAATATTAAGAATATGTATATAATATAATAGAAGTATGCTACAAACTTTAATATAACAGAATATTTTCTCAACATATATGCTGTTTATTGTAAACTGTTTGCATTTTTAACAAAATGAATAGAGATATTTCAAAATGTTGTAAAATAAACTCAAAAGATCAAAATCATACAAATGTAATTCATTTTAAAACATAAATTAAAAAGAAACTTCTGTATCTATAAAATAAATGAAATAAGATATTGTAATAAAGCTTGCTCAACATAACATGATATTAATAAAAATTGCTTGTATTTTTATAATATAATATTCTAGGATCAATATAAACGTATAACAGTTAATAAAAAGTGTAATAGGTTTCAAAAATTTCTTACACAAAAGTTGTATTTATTTTTGTTAATTCTATCTTATGTGTACACTACTTTAATTGATAATTTCTTGGATATACAAACAATATATTGTCAATTTTTGAATATTGCTCAATGATATATAAATGCTTTGTCTACTTCTTAATCAAGTATAATAATCGTATGAAACAAATAAAAGTGTGTATTATGATCTGCATATTTTCCAAAAAGTTTTCTTTGACAGTAATGTCGATCGCATAAAAATGCAATGAAAATTAAGAATATTTTTGCAGTATATTAATAGTTCACATGCGGAAACGTTGTCCGACACCGCTTGAAAGTTTTTGGAGCCGTCCGTTGAATCTGCTAATAACTTATCTTTTTCACGTCAATTTTCGTTTCGTCATAACGTGGGTACTTGAAGCAACACGAGTTATTAAAAAAAAATTATTTTCTAGTTTAAAAAATTTTTTTCCTTATGTTTTAACTAAGTAATTGAAAAGTTTTTGAATTTCATGTTTAACAATAATGACATGTAAGAAAATAACAGTGTGAGCGATGTGTGGGGGTATAAAACAGGACTAACATTATCCTATCTAGAGTATATTTAAATTAACTTGTATCCTCGAAAAAAACATTGAATAAATGTTCAGGTAATATACATTTATGTGTAGTATATATAAATAAAGTGAAAAAAATTCCACAAATAAGTTTTTTTTTCATTACACAGTCTAGGTCAACAACATGTCCTGCAAAAAGATAGTATTGCTACTGTTGCTACTTTTACTTATTTCATAAACACAGTCTTATTGTAAATATGTATTTGGATTTAAATAAAATAATTTTCCGTATTAACATTTCTGTTAATCGAACCCAAATTTCTCAATTCAAGATCATCTGAAAGTGGTAATTTATATTGTATATAGTATATTATTGGTCTACAGGAGATACCACTGACAAAAAAAAACGAATTGGCAATTTTATCGCATGAGGTAGTCAGATGCTTCCCAGACAAAACAACGGACTATTTACAGACTACATTAAGTCCGTTACTCCGACGTTGGTACCGTCAATCGTCTACCGACTTTGCAGTGTCCATAAAAAAATCAATTATGTTTACTTTGTAAAATTTTATCGCATGAGTAATGTGGAAATCTATTGATACGAGAGTCGCCCTAATATGCCACGCGCAGTTCATATGGTACGGGCCTGTGATTGTATGAAAACTAGGATCGTCGCGGGAGTGAGATTGCGAATTACATAATAGAATAGCGAGAATGAATAGGAAAGAAATGCCTCGGGAACTAAAATCATTCCAATTAGAAAAAAGAGAAACTGTTAAATAAACTCTAAAAACTATTTGGAAGTTATTTACATCAATGACTTGCTTGTTTACATTAACGTCTTCCTATTCGTTCAAACCTATCCACGCGGTCCTACCATCCGTTGTTCAAATTGCGCGGTCGAAAACGCGCGGATTCCGCCGTGTTTGAACTAGCTTTAAATCTCATGTCCGGTCCAAGTTTAGACCATATGGTCTAAGGCAGGGCTGCTTAACTTCTTTTCCGCCGCGAGCCACACGACGCTCCCACCATTCCCCCTCTATAATCTCCTCGGAATGACTGAAAAATCGATTGAAAACAAAATCCTAACAAATGCCGAGAATTCTTGTTCTCTCATTCTGCCGCGCTTCGCCTCGCTTGCTTTTTTCGTTGCGCCCAATCCCCTCCTCCAACGTCCATCGCGTAGAGAAGAACATGAGCGAAATGGAGCGCGGCATAATAAGATAGTTACGATTCTCCTTTCCCCTGTGACTGCCTAGCTTGTGGGACGACGTATGCAGTGGGGGTTTCTTGTCGAAAAAGGAAGATAGGGGAAAGAGCCTATACGAGTGGCTCATGAGCCACCAGTTAAGCAGCCCTGGTGTAAGGATCTAAGAAAACATTACAGCAGCCACCTTTGACAGTAAAAAAGAGTAGTCTGCTTTTTGTTTTCCATTTCGCACGCCACTGTTGCGTTTATACCATCCAGACACGCCGAAAAGATTTTGAATTGATAACTATTTAAAAGCTAAACTGAGACCTCGATTTCTACGATTTCGATTTTCTAATTTAACTAAACTTTTATTCATGTAAGACTCACTTTAATTGAATATGTCTGTTGCAGCATAGTAATGTGTATGTTGTATCTTCTGTTAGGTGGTATAGAAAAAATACAATATGATTTACAATTAATAATTAAATTTAACAAATGATTAAAATTATTTACATAATGCTTAGAACATTGTAAAAAATATTAAGGCTTATTAGATTACAAGTAACTTTAAAAACTTTCAATTATATACATAACTTCATAAATAGCATTTTGCAATTCTGTTTTCTCAGTACGCTGGTATGCACTGTGCAGTAATAAAAAATGGCTGCCGTTAAATTTGGTCCACATTTAAAAGAGTTACGAATTCTTTTGTGTCAAACATCTACAAGTAGTCAAGGAGTTAGGTAACGATATTATTTCTAAATATGAAATTAAAATCATTAGAAAACTTAATATCTATCGACAATTATGATGTTTAAATCCTAACCTATTTTTTCAGAGATTTTATCCAACAGCAGTATGTACCTCTTAAAAGGAGTAATCCACAGTTTCCAATTTTAATTAGAGAATGTTCTGCAACTGAACCGTTTCTATACGCAAGATATGGTAAATGATACGGAAAAATATTTTACATAATCTTATAGATTTCAAATCTATTGCAACTGTTTCAGTCAAACTTTATTATTACAAATTCAAATCATATTCCATAATTAACTTTTGTATTAATATGTTCATAACGTATTTCAGAATACGGAAAAGAGCAATGTGTTTCTCTACAAAACTTAAAGCCTGATGATATACTTACACGCGTTAAGGAGATTGCGTCTAGTAAACCTTCATAAAAATATGTTCTATTATAAATGTACTTTAATTTATTTAGTAATAAAATAGCATGAAATTAATATTAAAAATGACTGACTATTTATAGTATTTCATTTAGGTACCACATGTATATTTTTGTTAATTGTTGTAATTAACACTAGAACTACCAAGCCCTAAACGTAACTTAGACTTATCCCTTTATAATAACAGCAAGATTGAATTTGCTCAAATTTCATATGATTTGTATGGTGACATGTACTCCAAAGAAGAGATATGTTAAAAAATTTCTCGTGAAAACGTTTTCATAGTTTTACTAATCGTGAAAGAAAAAATCATCTACCAGTCATTTTGACTTGTTCGGTAGTTCTAGTGTTAAACTGTAAAGGATTCATGGGAAATGTTGTATATATCACGATTTCATAAATTAATTATTGGCATAAAACATAATTCAAGGTAACGTTACAAATTCTTAATATATTATTTAAAAAATTACTTTTATTTTTCTCGCATATATACGAAAGTTGTTGTCTACTTTTTTAATGAAGTAAAACAGTATCAGTATTTGTTTGAAAGTCTTTTATATACCACTGTATAGTTAGCAGGATTATTTTGATCATGGGTTCTATTTTCTACTTATTTCTTAAGTATAATCGTAATTAAAGTGACAGATATAGTTAAAACATTTGTACACTTATTATCTACAACAAAACCATTTTCATCGCATAATGTTAACATTAAACAACTATGTTCATATAATTTTTATATTGTTAAAAGAAAATGATTTAAATAATTTATATGGGTAAATGATTACCGTTTCGTTACGTTCATATACACATTTTCATTTTAACAGAATTGCATATATTCGAAATATCGGTATATTTGTGTAATAATAGTTTGTCTTAAATTTACTTATAACTGGTTTATATAACACAATATAAACCTTTCCATGTCGAACGAAATCATTCGCGGTATGTAACATTAGATATATTATAAAAATTATATGGTAAGTTGGGTGGTAAAAAATTTTGTAGTGTAGCCGGCACTGCATTAAAGTATGTTGCATTTCTTTCTCGAAATACAGCATCCGGCGCAGTAACAGTTACGTCAGATTGAAAATTTTGAATAGCCGTAGTTGGAATAGTTTGTACAACAATTGGTTGAGATGCTGGTGCATGTGATACAGCTTGTATTACCTATGAGCATTGATAACAAAAAAGAATATATTAAAATATATGATATAAAATATAATACACGATAAGAAAATAATGTTTTACTTGGACTGTTGACGATTCTGAATGAGATATAGCAGACAAAGGGTCTTCAGATGTATTTGACTGGACTGTTTGTTCTGATTGTTGCTGCTGTTGTAATTGTTGCTGTGATTGCTGAGATTGTGACAAATGTTTTGTGTGAGATGTATTAATGCCATGCCTGCGTTTCATATGTTTATTATAGTTTGGCCAATTTGTGAAATGATGTTGACATTCAAGGCAACTATATGGACGTTCACCCGTATGTTGTCTTCTATGAGTCTAACATTAAAATAAATTATTAGTCGTATATCAGATGAATTTTTTCATGTACGGGGTGTTCGCGGCTATTACTAGCCATTATTTTTCTTGCGAATAATAAATATTAGAAAAACATTAAAGAGTAAAAAGTAAAACTGTAATAATATTTATTGTTTGCAAGAAAAACGATGGCTAGTAATAGCTGCGATCACTCTGTACGAACCAAAATATTGAATTAACTTACAGTTAATATGCCTTTGAAGCGAAAACATTTACCACAAAATTCGCATGTAAACGGCATTGCTCCAGTATGTATTCTATGATGCTCCCTTAATGTACCTTTTTCTCTAAAAGTTCTTCCGCACACGGCACACTGATGCGGCTTAGCTCCAGTATGAACTGTTTCATGTTTCTTCAATTGTAACGGAGTTTTAAAGCTAGAAATGGTATTTGACTTTGTTATTATATTTACATGAAAAAATGCACAAACTATATGTATATTTTGTTTAAATATATAAGCGTACGCTTTTGAACATTGAGTACAACTGTAAGGCTTATCTGCTGAATGAGTTAAAAAATGTGCCTCCAAATTTCCTTTTTGAATAAAACTTTTACCACATTGATCACATGTGAAATTCCTAACGCCAGAATGAATTCGTTTATGCGTAACTAAGTTTGGCTTTGTTGAAAATCTGGAAAGTTTGTTTTATCTGTTAATATTCAAGAAACATAATGTAAGAGATTCATTTACATTTGAAATTGTAAACATAGGAAATTATGATCTTTTTATCTTGAAATTACCTTTTGTCACATTGATCGCATGGAAATCTATTCTTCATTGTATCCGGTAAATGGCATCGACTATGGATGTACAAAGCACTTTGTTGTCTAAATGCCTTTCCACAAGTTTGACATACATGAGGCCGTTCTTCACTATGAATTGCTTTGTGAGAATCTAATACTTTTTTATGTACAAATGATTTCCCACAATCTTCGCAACTAAGTATATATACATATACATACATATATACATACATACATGCGTATATATGTGCACCGTATATATTATATATGAAAATGTATTGTATGTTAACAAGCTATACAAAATAATAAGTAGTCACGTATTTTAGTTAAAAAAAATTATATTTACCTGAATTTTGCTTTATTTTTATGTCGTTTGACATGAGTAAGGAAACCATAATATTTATCATAAACTTTACAGCATAAAACACACATGTATTTCGCTTGTTGATTGTGAACAGTCTCGTGATGTACCTCTAATCCTTCTAAGCTTGGCAATTTATCATTACAGTCTGTGCAAAGCCAAGGGTACCTATCCATACTGTCTCCTCTTTTATGTCCAAATTTTAATGCTTCTGATGTATGTGATTCAATGATCTCCAAATCCGAATCTGTACCTATATTCATAACAGCATACTCCAATCAATGTAAGTATGCATTGTAAAATTTACATACAGTTTAAAATCAATATGAAAATTATATAATAATAAACCAAGTTCTTGTGCAAGCATATTTTGGAATCCATTGCACAAATTCCTTGTGATTCAAAAAGGTAGGTTTATGAAGAATAAATTTGTCACAAGTCATTTTCATCTAGTTTAAAAAGGGTTCTCGAATGTATCAGGATTCTCGAAAATTTCCAGGATTACTCCTAAGAAAATTATTCGAGAACCCGATTGTACTCAGGAAACACGAAAATTCTTGGGAATTCCGATATATTCGAGAATTGCGAAATTTTAAAAAACTTGACTTGTGTTGACCTGTCCTGATTATCGGATATCCGTCATTTTCAGGTTTCCGCATACCACTAATAGTTATATATTGATATATTAATCTTAGGAATATTTTTACCTGTCATATAATTATCTGGAATCTTAACATTAGTTTTTACATTCATATTGTTATGTTCTTTTTCTAAATCAGAATTTATATATAAGTGTGTATCATCTAATTTTTCATTCTGACTTTTCCGTTTTAGCTTTTTTTTTGTCTGTTTGGGTGATGTTTTCTTCATTTGTATTTTACATTTTTTTTCTTTTGCATTGCTTTCTGATTCCTTAACCTCATATTTTTTTTGACTAATACTTTTAGTTTCCTCGATGAAATAGTTGTGTGAAACATTAGATTCATGAATATAATTATTTGTCAGCTGACATTCCGTGACAGCGTCTCCAGCTTCTTCCTCCTCTTTTGGAAATGCGTCTGCTTTTTGAATGTAGTCTATGTTTGTTTCTAATGACTGTGGTTCAGACTTAGTATTTATAAGTAATTGCCTGAGAGATGTTTGTGCCTGGTTGGTTTTTTCAAAAAATTCATTGCACTGATTCAATAATATACAACAGTCTATGCAAATTGTAAGCGGCAATCCATCAGTTATTAATACCTGCAACAACATTCACTTAAATATGACATACCTATAAAAAAAGTGGAATGTATGTACTTCATAAACCAATAAGAAGAAAGAGATTCAATGTCTGTCCAAAATCAAGCAATTATAATTAATGGAAATGAGAATGATAGACAGAATTTTTCAGGACACCAAATTCATCACATTAAAAATAAACTTCCGAAGAATGTGAATGTTCACCTGAATTTGCAAACACTTGGCTATTTTAGCTTCTATAGCTAATTTTTGTCCTTCAGCATCATAAATTCCAATAAAATTTTCTTTGGTCTCGGCGCAGAGCCGGCAAAGTTCCGGCTCCGTCATTGTTTAAATACAAAATCTGAGGGTATGTATCACGGTACAGTACATTGTCACAAAAATTGAAGGTCTCATCGCATCATCTCACATTTACACTGCGATATGTGATAAATAAAAAATTGATTCGGACGCCAAACAAGATAGCGGACATGTTGTTTCTTTGCACAATAAAAATACAAACTGCTTTTCAGTGCACATAGAAAATGTTATTTTAATGGATTTTGTCTTAATACATGTGTCGGTAATGATCCTAGATTCTTAGGAAATAATTAGCGCTGGACTTCCCATTATGTTATATCTGAATAAAAGCACTCATTTATTTCATTATGCTTGTTTAGAAAAGTGTATACTGTGACTCTTCGCTGCTACGTACTACGTAAGTACATATACGCACTAGTTACTTACACATGCATGCATAATAGGGATGCGAATCACCTCAAAGAATCGATTCTCTAGTCGATTCAGAATCGAAATGTAAGAATCGATTCTCTGAAAAGGTTGAAATCGGAGAATTGATGCGAAAAGAGTTTTTGTTATTTTGCTATTTATTATATTATATTTTATTTCTTTCTATTCATATTTAATGACGGGAACCGTGTATAAATAGCGAGAGTCGCACGAGGCTAGGAAAAAGGGAATACCTACATATCCTACAATTTGATTGGTCCTTACACTAGTGACAATGAAATTCCTTACAAAAAAGACCAACGAAAAGCATCATTTACGCCACTTGTTTGTAGCATATTATCGTAACCAGAGCTCTGTTACAATTATGTGTAAAAAGAAAGGTGGTCCAAGGCACTCCAAAGGACAAGGACCGTCTCCAGATGACTCGGTAAATGACCGTCTCCAGATGATTACGCAGTAAATTTTTAATAATGTTACCCATTAATATTAAAAAATGTTGACTTTATTACGTGTTCAAAGTATTTTTCAATTTCCTGAAATAAACTATATAATAAAATATCTGCATGGATTAATTTCTCTCTGTTTTTTACATTGACTAATACAACTCCTGGTCTATGATAATTCTGTCCATGCCAGACAGACCACGCTGTCAAATAGTAAGACTCTTTGCCATGGACCTACATGTTTTGATACATTTATATATACATGTATGTTTTATATCGTATTTATATTCATGTATGTATATGTATTGTATATGGAAGTACTGTGTACTGACTGGAGTCACTGAACTTGACAGGATTCCCCTTAAAGTAGACTTCCCGCTGCTGCCGTCTCTAAACCTACGTTTCGCGGGAACTTTCAAATTTTGAACGGATTTCGAATTTATTCAAGCAAAGTACATTTTTATAAAACATGCAATAGTTATTTGTCCACTTATAAATATGTTTATACAATACATATGTAGCATGTCTCCCGAATATAATAATTATTACTCGGGTAAAAAAGTCACCTATCTTGAAAATCTATTAATCTACAGTAAAAACTATTTCAACGATTACTTTAATAAAATGTCAATTAAGAAGTAAAATATTCTATTGAAATTCAGTACATATTTGTAGAATGTTATAGATTAATAGTACAAAAAATGTTATCCTACTTAATTAATTCCACCTTTTCAAAACGTAGACATATACAAAAATAAAAATTTATATACATAACTGCGTACTACTTATGACTAACAATGAGAATTGTATCTACCTGTGATACAATTACCCATTTGTATGTATTATACGCGTGAAATTATTTCTTAAAAGAAATATTTAAAGGGTGGGTTCCTTTTTGGGTTATATCGGATATTTTTACGGAATTGAAATAATTCTGTATTCTAATTTTAAAATGGTTAAAATTTTACCATTAGTGCTAAAAGTAGGTAAATATAAATCTGGAAAACGATCATTGCGCATCCTGGCCTCTTTAGGTACGTACATACGTGGAGGAAGGTACGTTTCAATTAGTAAAAGGGTGTCACTATGGTGCAACCTTCGTTTCGTTTCGGACTGTCAATGAAAGCTATTTGCTCTTCTCTTTCACTTTTATATTTACTTTCTCGATTTTTCCTGTCGTATATTCGCTTTATTTTTACCTTTTACGTAATTTCGAAACTGAAGCTATGGCTGTTTCAGTGTTGGTTTTGGCTTTCGTAATTGACATTTATAAATAAATTTATTTATGCATAAATCTAAAATATATACTGGACTTGAAAGGAAACAGTATCTTCGCATCACCTAGCACACAGCTAAGAGTGTTTGTAACTGAGTTGAAGTGGTTCGATATTAATTTTTCGTTGTAACTCTGCAACTATGTACAATAAAAAAATTATTGAATTGTCCACATATTACTCAGTTTAATCAGAGCTATTACAATAACAAAAAATTAATACTGCCTCCTATTTATAAACATGTTGGGGGCTCTGTTTTTTCCACTAGCAGTTACTCTTAAAAATGTATTGCATATTAAAAGTTTAACTTCCTTGGACTATTTAGTTAAAAAACGAAAGAAATTGTTTGGCACAGCTTGTATCAAAAAGTAAAATAATCGATTTGTGGATATAAGTAACATTAGCATAAATAAATAAATATAGGCATAAATAAAAGCTTTAGCTTTTACTCGTCTAGAAAATCAAATTAATTCGATTTGATATTTCGTCTATTTTCTTTATAGAGCTAATAAAGTAACATGTAATTTCTCAAATTCGTTTATTTTGATTAAAGTACAGAAATTATGTTGTGATGTTGCGGTTGCATTTATTTCGTGAACACTTTCCCCCGACCGGTAATCGCATCTTCTAGGCCAAACCATTATATGATAACAATAAAGGACTTTCCTATTTTCCTAGCACCATTCCGCTGAATATTTTACATTGTTCTCTTTCGAGAAATTGAATTTCGTCGTTCTGAAAATAAACTGACATAAACTACTGTATATTATAAATAAAAAATAAATTAATCGTTCAATGATTCAAATTATAATTAATTATATCAATCTTACTAAAAATTTACAAATTTAATATATATGACGCCGAATTAATATGTAAAATATTTAATCGAAACAATAAATAAACAAACTTGTTTATTATACGTTTTTATCGAGGAAATATAGACCTCATAGTTTTTCGTATCTATGGAAGATCTATTTGTGGTATTAAACGGACTAGGTCTCTTGTAAATATAACAAAAATAATTATAGTAAAATTTATGGTATATGTTTACATTTAATATTTTGTATTAATTCAATATTGAATCTATCTTAAAAACATAAATATTGAAATAATAAGTACGTAGAAATTAATAGCTACCACATAACACAGTGATTATATATTTATAACAATTGAAAAAATGATGTTTTGTTCCCCATTCGTAGTACAATAAAATTGACTGTGCAATAAAATATCCGTGTATTAAAATATCTGTACATATGTTATTAGTGCATACATAGATTGTTAATGAACGTTCTCAAATTAATTCATCAATAAACTTATTATGAACCAAAGAAATCGTATTCGTCCAATCGACGTGGTTTACTTTTTGGGTTTCCAGGTCACCTACATCACCTTTTAAAATTATTATGTCTAACGGTACATGAAACGTTCTCGATTACTAATGTAAAAGAGTATTGGAAATATGAATGAACCTAATAATAAATAATACATTTTCTTGTAGAACTTTTTGGTACATAAAAATATGAGTACGTTTTTCTGTTCATTTTGTGACTACTTTCTATCTATAAAGTATTGCCTAGTTAAACTTTCTCATAATATTACTTTTAATAGACTGATTAATATAATTTATGGAAGCTCATAAACATTAACGTTATGTTATATAATTTTCAGCACAAAACGATAGCAGTTTATTTTGGACTTTAGGGATGTTTTAGCGAAAGTGTATATTTTCTTGAAATTCTCTAACACATAATTCAAGTGGCTTATGAGTATGTCAGTCTTAATGACTTCTATATGCAAAGTAGTGTTTTAATTATGCAAATTACGAAAAGTGATCCTACTGACAGACACACCGAAATGAAAGTGAAAATAATCCCCAAAATATTTTTTCTACTTTCTACTAATTGTTTTTTTTTTAAGATTTCTACCAATGAGTAAACATTACATTAATACTTTTCTGGTGTCAGTTGTAAGTAACAAAAATGTGTACAATGTAAATAAAGTTACTTGTTTTAAAACAATGATAAATTGTCAACTTGAAAACTTGTATACAATTTTAATAAAAACCACTTTCAGTAAATATTATTTGGTATTGTATTGTCATAAATAAATAATTTAATATTATATACAATATAAAAGATCGGTTTCATTAAAAGTTAGAATTAAGCAATGTATCTTCAACTTTTATCTTTTGTTTATTATCATGAATGTAAATTAATTTTATTATTTGTAAATATCATTTTAATTTGGTTTTCAAAGCAAGAAATCGACGAATATAAGATCTTTTTCTGAACTTTGTTATCTTCGCCAATAAATTACAAATAGAATTTTCTTTTGTACATTAAAAAACGTGTTGTACATTATTATTTGTAGAGTTGCATGGCTGGCATGTTAATGGACAAACTATTTTTTGGGAGATCGTACCGAAATAATGAGAATAGTCTTCATTTTGTCGGAAGTCCATAAAATGTGGAGAGAAGGTGAAAATCGTTCGAATGACAAGGGACAAACAAAGTTATTCGGGTGTTCCTCGAAAATGCTTATACTATCGTAAAAGCACTGACACGATGTCCCCGTTGTAATATACATACATATGTATATATAGGGATGCTTCAGAAGAAAGCGCCTCAGTTCTTTGGAGAACGTCTTTAGGTGAGCATCGTCGATTTGGTGTTACAAAATACATAGGATTCCAATGTGGCTCTCGTTTTTCTTATATTATTACCGTACTACAAATCAAAATTACACTGATCTGTTAAACGCGATAATAAATTTAAATAATACTTATTATACAATATACTACTAAAACATGCTGAAGAACTCGTAAAAATATAAAAAGAAAATCACATTGTGAATGTATTGGTCCTTCATTTTATTTGTCAGAACAGATCTAAGAAAATTGTGTGCGAAAGTTTCAGATAGTTATTTTTAAATTATATTAAATAGTTTGTTTTATACGCTTATGGTACTGGTAATTTTTAATACTTTTTAGAATTGTTTTAAATATTATTATACGTTTATTATTTGCTTAGATCATACAAGGAAACATGTTTCGATTTCTTATCTTGGGAACACTTGTTGCTGTGTCCATGGCGCAGTTTCAATCTACCGGAAGGATTTTGGAACCGCCGATTCCTGCTCTTTGCGCTCAAAGTAAGTACGAAAATGTTTTTTTTTGCACAAACATACTGGAAGCGTGCGGGATCACTTCGAATTGAAGGGAACACGAATTTGATTATTCAAAGAATTTAAATTGTGTTAAGAATAATAATTGCATTAATTCCAAAAAGTGAGAATTAAGAGTTGCAGTAACTGATTTCAAGCACCTTTTATAATAAATCTATCACTGAAATCTGTTAACGAAATTGAAAATATAATGCTGATGAATAATATACTTTATGTCTCTCTGATATGTCATATTTTCATTAATTATTCTTTGAATTTATTAATCTCTTACATTTACGAGACAAAACAGAAAAATGTTAAAAATATAAACATACTAGTCCACAAAAAACGAAACAAATTTTTATAAAAAACAAACAAATACGAAATGTAATTAAATAACTAAATAAAATTTGTTTAAACTTGTCCTCTACAGTGACACAAAAAATTTGGAAAATTCGATACCGACTTCCACTTGTACTTTCCATTAAAAAATTATACTTTCGATCGTAAACTCAAAATTTTATTTCTAGATTATCTATAATAAGAAATTAGAACTTGCTGCATTATTACTCAAATTAAAAACACTTTACAACCATTTGAAGCTATATTACATATTGAAAATTCACTTAATTCGATTCGCGTAAAAATGAAAATTTCAACAATTTCATGACCGAACTAACACATTATATTCTTCATCTGATTAATTAAAATCTCTGTTATCTTCGAATGTGTATGCGTAAAAAAATGAGGCAGTATTATCGTTTTACTTTGACAATATCTCTATTACGGTTGGAGTGTTGCATTACTTATGTAAAGATCGAACGAGGTATAACATACTAATTCGTCAGTTATTGAATTATTACGTCAACACACTTTCGTTCTATACGAAGCTACAAAATATATGTAATACCAACAATTAGTAAGTTGATGGTTATTAAATGTTGTTGCCTCAAAATTACTTATAAGTAGGTCTATACAGTCGACGCGACGCGAAAGAAAATATTTTGTCGATGATATTTAAAGTAGCATTGGTGAAAACGACCTGCACAGTGTTAGGTGGGACATCCTAAATATGCTATACAATCTGTGACAAACTTTCTTCCTTTTTCTTTGGGAAAGTAGTTTGTACAAATTAACATACACCGAACGATGTCAATCTTTAAACCGTGACTGTGCTATCTGAATTTACAAGCGACATTGATTTTGTAACTTTCACCTTGGAAGACAGAATCTTTATCACGATGGAGAGTCGATAAAAATTACGGAAGTCCCTTAAATATTTAATCGTCTTGGGGAAAGTAAGTTATTAACAGAATCGCAAATTACTGGTTCGGTTATTATACGGATAGGATCGAGCAAATTTCCTATTAAATTGATAGCAGAGTGAAAGAGCCAAGAGCACTTGTGTAAACTCCATTGTAGAGAGGTAATTTAAACTTGAAATGACGGTATCTACAAGAAAACGAAATAGTGATTTATTTATATTTTAAAACCACTAAGTCTTTCATATTTTTTGTTGTTTAATCATGAAGAATTTTATTTCTTTTTTCTGTCCGTGGTGGCGTGTAATATCCTTTCAGTGTTTGCATAAATGGACTATGAAAGGAATAGGAAAGTGGAATGAATATATTCATATAAATCTTTAAACGATCATAAAACAGTAAATTATGTTAAATATGTAGTTTCCTGACTATTCATTAGCACGGAAATAAATGCTAATTAAGTAGAATGGAAGAATTTTTAGAATTCCTAACAATAATCATTTAAAATTAAAGTATGTAATTCATTAATAAATAGTAATAAATTATATCAACTTTTTTAGTTTTATGACTTCTTCATTGCAAATATAATACTATAACTTTATTATTATAACAATTACGTAAAAAGTTCAATAATTCCAGCTATTTTTCAATAAAATTATAGCATTTCAAGATTTAAAAAAATTGATTGTTTATGTTAATGGAGTTGTGAAAGTTAAATTTAAAAAAATATATATCGCTAATTTTTTAACAATTACGTGGCAATTTAAATTTAAATATTTATAAGTTTACTTATGTTTCAGGGATTATCCATGAACGTTTTAACGGCAAGGGTTATTATTATTCATGGGCCGATCCGAGAACAAATGGACAAGAAGTAGACTGGTTGGCAGGAAGAAACTTCTGTCGACAAAGGTGTATGGATCTTGTATCTTTGGAAACCTCTGCTGAAAATGAATTCATCAAAAGCCGTATTGTTCAAAGTAAATACTAACACAATTCACATTTCTTATACTTCAATGGCAGTGTTACATGATAGACCAATAATAATTGCCGGTTTTAGATAAGGTAAAATATATTTGGACATCCGGACGTCTTTGTGATTTCAAAGGCTGCGATAGGCCTGATCTTCAGCCTCTTCACATTAATGGCTGGTTCTGGACTGCTGAATTGCAAAAACTTGCACCGACTACTGACAGGTCTCAAAACGATTGGTCAGAAACTGGCGGGTAAGATTAATATTATATATTTTATCGCAATTTAATATTTAACGAGCTGATAAAGAGTCAGTTTCAGAAATAATTGTTTTTTTTCAGCATTGGGAAACCTCAACCCGATAATCGTGAGCCTATTCAGCAAGGAGGCGCACCAGAAAATTGTTTAGCTGTACTTAATCAATTCTATAATGACGGAGTTAACTGGCATGATGTTGCTTGTCATCACAAAAAACCATGGGTTTGCGAGGAGAATGATTCTTTATTGAAATATGTTCATTTCACCAATCCAAATATTCGTCTCTAATATAAGTACTACACGCAAAAGAGAGCAGCTGCAATGACTTCAGAGTGAATTGAATAACTGAATTGTTATTTAAGAAACAATTGCCAAATTTTACAAAGATTCTAATAAGTATACTATCGAAAATAATAGTATAATTCTCTGTACAGTAAAGTATTCGGAAAATATCTTTCTTAGTAACAGTTAAGAGAGATATAAGAGCATATTTATTTCACAACTGTTACACTTCAGAAATTTCTGATGATCGACACTCATATGCCTTCATTTTACCTCTCTATAAATATTGCATTACTATAATATAAATTTTGCTTTCTGCATGCTCCGGTTTCTTAAAAGTTTCTTAACAAATAATGCTAGAAATTCTTGCATCCCTATTGGTTATATTGATTCTATCTTTCTCGTTTCTGGTATTTAGATTATTTAAATAGATATTGTTTTATGGGTGATTTCTGTTTGCATGCATTTTCTTCTTTCTATTATCCTATGTAAAGAATCATTTGCCATTGTATTACATCAGTGTAAAATATTAGCTATATTTTATTTATGTTGGTTGTAAGATTGATAGAAGTTAGAATATTTAGATCATTACAATCTTGTAAAAATCTTTATTGTAAATGATACTAAATAAAGAATATTTATACAAACATATGTTATGGGTATTTACATTTCTCCTTGACCACTTGATTTAAAAAATTCAAGGGTATCCTTTCATAATTTTTTAAAAAATTTTTAAATTTTAATTGTTAGTATAATAGTAGTTAATTATAACGGACAAGTAGCATGTAAAATGTGTTGTACATACTTCATATACAAATATATACATACATGGTCCTTGTTATAAAAAGAAATTATTACTTTTACAGCATGATCAATAATATTCAATTGAAAGTACTAACAGTTAGAACTATCTACTTTTTACCTTCCACCATTATAATATGATAACCAAATTTTGTTTTAACTGGTGGATCTGTATAAACTGGAGAACCAAGCGATGAAACAGGTAGTGCGAATGCAGCTTCTTGGAATGGGCCAACCATTGATCCCCGTGTCATCCATCCAAGATCTCCCTAAAATAATTATTAAATGTATTACATACATGTACTATCAAAGAAACAATTTTTTATTTAAGAACATAAGTTGAATGACAATCTTTTGAAAATTAGAAATCAAGCATTATATCTGTAATATTCATATTTACCCCAGATCGTGCTTTGTCCTCGCTATACGTAGCTGCAACTTCGTTGAACTTTTGTCCTCCTTTTAATTTCTCCAGAGCTTCCAAAATTTTTGACTGTTTCTCACACAATATATGTCTGACCTTTGCAATAAATGAAATACACTAAAAGATCTAGTAATACCCTAAGAAGAATAAGAATCAAGCAATTTGAAAGTAAGAACAACGCGTTTAACATTCAATGGCAAAACTATACTTTAGAAAACTATGTTTTGTTAAGATCTTTATTAATAATTTAGTGCTTTTATTGTAATCTAATATATAAATTCTTATACATTTATAAAGGTTTTATGAAGCTCATTATTCTAATAAGTATGTGTACATATTTTTACGTACTTTTACTGCAGTTCCTCCTTTTTTCTCTTCTTTCGTATTACTGCCCTCTGATGTTTTAGATTTATTCCCTTTCGAAGTATTTTGATTTTTTTTTGGAGGCATATTTGACTATTTCGATTAATGGAATAACATTATATTAATGCAACACGTTTTATCCGTAAAAGGAATGAAAAAAATTAAAGGTTTACAAATTTTGCATTACAAAAGTAGCTGACTCGTATAGGTTACCTATTAAATTATTTATTTTTTTCATGTCATTTTATTGAGTTTAATTGCGTAAATTCATTACCAACATTGTTATAAGATTCTATAAAAAAGAATATAATACGAAAACATACGTTAATACATGATAGAGTAAGCAAAAATATTACTTACACTTTTCACAGTTTTGTTTTCAATGTGAAACTACATATGTATGTACACGGAAGTTTTAAGATTTGACGAACAGCCCGGGATGTTTAAATATTAAATGCAATATTAGATGTAAATATACACATATGTACATCTGTCTACATGTTGTTATTATTTGACTTTAGAAAATATATTAGAAACGTAAACAACTTTTACATACCTACTTCTGTTTATGTTGTGTTCATTCTGTTTAAATTTCAGCGGTCAAAATGCAGTCATGCGTCTAATGACTAAAAGCATGTGTATTTATAGTGTGCATAGTGTGCAGTAAGTTACCAAGTGTGTACATATTATTCTTGTTCAGTCTGATCATTGTTGTGTTCATTAGTACATAACAATGTCATAAAAACATTCCAAAATTGTGACTGCTGAAAACTGGTAAAAACATAAAATACTAAACTAAATAACGGCAACGTATGAACTAATATACAAAAATAAGATTAGCATTTTATAAAAATGGTGATATTTATTGCAATGTCAAAATGATGTAGTTTATAATTTTTTAAATTTACATTCTTTAAAAATTTGTACACAATATAATAATCAGAATGGAGTTTATATATATGTACATATATACATACATATATATAGTTTAGCTCATGTTGCTATATAACCTCATTTGACAAATGTCATAAAATTAAAAACCAATACTTGTAATGTATTAAAAATAAATGATACTATAATTATCAATATTTGTATTTGTTTGTTAGTCCATAGCTGTCATAACAGTTTTACACAATGTAAATAATTTTTAAACAATTGTACCATCTCTTTGATACTTAAACTTAAACTATTTGCAACCGACTCATTGTGGACTTAGTAATTTTTTACCACAACGATATAGTATTAACTAATAAACTGATCTAGTGTTTCATTAATTAATTTTTCATTTAATCAATGATTAACTTTCTGCATTAGGTGAAGAAAAATATAAACGCAAGAAGAAACGCAATTTTGAATAAACAATGGCCCTTGCAAATATATCAGGAATCCCTGACAAACACTGGCAACCACCGTTTGTAGCCCTCGAAACAACGTAAGTATTATGTATATAGAATATTCCTACGTAAGTATTTATGTATATAAAATATTCCTTATGAAGAAGAAGAAATAAATGAGTACAATAACAAAGTATTTACATAAATGCATATAGCAATTATGTTTCTCCAAATTTTTAGTTTCTCGAAAGTCAAGAATTCCTGAATTATTGATTAATTGATTTCTCAAGATTTTCTTTTGAAAATTCTCGAGAATCTCAAGATTCTAGAAAGGACTATTTTAGTAAAATTTTCTTTTAAATTCCTGAATTTTTGAAGAATTTATCTCAAAAATTGATAATCAAGATTGATACAATTTAAAAAAAGGTTTTCCTGTGATAAGGAATATGATAGTAAAGTTTGAAACTTATTTAAAAAGTACACACATTAAAAAGTGTTTAATAATGTATATTTTGTAACTTATTAACATTTTCATTCCACTCTTTATTTTATATTTGTTAATATCCAAAATTTTAATTAATACTCTTTGCAGCATGGGTGAACTAGTCATTGAACTTTATTGGAAACATGTACCAATCACATGTAGAAATTTTGCTGAACTTACACGACGTGGATATTACAACGGAACAAAGTTTCATAGAGTCATTAGAGATTTTATGATACAAGGTATTATTATATTGCCGATATTGCCATAGTTTTTTAATTCTATTAACAAAACAATAACAAGTTACAGTAACAATAACAGTAACAGTTTTATACAAAACTGTAACAATAAAAGTTTCAGTTGTATTAATCTGCTTTTGTCGCATAAAACGACGAAAAAAAAATTAGAACTATTTATTTATCATTTTTCATGTGATAAGGAAGATCAATTTCTGATGTCTTTTAGTTTAATTTATTGCGTTTTCAATTTTCATAGAAAAATTGTCGAATATGTTTTAAAAAGGCAGAAGCAATTTTGCGTATTTGTGCAATCGTTGTGGAAATTTCTTCAAATTCAGAGTTTCCTATAAAATTGTTATTTTAGGTGGAGATCCTACGGGAACGGGGAAAGGTGGTGTGTCTATTTACGGCGAATGTTTCGATGATGAAATACATGATGACTTAAAACACACAGGTATTTATAATAAATTAATAAATTTGAAAATTATTATACATATGGTATACAATATGTATTGTATTAGATATATAGATCATATCATAAATTGACTATTTATAAACATTCAATTCGTTTCGTACGATTTAAAGTGATATGTAATATTGTTTTAGGTGCTGGAATAGTGTCTATGGCTAATTCTGGACCAGACACAAATGGATCACAATTTTTTATCACATTGGCGCCTACACAATGGTTGGACGGAAAACATGCGATTTTTGGTACGCTTCCTAAATAATGTTTAAATACAAAGTGTCTCATTTAAAGGTACCCTATAATATAATGATACAAGCAATTTCAGGCGACAAAGCATTATTTTGTTTGAGGATTGATTTTGTATCGTTTTAAGGTAATACTACATAACGGTAATTTTTTAACAGGTAGAATTCATTCTGGTATGGCGATAGTGAAGAGAATTGGTTTAGTCGAAACAGACAAAAATGACAGACCAGTGGATGATATAAAAATCGTTAAAGGATCTGTGAGGAATGCGTAATAAAGTTTGCAAGGCACTTTATTTATATTTATTACTTTTGTAAATAATAACTCTTCTACAATAAAAAGAATTCAATAAATAACCATGTTTTTGTATGTTACCACAAAATACCATTGTGTATGTACAAATGTTACTTCCACAAGAAGTGAAATAACAGTAACACGTTTTTTAATCATCACACGAAGGATCATGCACTCCTATCTCTGCTATGCAATTATGCGTCATAGATTAATCTGCTATGTTCTTGATCGACTTTATTGACCGTTATTTTGACGCGGTCAAACGAATGCATAATAAAGTCTTACATAAGCGTGCGATAACTTGTAACCTTCGAAACAGAGATTAGCATTTGATCTCGTCTCAATTGAGATCTTCCCTGGTCCCAAGTCCCAGTCCCCAGTGCATCGCATCACGATCCCGTGGACCATCGTTTGATTGCAAGTGCCGCTCTAATTCAATTCTGTGTCATGAAGAGCTTAATCAATTCGCTCGATGATGCTGTTAGCGAAACTCTTTCTGGTTTATCGTATGCATATCCACAACTCGATTATGAAAAATCACATAGAGTCTTCTTGATCCCAAATGTATGTATAGACAATGTTGGACAAAAAAGTTCATTTGCATTACGATTGCTCTCCTATTTGTTTTCACATGAATACATTCTTAGTAAACTCTGTTATTATGATTTAGCTTCAAAATAGAAAGAATAAAGTGTCTCTAATATGTGGCGGTGGAAGCGGACACGAGCCTTTTGCAGCAGGTAGCTATAAGTTTTATAAAATACGTTCGATACTTTAAAAAATACTTTTTTTACATACTATTAAAACTATTTTTACATACAACTTTTGAGGCTTGTTTATTGGCGAACGTGCAATCACAGAACTGTCGGGTCATTGACCTCAGTGTTGTTCTCAATGCTCGATAAGGGTCCCTAATTTATCTCATCAATAAATATATGTATACTTAAATAAATAATTGTGCAAATGAAAATGATTAGTAATGTCAATGTCAATTTGAACGTACAGAAACAAAGTTTAATGTACATATTTGAATAAAACCATTTAGTTGTAAAGATACTTAAAAACTATAAATTACAGGATACTGATCCATATTCATTAAACGACGCTCCGTTTTCGTCGAACTAATTTTATTAGCTGCACATTTTTCTGCATTCAACTAATTCCTTATACAATTTTAGTAAACGTAAAATTTGTCAAATACAGTAAAAAATATTTATAGCTATCTTTTAAAAATGTAAAGTCTCTGTATTTATAACGCAGATAGTAATTGCCATCTCATAATAAAGATGCCCGTAAGAATAGCCGTGTTATGCGAACTTCATTATACGAAACTGACAACTGAAGTAAAAAGTTATTTTACATACCAAAGACTAACAAAACTACCCGATGTTTCCTTCAACACTGTGAAAAGTATATCTGTTAAAACTCTTAGTATTTATATTATTAAATTTTAACACACCTGGAAGAATTTATATTGCAGAAACAACGTGTCATGCGGAAGTTACTTGCATTTAAGATTTCTATCCGTTTTCAGGATTCGTTGGAAATGGAATGTTAACTGCATCGGTATCAGGTTCCATATTCGCTGCTCCGCCTTCGCAACACATTTCCTTCTGCATTGAACGTCTTTCCCAGCACAGCCCTGGTAAAAAAGTTCACATTTCAAACAAAATAAAGATAATTTATTTTATTGCATCCTTTGATAATTTACAATTTTTTACTAATTATTATTATTACTATACAATTTATACTACTTTAAAAAATACAGTTCTTTGTGAGATGCGTATGTAAGTATCCTAATGTAAGATCCCTTACACTTACTATAAGTGGAAACAGTTGACAATGTTTAGACACGTTGGATAACAACTGTCCTATTTTAGAAGTTTCAAGAGATCGTGCACCTTTGCGCTTTCTCAAAGAACAGGATTTCGAAAATGCGTCCCCCAACACGCGTTCCTGCATTTCTGAAATTAATGAACTTATAATGTTCTAAAGAACATGGTCGCACGAACATGACATTTGTAGGTCGTCGGTATCTTACATCCCGTCGCTGAAATTCACGGAAAAATTGAAACTTAACAATTTTTTTCGTGGTGGTACTGGTTACAGCCACCCTCATTCAACAAAAAATTTAATTTATTTCGTTTAATCGCATATTTTTTTTCATTCGAAATGTACCTTGTGGGATAATTTAACAAATAATATATATTAGATACACTATTATAAATAATACATACTAAATATACTTTTAGCTGGAATTTTAGTGATTATTCCAAATTACACCGGCGACTGCCTTAATTTTGGCATTGCAGTTGAAAAAGCAAGACGAAATGGTGTGAAGGTAAAGTGAAAACAATCTGTGAATTGTTAAAAAAATAGAAACAAATAACAATTTTTCAAACTAAAAACTTCAAAACTTAATCTGTAAGCCATTGACAAAAAGGATTTCTGAATACAATATAATTAGTGTTTTTCGTTGAAAATATAAACAAAATGAATTATATCTTCATTATTTTTATAATTATTTCTAAATTTCCGTATAACGATGCTTCCAAATAATTTGATTGTTTCGTTCATAATCGAAATATTAGGTGATGGAGATCATTGTAAATGACGATTGTAGTATACCTATCAAGGACCAAGGAGTCGCCGGTAAACGTGGACTAACTGGATTATTATTCGTCATGAAAATAGCAGGTGCAATGGCTGAAAAAGGATTACCTTTGGAAGAAATTTATGACGTTGCACAAAACGCTTTGGATAACATGGCTACATATGCAGTCGGATTGACCGCGTGTGCTATACCCGGTTGGTATTCAAATGCAAAACTTGTTTTTGAATATGTATATTATACACCATGGCAGTGCTACTAATTTGATTTTCAAAATCATGAGAATTATGTGTTAGAAATAAATGTATGCAAACAGAAATAAACTAAAAATGTTATTAAATTCTGTCTTTGTTACAATGTCTCCGCATTTTATATGCAGAATATCATTCAAAGAAGACAAATGTTTCATATCAATTAATAACAATTATTAAAAAGGAACCGGAAAAGCACAGATTTTTACTTTTCGTCTTCTATTTTTTATGAATATACATGAAATAATATTATTATAAATATTTATATACCTGCATGAACATCTATTTCCTCGCAATTCGTTGTAATTGTTAATAAATGCGTACGAAATATTTCCATGAGTGTTACGAAAATTAAAATTAACATTAATTATAAATATGTATATTATAGGTCAATCTACAATGTTTGAAATTGCCGAAGATGAAGTAGAATGTGGAATGGGACTTCATGGGGAAGCTGGATATGAAAAAACGAAATTAAGATCATGCAGTGATGTGGTCTCGCTCATGTTAAAACATTTATGTGATTCATTGTCTTTAGTTAGTGGAGATGCCGTTGCAGCGATTATTAATAATTTTGGAGCAGTAAGTCAACTGGAACAAGGGATTGTTGCTCACGATTTGGTGAACCTGCTCGGTAAGCGATAGATTGTACTTTTTAAATTATTAATTATTAAAAATATTCATAGTTATATTTATTTTAGAAATAAAAACACTCATATTTATATTCTAGTGCGCATTCGCACACACATATTAATAAATTTCTTTCAATTCTGTTATAAAACGGTAACAATTAACAGGTTTATAATAGAATGCTCCTGGTGCTCGAATGGAAAATTGTGGTAAAGTGGTTGAATGCATGTAAGGAATTATGATATTTTTAATAAATTTCCAGTGGATTCTATACATTTAGCGTGCAATTATTTCTATTTCAAAACTTCGCATTCAATGTGCCACGTCTTCCCGACGTCCAATTGTTCTCTTTTGTATATGTATATCATTCTTTCATGAAACGAAAGTGGAGGGGGCAGCGTATTCAAAATTTCATAGTTGAAAAATAAGATCCACCCTAATGTGTACAGTGTACTATATTTATTCTCTTCAAGGGGAATAAGAACTCTGAAATTCTTTTCGCAGGAAATATGAACATCCATGTTGAGCGTATATATTCGGGTGTTTTAATGACTTCATTGAACAGTGCTGGAATCAACATTACTCTTCTTAAATTACTAGAACCTTATAAAGATACATTTATCAATTATTTGGATAGTCCTACCAATGCGCCAAAATGGCCAGGTTGTGCTTATAGCGTTCCTTTGATGGCTAAACGAAAAGCCACGCAGGACGAAGTAACCAGAAGTATAAAAGAAGTAGGAATAACAATTCGTGAAGACCAGCAGGATTTCTTAAAAAGGTGTTTGATAACAGCCTGCCAAAGGTTAATTGAGAAGGAAACTGTTATCAACGATCTGGACAGAGGATGTGGCGACGGCGATTGTGGTTCAACGCTTAAAAGACTTGCTAGTGGTAGGTACATAATTATACTCATCAATATGCAAAATCTTCCATATTAATACGCAATGTTTTCCCCCACTTTAACCTACCAAATATACAGCCAGAGTCATTTAACATTTGCACCTCAAATATCTTTGTTGTTTCTAAAGATACGTAAAATATGGTAAGGACAAAGTTGAATGGTACAATGGGGCTGACACCATGCCATAAAAAATTTTGTTTTATGTAATTTTTTTTAGAGATATCAAGGTCACCTTGACTTTTTTAAAATGGGATCACCCTTTTTTAAACACCTACAACGATAGTCCCTTTTATTAGAAATTCAGTCACTATATTATTCCAAGGTCATTCAAGGTCAAGGACAGAAAAACCGTATAAAACTAAAATGTATTTTATAAATGTTCGAAATAATGGCCGTCTACGTCGATACATTGATGTAAACGAGCTATGAAGGAATGTGATGATACGCTAACGCATATCTTCAATTGTTGTTAGAGCATCCATGTACACGGTCTCTTTTACCAGACTCCATAAAAAGAAATTCAGTGGATCTAAATCAGGCGAACGTGATGGCCGTGAAACAGTTCTGCCTCGTGCAATCCATCGGTTTGGAAATCGAGAATCCAACGTATCCAATTACTTTGTCGTTCAAAATACCACCCTACATGTTTACGTTCCATTGTTTTTAATGATCAATTTCTCGCAGCCAGTGCGGATTATCCACAGACCAATAGTGGGCGTACCGTAGATTAATTGAGCCATGATTAGTAAATGTTGGTTCGTCCGTAAACAAGACATTAGAAAAAAATTAATGATTTTTAAGTAATCCCCATTGACAAAAGTTAATTCTATTTTGAAAATCATTCCCGTGCAATACTTGATGGAGCGATATGTAGAACGGATGAAAATGTCTGTCATTGTCATTGTAGGTGTTTAAAAAGGGGTGGTTCCATTTTTAAAAAGTCAAGGTGATCTTGATATCTCTAAAAAAATGATATAAAACAAAATTTTTTATGGCATGGTGTCAGCCCCATTGTACCATTCAATTTTGTCCTTACCATATTTTACGTACTTTTAGAAACAACAAAGATACACGCAAACGTTAGATAACTCACCCTGTATATGAAACATATTCAATATAAAACACTGACGAATTTGACTCTCAAGAGTAACTCGCGACAGTTTTATTTTCAAACGGACACGCACCGTAAGAGGTAGAACAGGTAGGTCATGCACAGACGTGTCGGACGATCCCTATTCAATCGCACGCGTGTTCGCCGAATTTGAGTACGAATAATTGGTTCTTATTAAACGCATTAACGGTACTTGTAAAATTAAAATCAATATAAGATTTAAAATGAAATTTTTTCTTAATTTTCGTTTCTCTAATCGTTTCTCTCCAGATATTTTGCGAAGAATAGAAAACTTTTCTTTATCACACCCGTCATCAGTTTTCTCCGAGTTGGCACATATAGCTGAAGAACAAATGGGTGGAACGTCTGGAGCATTGTATTGTTTATTGTTTGCCAGTTTTGCAACAGAACTGGCATCGGCTGAAGAAAAAGAAGGTTGGCCATTAATTTCAGCCAGGGCACTTCGCAGTGGGTTGTACTGTTTGATAAAATATGGTAAAGCGAAACCAGGAGATAGATCCATGGTATGCAATAAATATACATTTATTGTCTCCAATCTACAATTTAAAGTTTTATATTTATACGTAACTAGAAAGTATTTCCATGGCTAAATCACAATTTCTTATTTAACCTTGGCTTCATACATGTATAATAATCTTTTCGCTTTAAAAAGTAGCATTACTTCTTTAAGCATTTGTTGATCTGTTAGGTTGACGTGATTAATGCACTATGTGAAGCTTTTGAAAAAACGTTGAATAATAAACCAAGTGATATTTGCGATGCATTAAAGTCTGCTGCTTGGCAAACATGCGAAGCAACAAAGAAAATGGTTCCAAGGTAGGTGTGTACTAAGCGAGTTCGAAATTTAAATTAAAATAGAATATTTATTATATATTTATTATTATTATTATTAATATACATATTATTACTTGAAATAACTGAGAATAAATTTTATTTATCGTTTGCGGACATGGTTTTACGGATTTAAAATATGAATATTTCTATTTTGTGTTGCCACTTCATTAGCATATTAAACAAAATTTATCATAAGAAACCACTTCGTAAATGAAAATAAAATAAATAAAATGATAAAATATAATCTGTTACAGAGTAGGACGAGCTAGTTATGTGAAACAATCCCAATACCTACAAAATGTAGACGCCGGTGCATATGGAGTTGCCACGTGGGTTACTGCCGTTGCAGAATTAATTCAATATGTTTAAGTCTAAAATTACGTAAACAATTACTAGCAGAATTTTTACTAGACTAATGAATTCCGTGTGTTTTTTGTTTTTTTAATGAATGAAAATTAATTATGTAAATGAAGATCATTGTATATATACATATTTTAAGTATTCGGCTCTGTACACGAGATAATAATTAACCTACACCTGTCCCTTATTTTCGGAACTTAATGTATCCCTCGTGGGTCAAATTTACATAATGCTAACACATTGAATGAAATAAAACGATAAATAATTAACTTTCTCAAATAATTTGTTACGAATTCATTTTTAAAATCACTTTTCTTACAAAAATAAGAAAAATGCTTGTTAAAAAAAATCTTTTCTTTTACACTTTCGCTTTATATTTTTATGTATTTTTCAAATAAACTAACTACCATATAAAAGATATTAAATTAATCTCTGATAATTAAAATATTTTAAAATACAATTTTCTTTTCACTATATTTGAAATAGAAATTAAACTTTTATACATATACGATTTTATTATATAATTCAAGTTTCATTCATATAGATTGTTCATGTTCATAATCAAAATTTGAGCACATAGAAATTAATGTTTTAATCAGGAAACATTCTAATACGTGTCATAATAAAAATTCAAATCAAAAACTGCCGCCATTCGACCATAATGGAAAGTAGTTTCCCTATCATACACCTGTGGTGTGAATATAGCAGTCTTCGAAGGCGATTGGTATTTGTAGGGAGGCTATCCTCTCTGGTATTTGATCATTTGGTTAGTTTGTTTCTATAGTAGTGGGAGGCACGTTAATTCTGCAATTGCTTCATAGCGTAATTAGGGAAAGAAATTGTTGCATCACAAAGCTGTTATTTTCAGTGTTTCTTTTTTATTAATTCAATTTTTATGTTTGCATAAAGACGCAGTATGGAACGATTGAATATGGATCAAAGTCTATTAAAAGAAATCGAATATTGGTCACGTAAGTTTTAAATTCTGAATAACTTATTCAGTATTATACACAATGAAATAAAAAAACTTCTCACATGTTCGAAGTGTGTCACACAAAAAAAGTTATACACCTAAGTGTTCATGGAATTTATTACGATAACCGTTTAAATCTATATACAATAATTGAAAACGTCACAGCTTTAAACAAATAATACACTGACATATAGCTATTTTTGTGTCAACATACATTTTACATGTATAATGTATATGCAACAAATAATTCGTTCGTAGCAGTAATTTGAGAAATCGTTATTTTGTAGATTATTTATTTTATGTATAACAATCTTCAATAAGCAATGTATAAGTTTCACTGTTTTCAAATCTCTTATACAATTTGTACACCCAATTTTATTTTCTTCCTTTCTTTAACACATTGGCTGCCACGTCACCCATAATTTGGGTGACAGCAAGGTGACATGTGAGGATCATAATAATGTATCGAAAGAAACAGAAACAAACATGAGTCAGCTGCGCAAGTTTCCTATGTCTTGGCCGATAAGACCAAGACAACAACCCTCGCAACATGTCACTAGGCCAAAGTTCACAACTGACTCAATGCCCAATACTCTGACCCATTAAACAGTCCCAAACCTTTGTACCTCTAACAAGATTACCTGTTAGTATGTAAGACCCCAAAATCATGTATCCAGGCAGTGGATTTTACTGTAACACCTACAGCGGCACGGGTGGCCTAACAAAGTTTTCATTATAAACACGTACAGCAGCCAACGTGTTAAAAAGCTAGTTAAAAAGTAGTTTCCTTGTTTACCATAATTTTTCAATTTATTTGTGTCAACCACAACAATGAGATCCATTTGAATCAATCAAGCTGGTAATATTAAACCATACAAACTTATTCTTACAAAGCTACTTGCTGCTTCTTACTTATTCTTATTTATTTGTTCTAATTAGATTTCTTTACATTTTTATTTAATTATATTTAAGAGATAGGTCATAATAAAAGATGTGACAACTAAATGTAAAAAAAACTGCTTCTGCATTCATTATTTCATCTGAATTCCTACTTTATAATAGAATAATATTATCTATTTCAGGTCTAATAAAACATCATAAGCAGGAATCGTTAGACAAATCTTACTACACGAAAGAAAGTTTTCTAAATCAAAACTCTGACGTTACAAAATCTGTTAAATGTACAAATTTACTTGAGAAATGTGAAACACCTTCTAAAACTTGCAGTAGTTCTTCATATAATAAAATGACAGCTACCAATGTATACATTAATCCAAATTTTAAACCGCAACATTCTTCTATACATATTAATCCGAGATTACAGGAGAAGTCTTTAGTGCACATTAATCCAAAAATGATGAAAAGTGTCATTAATTCTAATGAAAATACTGAAAATAATTCTTTACAACTTACAACGAATGTGAAAGACAACTTCTTACGAAAGCAAGACTCTACAAAGAAATCTGTCTATGTAAATCCAAAATTAATAAAAAAATTATCTTCTTCGATGCAACCTAAACCAATCGAACTGAAAGAAACAATAACACCAACCATTAACCATCCAGTTTGTTCAAGATTAAAATTTATTAAAAATGTAAATTCTGCAAAAACTATCAATAGCCCCAGAAAGAATAATTCTAATATTGTACTTTTGTCTAAAAGAAAACTTATACGTGTAAAGCAAAGTTCAAAAAAGCCTTTAAATACTTCCCAAATAGAAATTTACAAAATGAAACAATCGTTAAATTCATTAAAGGCTGTTAAACCTTCTTCCAATAAACTTTTAAAAACAAAAACAATAAACACTTCGCAGCAATCAATTAGCAAAGATACAAGTTCTATAAAATCTCCAATTATAAAACCTAAAATAAATAAATATAGAATAGATAGAACTATTCCAAAAACTATTAATATCAAAGACCAGTCGAATCAAACTCAGAATAAAGTCATGTATGTATTGTGTCTGGTTACTATAATTGGGTAATATTAAATTGTAGTTTAGAAATAATTATTTCATAATTTTAGGAATAAAAAAATGGAATTAATTACAATCGGCGGAATTGTCTACAAATCCTCTAAAAATCAATTAGTACGAAAAAGTTATGGTATAAAAAGTAAGTAATAGCATACTGACATCATTTACTGTATAAAGATATACAAGTACATAGGAATTTGTTATTTTATTACAGAAAAACATACAACAAATATAAAACGTGATAAATTTATTGTGGCTACAAATGGAAAAAAGTTGTGTAGGATAAAATCTTCAAAAGAAGCATTAGGAAATTCCAAAACAAAAGTATTTATTAAAACTACAGGAACAAAACTTTGGTCCAATTTATCTCAGAAGAATAACTATAAAACTAATATTAGGTATGCAACACTTTTTTAAAACCAGGAATAATGTAGTAAATAATAATGAAGATATTTGCTTCATTATTCTGATTTCAATAAGTAATGTACTCATTATAATGGGACAAATAACTACACAGTGCAACTTTATAATTAATCTCTGTAGTTTTAACCATTTAATTGGCTCTTTTTTCTGACTTCACTTTTACTGTTGCATTTCAACAAAATCTTGTAAGTGTCTCATATCATTATAATAATTATACCCTTTGAATTATAGCAATAAAGTTAAGCAGAGAAGTATACAAATACTACGTAATAAAATGCAGAAAAACAATCAACCTTGTTTAATATTCCAACGATTTGGATACTGTTCTAATCATGAGAAAGGAACTTGTCTAAAGCGTCATGATAAAAAACAAATTTCTCTTTGTAAAAAGTAAGTTTAATGTATGCTTTATTGCAGTATATAAAGAAATATATTCAACTTAATTCTCAATGGTAAAATATTTTCAGATTTCTGCAAGGAAATTGTTTATTAGACAAGTGTCCGTTGTCTCATGATATAGGTCCTGAAAAAATGCCAACTTGTAAATATTTTTTAGAAGGTTGTTGTACAAGAGATGGATGTCCATACCGCCACATTAAAGTTTCTTCTAACACCCCAATCTGTAGAGAATTTTTGCAAGGATATTGTGCTAAAGGACAAGAGGTAATATCGATATATTTTATTGCTATTTATAAAATCTACGTATGATGAAAATACATATACAACAGTAAGAATCTTAAAATTCTAAGTAAATTCTAAGTTAATTCCCACACGTGCATCACTAATATAATATCATATATGTATATATTTATTTTTTTATCATGTATTATTTTATTTTTCATTTCAATAAATTTTCTTTATTGATTAAAATGTAAAATTTCAATATAGTTTCATGATAGTTACAAGTAACAATTTTTCAAATGAACTTGATATATGTATATTTTAATCAATATTTCAAGTTTAATAAGAGT
This sequence comes from Halictus ligatus, assembly GCA_028454255.1. Lineage (NCBI taxonomy): Eukaryota > Metazoa > Arthropoda > Insecta > Hymenoptera > Halictidae > Halictus > Halictus ligatus. The sequence continues at coordinate 3,206,556 of CM052138.1, forward strand.
TAAACTTTATAAGATATCCGTTTGTACATATAAATTTAATTAGTTGTTTTGTATAGGAAAAAACAACTATATAACGATCATATATTAAAAACCTAATATTAAATAAATTAGAAGTTTTTTCTCTTACAGTGTAAACAACGTCACGAAAATCTATGTCCAGAATTTGAGAAAACGGAGAAATGCAGTAAAGGTAAGCATTGTCCTTACCCTCACAAATCACAAACATCCTTAACAAAACAAAATCATTTAAAACGAAAGTACAGTATGCGTAATGATCAAATAACGCATCCAAAATTGAATAACTTGTTACCTTCTAATAATGAAAACAGACTTAGATATTATGAACAAACAGACACAATTGCTGATAAAAGTTTTAATAAAAAAAGAGACAGTCTTATAAAAAAAATAAACCTTATGAAGGCTGCAGCTCAGACTGATAGTATAATAGAAATACTTGATGATACTGTAAATTTCGAGTCTACTCTTGAGAATTCTATATCAGAGGATGTTTCTGATACTAAAGTAATAAAACGACCACCAATTGGCAATCTACCTGCCTACATACCTATTGATTAATGTAAACAGTAGTTCTGTCCAAAAATTTTTTTTATATTTTTTCAGTCTTTCTGTATAGTATACTTATGTACTTTATTTATTTCTATTTACATATCACATTTAGAATCCGATCATAAGTAAAATTTATATTTCTTAGCTAGTGCGAAATTAAATTTTGTACTATATTGTATCTAGGTGTATACAAAGGACAAAACCTTATATTTTATAATGTGTATATACTTATGTAAATGAAAAGTGTATAGTTGCTGAAATGAAAGTATTTTCTCTTTATACAGAGTGTCATTTCTTATGAATTGAAACCTAATATCACCTTCATTCCCATTCCAAATTTCTGTAAAACTTTTATACTATGTATATATATATTCCTGTCTACAAGTCACTGGACATTTACTTATTTTTTGCAAAATTTAATTAAAACAAGCATAGAAGTTTCCAGCTTGACTTTATTGTTTTATTTTGTTATATGTAGCAATTATACGATAATATTTGAATGCAAAATGAAACAGAAAAATGAAAACAACGCTCATGGATAGCTCTAAAAACAAAATTTAAAAACAATTACCCTACTAAAATTTAAAAAAGTAATCGGCAGTATGCCGATTTAGATCAAGCGGTGATATCTGCACGCGGCGGATATATTGATGAAAAAAATGTATAGGATTGGCATATAATTTGATTAACATATTTTTTACATTAGAAATCATTTGTAAGTATCATTTTTATTTCATAATGTAGGTCTTTCATAATAAAAAATCGTGCGCATCCAAATTTTAATAAGTGTCTGGTGACATATGGACGAGAGTGTACATGTCTATAATCTATAGTAAACAATGAAAATTTAATTTAATCATTTGGTTTTTTGTTCCAAAACTAAAAATGAAATCCCATGTCGTGAACACTAATTAGATATTATATTTGCACAATACCTACGTATAATATTACAAATACTTTTAAGTATATTTCGAACATATCATCCATATATTAATTTCCAGTTAGAAGAATGATTATATGCCAATAATATTGGGCAATGTAATAACAATGAAATTGTATTTTCATTAACAGTGTTTGATACTTCGAGCCACTTTGTAAGCCACTTTTGCATATTTTCTATCGACATAGTTTCAGGATTAACACCCCTAAAAAAGAGTGCCTAAAACAATACATATAATTTATGTATACAATTGCGCAAAGTAAGCGTTTACGGGATGAGTTTATAACGTAAAATAAGGCGAAAGTCAAGAATAATAATATTGTGGTTTCAGTTTTGTTTTCAAATTATTGATGTCTAAAAATTTCTCTGATCCACTAACTGCGGCGGGCGTTTTATTTAAAAAGATGCGAGGATGGACACCATGCGAAAGACAGAGATAGAGATAAGCTATCATCCATACATTTTAATTTTTAATAATTTGTAGACCAAACTAAGATCGTGGTATTGTTATTCTTGATTTTTATCTTATTTTATAAGATTGATAATTCAATTTATAAAGATATATGCAGTTATCTATATATTATAAGTAAAAAGTATATTAAAAATGTAAAATATAATTTTGATATGCACACCCAACGTATTGCATCTTTTGATAATTTTGTAACACCTCCTTCTCTTTGTATGGCTTCATCCATATGTTTAATAAGCATACCTCTTTCAATTAATTTTCTTTTCTTAAAAAGTCTCCAAGTAGATATGTCATGTATGATAAGCAATTCTTTCTAAAATATGATTCAGAATTGTTACATCACTTACGAAATCATAGAGTTACCATAAATATAAGCAAATTGTTCTGCAGCTCTACATAGAATTAATTAAAAGTATAATATACATCTGTATATATATATATATAACATACTATATGCCTGCTTTTAAGTTTCTTTAATGCATATGGTCGATCAGCAAATAATTCAGAACAGGCAATAATATCATTCACATTTGGATGTGTGCCACTACCAAGGCACGCGATAACATCATTCCATTTTGCTTTTAATGATTTCTTTTTAATAGTACGGAGTTCTGCCTGCAAACACCTAAACAATGGTCTGTTATGTTTTAATCGCCTTTTCTGATCTAACAGCATAAACTTGAGTTTTTGTTCTGAGGTCCAGTAATGTGAAGTAAGAAAATATCTTGGAAAATAATATATTAGAGGAAATACTATATAATTTGTAAAAGGGACAGCCAGTATTAATAAAATAGGACACATCTTTCTTAAGTCTGCGCCCATTGTATGAGTTAATTTTAGCTCCTCTGTTGTTAAGCTTTTACTTGGCTTTTGTATCACAGTGATATATCTTTTAAATTCTGTTATAAAGACTCCAGTGCCAACTCGAAACATGCGATACACCTGCATTGTTTGTGGAAAATTCTTCTCCAATACACGATCATAATTTTTAATATAATCTATGTATCTATTAAACCAATATGTTTTCATATTGGACACTCTGCCTTTATCTTTGCTTTTCCATTTAATTTCATCATGGCATTGACGTATGCAAAGTGATGTATACTGACTCCGATAAATAAACCTTTGACACAATAATTTATACATTTTCACTTCTGTGTTTTTATTATATATAAATCGTGGTTATGTTTTAAAATTATTTAGTTTTTTAAATTAGAGTAGATTAAACACGATTATATATAAACTACTTTATAATATCATTGTTATACTATTTATTTTGAACATCTATTTATGTATTGTCACCATTATCCTTTTTTAAGGTTACTATTAAACAAGATTACAGCAAAATACGTTTACATATATATTAAATTTAAATCTAATTTGTGAAACTCTATCCGGTAAGTAAAATAATCCATAATTTTTAAAAAATTGTGGATATAAATTACTGCTGTTAACTATGAATTATGAAATCGCACGACAAATGTGATCCCAGAATTTGTGTATGTATGTATATTGTACGATTTATGTATGTAGTAGGACTTTTGTTGCACGATTTAGTAGGAACGTAGGACTTTTATTGCACTATTTAATAGGAATTTTCGTGTAAAAATTTTTGTTCGTTTCCATAGAGCATGAAATATAGAAGTACATATATAAATTGTACCAATATTTTTCTATTATACACAATTTTATTTAGAGATACCAGCTGTATAAATTATTACATTCGAGTGTGAAAATTAATCTCTTCTAAATTTTTTTCGAAAACTTCATTCAACTGTCTTAACTAATCAAAGTATTAAAATGTTTATAGTGTAAATATCGAATCATTTTTATCATTTTATAAAAAGATTGACGTCTTTTAATAAAAAATTGATTACAATTAATTTGTTCTGAACATAATGTTAAATGTCTAAACTAATACAAATAGGAAACATAACACAAAATATCTTACAAGCGGTACGATAAATAATGATAAGATAACATCCTCTTCTAAATATATGGACAGTAAAAGCGTATTAAGTAGTAACGAGAATATTTTCAATGATAAATTCGTAATTCACATTTTTCAAAGGAGAAGAAATTCCGTTGTAACATTTATTTTATTACATTGTTCTAACACAATTATATATCAATTTTATTAAATAATAAGGGCAGATGTATGAAAAATTTAACATAAGCTATTTCTACAAACCCATTTGATTCGAGAATAGAAATAAATTCTTTCTAATCGGTTTTTAACAGAAAATATAGTAAGTTCAATTTTTAGTAACATATATGATACACAATATATATTTACCAAATATGCCAAAATTTAAATTTAGCTTGTTTATAGTTTGTATCCAATTTATTGTACAGTATATATAATACATTTTTATATACAGTATAATCTTAAAAGTACATAAAGTCTCACCATTTATTTTAATTTGGAAGAATAAATGTATATACATACAAGGGAGAAGGAACAACAAAACTTAAACCATGTAATCATGTTAGAACTAAAAATGAACTATGAACAAACAATATAAGTTTATGCAAAACAAAATATGTAGTAAACTACTCTTGGCATGTAATACAAAAACAATTGTTTATACTTATAATATACACATATGATTATTAGTGAAATTAAAATGTCCTAATGCTGAATAAAATTGAAGGCACATGTAACAATGTTTTGTATAAATATAATATAAATTCTGTAAATATATGTGGAAACTATAGTTGTAATTAATATTACATAGTACAGTATTGTAATGAACTATACGTCCCCAGTAAGTATATAAAAGTTGATTATATACTTAGCTGTGGCACACTCAATAATAAAACTAATATTACCATAAGTAAAAGCTACTTCAATTTTTATATTAAATAAAAATTAGACATAACCTGGATAATAAAGATCGAAATAGATTTCATGTCGAAATCGAACTTTTTGACGTAGTTCGGATGTAGGTCTACATTACTTGAAAATGTATTAAAACTTGAAATCACAATTTCCATATCCTTGTCATTTTTTAATACAGAAAATACTGTAGATAATCAGGCATGTACGTTTTGCATGCTTTAAACACAAAAACGGTCAATGAAGATACCTTTTCATTATATTAAAATTAATTGGAATATAATTAATATATACAAAGGAAAGTGAACAAAATTATCTTTGTTGTAGAAGAAGAATTCTTTAATTTTATGGATGTAATATACTTTTAAAATACTCTTACGGATACGGATATATATATATATAATTATATATATATATATATTTACTTGATATAAAAATATCTAAAAAAATTGTTAACCTTATGCATATTTAGTAGGTTTTAGGTTAAAGTTTAAAAGTGTTGAAAATGGCACATATTTAAAAAACTAATCAATACTTTTAACATAAGGTAGTGGTATCAGCCTTTGAATCTGGGCTCAGTGAGCTCCAATAAGTATTAATACACTTCTGCACTTTTAGTTCAGAAATAGTGACATCATTGGCATTACATATTTTGTCAATTTCATAATGTTCCTGTACTAATTTGTCTATCCATTGATCCAAATTAGAATTGACATTATTTTCATCAGTTCGCTCGCGAACATTTATAGAGTGTAATAAATGGGACCATTTTTTAGTCATCTCTTCAGTAACATCATAATTATCACCTGATGCGTTATTTACTATTTTAGCTTTTTCTGGGTCAATCTTTTTACTTTTCCAGTATTCCAATGGAGTTACCAAAAAATTCACTTTTGCTACCGACATGGAATCGGTAACTAAAAGTAAACTCCATGTACCCGTGACCAAGTGTTCACTGAACTGTGGTTTAACATACCCTGTCTGAAAAGAAGTAAATAATACATTAATTATTTATAGTGGAAGCATTTTCACTAAAAAATTGTCGTTTAAAAGGAACTGTATAATTACTAATGTCATTTCTTCAACTTGTATATAATTAATATCTGCTAATCGTCCATATGGATCCACCCATAGTACTGATAGATTTTGCGGTGTCGTCATACCGGAATCAAATTCATACAATAAAATTGGATATGAGTATGGTCCTATACTTCCGACTAAATTTCTAAATGTTTTTTCTTTTTGATCATAGTCAGTATTAACTGATAAACTTTGTATCTTTCCTAACCATTCTCTGCTAGTAGAAAAATTACGTCTTAAATAGATCAGAGCTTCTACTCTTTCCACATGTTTTTGTTGAACTACTGACTGCTTGATTGCAACATCTGCATGAATTAATATGCCGACATACTGATTTTGCTTAAAATAGGCAGTTGTTTCTAATAGATTAATTTCATTATAGCTCATCTTCAGTTTCTTAAATACTAGTCTGGCTAAGGAATTTGAAATAGTTAGTTGTGCATCATCAGTCAAAGGACTCAAATCTGCTGCATGATATAAACTTTGCCAGTATGCATCGTAGCCTTTAGCTGTAACAGTTTCATTTATTTTCTCAGGGTATAACCATTCTTCCACTCTGTCTATAATTCTCTGGTCGATAATAGACTCAAATTTCCGAGCAAAAAATAAATTCCGGTCTATGGTATTTCGAATTCTGCTGAAATCTTCAAGTTTGAAATCATTTGGACTACAGCCGCACCAATCGACTACCGCTTTATATTGACATTTGCAGCCTAACTTTCTTTTCCAGTTCGTAACATGTAAATTATTATCTATATATGTATTGCAAAATCTGGAATTGCGTAAAACTGTATGAAAAAAGGACTCAGCAGGAAGTAAAGTGTATCTGAACACTTTTAATAAATCAGTCACTAATATATCTGGAGTTGGACTAGCGACATATTCCACAAAATCTCTGCTTAAAGCCACCCAATCGCTACCACCATCAATTTGAATACCTACAAAAAACAGTTGACTTTTATTAAAATTATGTTACATGTATAATTTTGGAAGCAGAGAAAACAAAAAATTTACCATTTGGTAACTTTCTATCGCCTATTCTCCACATACGAGTTTCACACTCTACAAAAGTTTTATCTAAACCTTGTTTGGTGATAAAACGTTGAACTTCTCTGCCATGTGACTTTACAAAATTCATGCCTTTGTTTAAACTCAGAAATTGAACTAATTGTGCATTACTTTTTATAGGAAAGTCAGACTCTGAGAGATTCACAAGAAAATCCCAATGATGTTGATGTGCAAGCATTTGTTCTGCAGACTTCAGAAGAGTTGTTAAAAGACTTGCACCACCCCAAATGCTTGCATGTCGCAATCCTTCTCCTCTTGCAACTTTAATATTATTTGTTTTACATGACTTTTCCACCTCTAACATTTCTCTATAGAGATAATCTTGTCGCTAGAAAGTTACATTAAACATTATAATGATATAGACACTTACTAAACTTGAAAGCAGAATTATCTAATTACCGCGTCAACATGAATATAAAATAAATGTGAAGGATGATAAAGAATATTAATGAGGCGTTTAACTTGCCGACTCGCTCTGCCGTTTACTGTTAGTAAATAAGCTATTCGAATAGCTTTTTCATTTTCACTTTCTATACTTGCATTTCTAGCTTCCCGTGCTTTAAATCCTATTAATAAAGAAATAATATTCTATAGACATTTATCATGTTCAAAAGTTATACATTTTTTAACTTATTTGTTTGGGTTCTTACTTTGAATTCCAGTCCAAAACACATTAATTGTTAAATATCCACCACAAGAATATTTGGAATTACCTGGACACTTCATATTACAACTAGAATCTGGTAATCGTTTTAATTGTGGTGGTTTTTCCATTCCACAGAAACATTCAACGCTGAAATTAAACATTAATTAATCATATATGAAAACATGTGAAAGTTATATAATTTTAAGGGAATATATTTAATCAGTTGATATATTTAGCTTTAATTTATCCCTTTTTGCTTGTTTCTCACATGGTATTATGTTTAACTAAAATTCTTTCAATAGAAACGAAATTAATTTATTAATTAATATTATAGACTATAGGCATTCTTCAAAATTAGAAATATAGATTAGAATATCAAAAACAATTATAATTATAATTGTTTCAAAATGTCCTTTAATATTTAAAAACTGCATTATACATAAATCAGTAAACTTGAAAGTCGACGTATTTCCCTTAAAATCATAAAATTATGATGCACAAACATTATTTCTATTATTGGTAACTAGAAGTTATTGCATGAGATCGTTTTGATACCTTATCCTTTAATTATCTCAAATTATGAAATAGTATTTTATGAATTTCATGAGAGTATAAAGATGTGTTTTATATATTTGAATTCCATCGAATCCGTTTTGTATAAAAACAAGATTTATTGGTCTAAAAAGAATAAAATAAGAAAAATAAATCACTTTAAAAAATATTTTCTACATATTACATATATGTTTAAATATACAAATTTTATAGTTAAAATAACAATTAAAATACATTTATTATGAATTATGTAATTGCACTTGGAGGTGAAATAATTTTTAGAAAATATGTATAATAAAATAGTGCCATAAGAACGACAATTTAAATAATTTCTTTGCTATGCTTAGTCCAGGTTTTCATTATTATCATGGTATTTAAAAGAGTTACTTGAAAGTTTCATAATTATTATATTTCATGTGAAAACTATTGCGTTAAAATTATATTTATTTACTTTGACAAAACGATTTATATAAAGTTGTATATAAATTAATGATTTTTAAAATTTACTTTTCATTTAACCCTCTTAGTACCAACTATACCAATGAATATATCATTGTTTGGCACTAAAAGGATTAATAATCTGATATATATATATATTAGATGCAAATAATGTGACTCATTACAATAAAAATACAATTATACTTACGAATATTCAGTGCCAGCATATGAATACCCTGATTGCAAACATAAGAAAGCACAACGATCTGGAGAATTGTTCCCTTTAAAAACATGGTAATAACCAGAAAGTAGGCGTAATGCTTTATCGTCTTTGAAACATCCTAAACTGACAGGTTTCTCTATAAATCCTGGAGAGTGAGGGCATAGAGACTGTATTTTTTCTGGATATAATAATCCTTGTTGATTAAGGCACGTCACATTGACAATGCGCTGTTTGCATGTTTGACTTTGTGCACGTGTTACAGCACTCACGGCTTCTCTGCCATTGAATTCACAAGATGGTATAAAGTTCAAAGATTTATGATCTAATTTTATTCTAGTAGTTTGGTTTCGCTGAGATTGCAAGACCTTATTCCCATTAATTTGCTTATCAGGTGGAAGCTTCAATTGACGTAAACCTTTTGGTAAGCCTTCATCTTCTTCGGATTGAGATATATCATCCTATATAATAACATTCAGAACAATTAATGTTTGTCCAATTATCAACATCATGTAATGGTGTAAACAAGGTAAACAATAAGAAAGTAACTAAGACTTACTTCTCCCGAATATAATCGACTAGATTTTCGATTTCGAATTTCCAAACCAAAAAATGTATGTGCTAAATAAATTTGTATACACAGCACAGTAATACCAAATAGAAAAAGTATTCGATATTTTCGTAAACAACTAGACGATCTACTTATCGAGTGATTCTTTGTTATAACCATTTTTATTGTTCTAATTCATGACGAGTATGATCTTTGAATTTTACATAATTTCATAATTGTCATAACCAAAAACAAAGGCAATTTTTCATGAGAGTTTGAAGGAACATGTTCTACTCATGCATTCGATGTTACACGTAATATATTACATTCACTGATGCATGGTTTGTATGTACATATTTTATGTACAGATTTGATATAAGAATATGTAATTCATGTAATGAGTTAATGGAACGTGTAAGTTCGAGTTCATTACAATATTTTAAACTGATACATCAATTTTCATTGCCATTGCCGATAGGTGTTAAAACATGCAAGAATGTGTCACATGTTTAAGTAAACCAGAATAAATGGCTATCAAACTTCACAAAAATAATTATATGAGCAGTCATTATTTGAACGAATAACATTTATTACTATGTAAGTATTAATGGCATTAATTCAATAATCATATATGTATGAACCCAAAAGTTTCTATTCTATCACGAAACAGTGAGATGGCACTATAGGGAGTGTGCGTTTCGACTGCAGCGCCGCTAGATAGGAGTAGACCAATCACCCAATGTATTTTTCTGTCTCATGCTCGGGGGGCTCTAGAGCCCCCGTACCATTTCCTTGTCACATCCTACCGTATCATCCAGAACTAATTTTGTGGAACCAATACTCTACGATGGCGTTGTGGCTGATAGAATTTTAAATCTCATGTCGAGAATTCTAGTTCAGACACCGCGCGGATGCTAGGCCTATATGATGAATGAAACAAAAAAATGTTATTTCCTTTTAATTCCATTACGCCTGTTACGCGAGTGCATCGAAGGAGACGTAATGTAATAATAATAATAACGTAACGTCTTCGGTTAAGAATATTTTGGTCCCTGATGGAATCTCGCATGGAATGATTTTTTTTTCGTTAAACACTTTTTTCTTGTTCTTTCTACTACATCAGTCTTCTTCCCTGTGCAATTACAATTACAACAGTGTAATAACATAATAATAAGAAATTAAATTAGTTCAATATTAACCAAATTAAGAACGTAGTTTAAATTTAATTTTAAAAAATACGACGTTGATATCACTAATTTCATTTGACTATTTAATTGTTACCTATTCAATCTACTTCTGATATTGCTTTTCATTTGCAGCATATATTATAAATATGAAAATTCTTTTTAAATTAATTTATTCTTAACCTTTCTTCAACATTATGTACGAGTAATATTTGGATGCAACAACATTTTAAATGCAATACAAATTATGGTAAATAAATACAATAAGAAAAATGATAAAATGTGCATTTAAAGATGCAGATATAATAGTAACAGAATAATGGAAAAATATGCATGTAAAAACTTAATCTCAGGACAATAATCACAAAATGAACGAATTGCTCAAATTGCAAGACTGCCTTTTAGGGTAGCTTCTATACTCATGCGGGTACTTGGGGTGTCTTCAGCTGCGGAGCCCTCTTTCCAACGTCAGTGGACGTCCCCCCATAGGGCATCGGGCAGATCAGAGACCAACGCTGGAGATGTTACACATCGTGCAATAAATTAACAATCTTAGGTTACACAAATATATTGAACCTACATAAAACATAAAAATTCCCATTCAAGGGACAGGGAAAAACGGAAATGGGATGAAGATTCTCATCACAGAGGTGTGTCATGGAATGATATTTTTTCTATGTGATGCATTTGTGAATGAAATTGAAAAAAATAAATACTGTGTGGGGGGGGGGGGGGGTGTGTGTGTGTCAGAGATAGATCCATTTAGGCGTTTGCCACTAATAAGACCAATAATGACGACACTGTTGGCGACTCTTTGATGGCTTGAAGCCAATACGCGATGGGGGCAGTTCCGCGAGGAAACCGGCACTCCCCCTTCATGGTGATGGGGTGTGTGGGCCACTCACCGGTGATTACCCTCATAGAGGGACACAAGAAATTCCATAAACGAATTTCTAAAAATTTTGCATTATACAATGTATTGACTAGGACTGTATTTGGATCGAAAAGGAGTACCTATGCGTGGATTCGTCATAGGGCCCGCTGGGAGACTCGTCTCGTTGACGCTATCTAGCGAACCCTGCCTCAGACGCTGGGATGTGATGATACGGTTGAGAATGATATATATAAGAATCGGTGACCGATTAGATAGTAGCGGGAAAGATGTTTGACTATTTGTCCATCTGCTGGCGATCGTAGGAGGTAGCCGCAGTCACAGAATAAATATAACATGATATTTAAAAAGTTTGATGTAATTATTTAATTTATTAAACGAAAGTATTAATAGTATTCAATCATTTTTAATATAAAATATGTATGTGACATTAAATTTTGATCATGTTGCTTATATCAAATATTAATCTCTGCATTTTCATATTTTACTGGATCCATATGAAAAATAAAATTTATCTACATGAATTATGAAAAAAACAACAGAAATTAAATACATTGAATCCCTTAATAATTTTAATAAATTATAAATTAACTCTTTGCGGTCGAGTATTATTTCAAGTGTATTTCTTGCTGTGACGAATATATTTTTTGTATAAAACGAGATTATATGCTAAAAAGTTGAGTAAAAATATTAAGTAAAATATATTATGTTCAATGAAATTATTTGATTATTTTAGAGAATAATAATAAGGTTTCATGAATTTTTTCGTAATCTTTTGTTGAGCATGGTGAGACTAAAAATTAATTTGGTTTGTAGGCTCTTTTGACCATCTTATCCGAGTTTATCTTAAAAATAAAAAAAAAATTATTTAAAAAATATAGAACATATTTCAATATACGACACCAAACCCGATTTAAAAAAAATTTCTAGTCCAAATTTCGCATTGATATTTTTTTTTAGTATAAAAGTTGTAGCAAAATGTGCATCTCGCCGAACCGGGAATCGATTGCACTAAAAATTCATTTGGTTTGGAGGCACTTTTGACTATATAATCCGGCTTTGTCTTAAAAATCAACAAAAAAAAAATGATTTAAAAAATTTGGACATATATCAATATACGCCATTAAACCCGATTTTTAAAAAGAATTTCTAGTCCTAATTTCGCATTGGTACCTTTTTTAGTTTAAAAGTTGTAGCAAAATGTGCGCTTCGCCGAACCGGGAATCGATTGCGCTAATCGGTGGAACGCGTCGAATAGTCGAGCAGGCAGCTTAGTTAGATGACGTTACATCAGAGTGGTGGCCGAGTCGGAGAAGGGGATAGCCCCTCTAATCTAATTTTTGTAATAATTTATTGTCATGGTATGAGAATATGAACAATAAATTGTAAATATTTTTCTGGTAAAAATGAGTCCAAACACGCCATAAATAGAATGAAAAGGTAATTAAGGAAGTGTGTAGGAATAAAGTGTAAATAAATATACATAACTATACGGAATATTTACCAAAAAAGTAACATTAATAATGATATATTTAAATACTAGAAAAAATACATAATAATGTTTTTAATATGAATTCCTCCGCATGTGTGTGAATTTGTGTTTCTTGATGCTCCCTACATATACATACATGTACATTATATATGTATATGCGCAGATAATCTCCTAGAAAGAATACATTACAATTAGACATAAAAACATACTTTTACATATGTAATAAATTCTACTATTTATTGGGCTTTAAAAATCGAGCCACGTTACTATTAAAACCAGATATACCATTATACGTATAATGCAATTGTAATAGCATGCCATTATTTCATCTGAGTTCTTCTATTACTTCCCAATGATGTAGTACATGCAGTGGGCAAAGTAATAAAATTAACAGGATGGGCCATGTGAAGGCGTGAAAGAAGGTCTTATCCATCCTAGAGTACATTAAATGTTTACCAACATCAGCATATGTATACAAACATATACACCACAATAAAATATACGAAGATATATATTTACACATTTTATTAAGTAAAAGAACATTGAGTGTACTCCGAATCGTGAAAAGAAGAATAAATCAAGCAAAAAATCTTTAAGAATATAATACAAAGTCTTTGCATGATAATAAAACATACAAAACAAAACTGCTACAATCACCATATTCCTTGAGCCGAAGTAACTATAAATGTATTCCAAATATTACAATGCAGTTGTATATATTTCTTAATTGCTTCTATAAAAAAATCATTTACAAAATGTTTATTAACCTAGTTTTCAGAATTTCATATACACGACGTATACGCAAATCTCTATGCGTGAAATTCTGAAAATATGATTAATAACTTATTTTAATGAATTTATTATAGACACACTTAAAAAGTATATTGAAATACCAACAGGATTATCGATAAAAATGAAAAAATTTAAACACGTCTGAAATGCGATAATTTGGAAAATGTTTTCGCAGAATTTTTTATACATCTAAAATATACAATATCTTTCTTATGTTCAGCGCATTCGTCTTGATTAAACCAGTTTGTATACAAGGGTGCAATTACGATCTGTAATTTCCATGTAAGAAGATTTTAATTTTATCGCGTTAAATAAATTTGGACAAATTCCTGGCCAAATGTCGATTTCCCCGAACCATCGACTAATTGTGGATGGACTTGGCAAATTAAAACCAACAATGCCACGCATTTTATGGTACAAAACGGGAGAAGTGTAGTGCATTGTCATGCATAATTGTTGCTCCTTTTTCGAAAAAATTCGCCACGATTTGGGTTTAAATAATATGAGGATAACAAATGTCGATAAGTACCCGGAAATTCTTTTATAAATAGCTATTTTCAAACATATATCATCGATATTGCGTGAAGAAAGCTTATCTTGCAATCGATTTATTTGCCTTACACTTTGCCCGCAATTGCAAGCGAAGAGTTTTAGATTTTTTTTTCTCTTGCTCTAATTGCACCTGGGTTTCCATTAGCTGCTGTTCCAAGACATTACAACTTTGTATTGATGACATGTCATTCTGTATAGACATAGTGTCTGACTCAGTGCTAAAACTTCCGAAAAAATTTCCGGTACGGCATCTTTGCGCAGTCTACTCGACGCGTAAAAAGAATGATTAGAAAAATGTTGACTGCACACATATTGATTTTGTAATTTTTTATCAGACATTTCCACCCAATCATCTAAACCACAGTTAATCAGCCACGTTATGCACCTATCACTATCTCTCGTTGGAAATGAATGAAAAGAAATATTGTTCATTGTAGTACGGTTTGTTAAATCACAAAAGGGATAAGCAGACTTTTTATAGTGAGTTTTCCGTTCATTCCGCTTCATTGTATGCGAGAAATAGGATAGCAAAGCGATTAAAAAGAAAATAAGCAGATTACGGAACACTAGCTTTCTATAATAGTAAATGCGATATTTACTAAGCGCATGCAATATAAAATAATATATATGTATGTATATAATTTACCTGAATATAAGCTTCCCCACGTAGAAACGTCTCCTTCGATGCACTCGCGTAACAGACATAACGAAATTAAAAGGACACAACATTCTTTTGTTTTATTCATCATTTATAGAATCTCCGACATGAGATTTAAAATTCTATCAGCAACAGCGCCGTTGTAGAATATTGGTTCCACAAAATTAGTTCTGGCTGATACGGTAGGATGTGACGCGGAATGGTAAGGGGGCTCTAGAGCCCCCCGAGCGTGAGACAAAAAAATACATTGGGTGATTGGTCTACTCCTATACCTCGTCTGTGCTAATATAATTTGTGTGGTGTGCTAACTTGCAAATGTTTGTTAGTATTACTACAATTTAAAATTAATGAACAGTTGTACAGAAAATACATTTATTAATACTGACATACGTAACGAAAATATTTTTGCCGCCATAGAGGCGACATTCGACCTAATAAGAGTATGGTGCCACTTACTAGTCTGTATACATGTAAAATAGAAAAATAGGGATTAATATTTGATACAGGTTACATGATAAAAATTAAATGTCGCATATATACTTCACATAAAGAATGATCGAATACTATTAATATGGTAGGTAGGGGAGAGTACTCAGAAAAAAAGGGGAAAGGTAGCGGCCAAGGGTCTGCACTTTCTAGTAAGCAATTTTGAAGTAACTACAGGTTTAAAGATTTGTAGTTGCAAGAATAAAATCGGTATAAATTCGTTTTATCTTAAAACATTACAAATTTAAACAATGCAAATATAAACTAAAACTAGTCCAAATCCTGTGTACAATGCAAAATTTTTAGAAATTCGTTTATGGAGTTATTAAAACTTCTTGGACCCGTACTTAATATGATTGCAGGGACGTAAACTTGGCGAGAATGGCCATTGAGGTCCCATCATTGAAGGGTGCCTATTTCCTAGCAGAATTTGCCCGCGCATTGGCATCAAAGGTCCCATGATTATTGGTCTGGGCGGGAAGTGCTGAAATATAATAAATTAGTATTCTGTCTAATAAACTGGAAACTGTTCGTCATCACTAATATACGTACATTATAATAAATAGGAACAGGAATTTGTGCCATATAATGTGGGGGAAGAACTCTTTGTACCCTGGATCTATTTCCGTCCCTATTATTTTGAGAGCGTTCTCTAGATCTCTCTTGATACTCTCGATAAGACCTCTCATGCCAAAACAATATTTATTTATTAAATTTAGTTCAGAAATGCATCATACAGAAAATATTCCATGACACACCTGTGATGGGAATCTCTATCCCATTTCCGTTCTTCCCTTTCCCTCGAACGCGAATGGTCACGACTTCTTCTGTGTCGCTCTTCCTCAACAAAGTATGACTCAGTACGTCGTCTCTCCTTCCCTCTGGAACTATCTTTATACTCCTTACTTCTGTTCCTGCTACCATACCTTTCCCTAAACAAATAAAATAATAATTCAGTGGAATTCAATTCATTCACTTGTTCAAAAATTGATTGCATATCATATCAATATTAAAATTGTCAAACCATATCTTATCATATAACTAAATAAAATGTCTAGTAACAGTTAGTTGACAATAATCGTAACAACTTTGCTTTCTCATAAGGAAACATTGCCAATACAGGCACAAACCTGGAACGACGAGACAATGTACGTCGAAGATTACGACTTCGGTTTCTGATTGGACTTAAAGACACTGAACGCCTTTTAAATGTTTTCGACTTGTCTTCTAAAAATTAAAAATTATACACTTGTAAAATGGAAATCACAATCCAATACAAATGAAATATAAAATATGTAATGTTTAATTCTTCAATACCTAAAGTGTCATTATTTATAGTTACAACAGTACGATGTTCTTCAACCTCTTCTGTTTTGGTGATTACTCCTTTGATTTCTTTCCTCTCAAATATTGGTTTCGATCCTTCTCCTATAGTAACATAAATTTTTTATGAAGAAAATAATTTCAATATATATGAAATAAGCAGTTAAGCAATACTGGCAGCTGTGACAGACCTTGAAGACATCTTTGAAAAATTGTAAGCCATCCGTATAAACGTTCCATCTTATTATTGCAAATTAAGAAAGTAAATCAATATTTGCGAATGTTCATCACAATGAACAAATTATATATTAGTACACTTACATTATAATTTACATTTAATTTCAAGTATTTCTTCAAGTAATTCTTACATGAACGTTATAAAAACATCTGAACTGATTAAGTTAGTGTTTATAAATTATATTTTTTGTTTAATTGTTTTCAAAACTATTTCTCAAAATTAATACAATATCTGTAGATAGATGTCAAATAGCTTACAACTTTCTTCAGCGCCAGAATCAATATATTAATCAATAAACGTATACAAGTATAAATTAATAAACGTTAATGTTCTTTTCAATTTTAAATTTACATGATTTACATTACACCAACATTTTCTTTATACAAACCAGATTAAGTACTTTTTCTATTTACATAGATTTTACTTTGCAAACTAGTCATAAAGTTCAATCATTTTTTTAAATTCTTAAATTTAACATTTATCCAATAAAAAGCCACGTAGAAAATTATTATTTTTTTTCCAAATAAAAAACAAATTTTAAAAAATGAAATTAATTGTCTCTGCTACATCCTCCGGTTAAACCTTCCAAGATGACTTATATCTTCAAGGATGATTAAGAAATCTTCCGTATTGATCATTTATAAATTTCAAATTTCATTATAAATAGTAAAACCAACATCCTTTCTCTGCATTAATTGAATGCTGCAGAAACCACCAAATTATATACCTGTTTTTGTTTCATTTTAACAGTAAATGAAAATAGATTAAAGAGACTAAGCCTAAAATATTATACAAAAGTGTAATAGATCACTTTTTAGTATAATATTGTCTCTTTAATTCATACATATTTATATAAAAAAATAGGTATTCATTTCTGCCCTTTCAGTCGAAGAAACTTCAACAATGTAAAAAGTCTTCACAGTAGATCTTCAAGTTGTTGCCATTGTAGCAAATGAAATATTTTTAAAAAGACAAGAGCACTATACATTATATATCATGCATACATTCCCACACCAGAACATCCAGAGGATACACAAAACTTGAATGTATAGATTTATGGGATCTATACTATTCTTTGAAAAATTGACTTTTACCAACAAAGCCTGTATTGTTAATACAGCTGAAGCATAATTCTTTGTGCAAAACCATAATTAAAAGTGTACACACAAATGCAAGCAAAGGATATGCGAAGCAAAGCATTAAACACTCTAAATAAAAAATATTGTGCTTACATATTGCACATTACATGATCGTGAGAGTGATCCAACGTTGTATTCCAAATTTGCTACATCCTGGATAAATTAAAACCAGTTATTAACTTTGCAAATTAGAAGCACCCTTGTATAAGTTCTTGAATATCATGGACGACACATTATAATATTGGAATCCATAATCTTCAGAGTTGTAAAAGTTGTCGGACAGAATTCTCCCATCTTCAAATGTTGCTAATCATGATGTAACCATGTTGAAATATTTATCTGTAGCTCAATAAGATATTGCAAGAGATAATCTCAGCAGATTAAAAATTAGAAGCTAATACACGAATAACAATGAACTTAATTTTTACGAGAGAGATATCCTTCACACGTTTTAATTTGCCAATTGTGACTTGTAGGAAGTCATAGAAGTATTCATCTTCAGCGACAATGTTATTTTTCATTTCATATGCTTCTTCATTGAATAACTAAAAAAGTTGTTAAACAGTTTCAGTGTAGAAACAATAATTTACCCTCTCTTCTTTTGACTAATACATCTTCAGGATTGATAATATGCCGCTGAAGGTCTGAGTCAGTTGATTTTCCAGGAATATTTCTACGAATATCTACTTTAATTCTGCGTAGCTCGGCTGCACTAATCTTTGTGCCTTCGGGTCCTTTAAATAACGGTGCTGTTTCATCAGCAAATTCCACTCTGAAACACAACAAACAAATTTTTATAAAGCATTCTATATTTTACCATGCATCTCTTTTATACAACATTAATTTCAATAACTAAGATTTCCTAGACTACATTATATAACCTTACATGCATAAAATAGATTTTAGTCCCTTGTTTTATTGTGTTGTTATTAAAAGAAAAGAAAATAGTTTTGCATTCTTAATCTATAATAGATTTTCATGAAGTTTTATTTACCTTTCGGAAAGAATTGGAGTGTTTGTTGTGCTAAAAGCACAAGGTCTTCTAGGTCGACTTTGTGGAGATTTACTTCGACTCTTATTTTGATTTGGAAGTTTCGGAGGCAGCAAACCTTTTTCACGGGCTCGCTGCATTTCATATTCGTAAATCTTCTTTTGTTTTAACCTCTCATGCTGCCGTTGTCGTTCTTGTTCCAGCTTCCATTCTCGCCTCCGTAGCATCTTCTCAGTAGCGTCGTTTCGGGACGATGAATTTGGTTTCATTTGTGCAGCAGATAGTAAAAGAAGCTAGTAGAAAATATGAAAATGATGAAAATTCTTTATAAATTGATTGACTATGATTGATTGATGAATAATGTTTGGATGCAACATTTTAAATGCAGAAAAAATTATCTAATAGCATCGAAAAAGTATGGTAAATAAGTACAATAAGATAAATGAAAACATTTGCATGTAAATATGCAGATATTGAAAAATTAAAATAATTTAATCTTGCCACAAAATGAACGGCACACAACACAAATAACAGAATAGATGAATTTTTCAGATTGCAAGGCTCTCAATCTCAATACTACCTGATGCTACCCTCTCTTTTAGAGTGGTTTGTATTTTTATTATTCTCATGGCGGTACTTTGAGCTTGAGGGCTTGAGACTCAAGCCCCACTGATATATACACATATAGCAGAGAGGAATCTGGTCTAAGGTTCTCGTGGACCTAGTTGCAACATTTATCGTTCTTCAGAGTAGAGGGCGTAAGAAATCTATGTAGTCGATGTCGGTATTTCAAATCGTGAGACACGAAACCCTATATGGTGATTGGTCTACTCCTATACCTCGTCTGTGGTTCCATACACATATATGTTATCTGGGCGCAATAGTTTAGAATATGCAAGGAAATAACGAGAGAGAGAGAGAGAGAGAGAGAGAGAAAGAGAAAGAGAGAGTTCCCAAGGAAAATGTTGGACGAAATTCTAGCATAGCCTCTTGAAGGAGTTTCTCCAATTTTACATAAATTAGAGAGTAAAAATCTGGAATCAGTCAGGATAGAAAGTCGTAAATCTTTAGTCAGGGACCTCTTTTGAAAATCTCTCGGACCTCTCTCTCGTTCGGTCCCATATTGCTCGTTTTGGCGGGCCTGACATAAAACAATATATATAGTAACTGAGTGGTCCATCTAAACATCTCCTTCAGTTGCAGTAATTTAAAAAATACAATGATTTTGCTATATTGACTTTGTTTTTAAGTTATTAAGAATTAAAGTCGATCAATTCTTGACCTAACTTACACACACTGTAAACAATCTAGGATATTTTGGTTCAATTTCTGGGTACCAGATGGCACTGTTTATTTCGTGAGTTTTCATCATCTTTATACTTAACCTAAGGTCTCAATTTCTTTTCGCATGTGGGAAGCGTAGTTGAAGGTATGTTAAGTTAGAGATTCTCAAATATTACTTTAATTCGTTGATAGTTTCGAGGAAGTTTCTTTGATTTAGATGTAATAATTTTTTAAAATGTATTTATACGTATTTTTAAGTATTAATCTGTTCTACTTTCCTATGTATATAGTAGAACGAAACTGAACGCATGGCACGTTTCAGTAACATGATTTTACGCCGTTTCCTAATGAATTTGTACTAATGAAAGGAGAATGTTAATTCTGAATTAACATTCTCCTTTCATTATTACAATATTATATATTTTATCTACAAAAATTCGGTTTGATCTTGTTACAAATATTAGGAATAAGTAGTGTTATAGTATGTCCTAAGTAAATATAAAATACTGTTATTATAATATATGTCAATGTTTGTCTAGATTACAATAGTACAAAACATGTAGATAAAAGTGTTGGTATATATTTAATTCTATAAAATATATGATCATTGAAATTGATCAATATATTGTTTACTGGACATAAGACGTTATAAAAACCAAGTGCATTTCTTTAAACATAACAAATATATAAAGCCTGAAACCACATAGGTAGGTACATTTAATATTTCTAGAGTCTTTATTTAGTGTAGTAATCCATAAGTCTATAAATATAGCTGTTCATACATAACATATAAAATGTTAATTAAAAGATTTTCATATCAATTTTCTGTATTTAACAGGTAGGTATTTATAAAATAACATGCTTAATGACTATGTATGGTAGATTAACTATTCTTATTTTCAGAATTTTTGAGTTAAAGAAGAAATTTATTCTGCCAAGAAGGAACATCATTCACAATGCCGCAGAACGAGTATATTGAAAGACACCGTAAATTATATGGTCGTCGGTTAGATTATGAAGAAAGGAAAAGGAAGAGGGAAGCTCGTGAACCTCACAAACGGGCAGAACGTGCCCGTACTCTACGTGGCATAAAAGCAAAATTATTTAATAAAGAACGGCGAAATGAAAAGATTCAAATGAAAAAGAAAATTAAGTCTCATATGGAGCAAAAGGTGAAGAAAGATTCAAGTAAAGTATCGGATGGAGCACTACCAGTATATCTATTAGATCGTGACGTTAAAAAAGATGCAAAGATATTATCGAATATGATAAAACAGAAACGTAAAGAAAAGGTTGGTAAATGGGATGTTCCAATTCCTAAAGTTAAAACACAGTCAGAATCAGAAGTTTTCAAAATAATGAGAAGTGGAAAGACCAAACGAAAATCCTGGAAAAGAATGGTAACAAAAGTAACATTTGTTGGTGAAAACTTCACCAGGAAGCCACCAAAGTTTGAAAGGTTCATCAGACCAATGGCATTACGTTTTAAAAAAGCACATGTATCTCATCCTGAATTGAAAGCTACGTTTTGTGTACCAATTATTGGAGTAAAGAAAAATCCATCTTCCTCTATGTATACAAGTTTAGGTGTTATAACCAAAGGAACAATAATTGAAGTAAATATTTCAGAATTGGGGTTGGTAACACAATCTGGAAAAGTAGTTTGGGGAAAATATGCGCAAGTCACAAATAATCCTGAAAATGATGGTTGTATTAATGCTGTACTGCTTGTGTAAAATGATATTACCATATTATGATTATATTATTATATATTGTGATTTGTACAGATGAAAATCATTTATAATAAAAGCTACATTTGAACAATACACATTTTGCCTAATTATTTCTCTGCACATTTAAAATGATACTATTTAGAACAGTAAGAATAGCTAATTGAATTGTATAGATTATTATAATGTTATGAAAAATTTCTAAATGTTATGAAGCTATGTAATTTTACCTTTTTTTTTTTCAGTTCCACGATTTCAACATGCAGATTTTCGTAAAAACACTCACTGGGAAGACCATCACCTTAGAGGTTGAGGCTTCAGATACAATCGAAAATGTTAAAGCTAAGATTCAAGATAAGGAAGGTAATAATATGAAATATACTTACACTGGATATTTACTAATAAAAATATTATTTTAGGTATTCCGCCAGATCAGCAAAGACTGATCTTCGCTGGCAAACAGCTGGAAGATGGTAGAACCCTCTCAGATTATAATATCCAAAAAGAATCTACTTTACATTTGGTCTTACGTCTAAGAGGTGGAGCAAAGAAACGCAAGAAGAAGAATTACTCCACTCCTAAGAAAATCAAGCACAAGAAGAAGAAGGTTAAGCTAGCTGTACTCAAATTCTACAAGGTATGTTATTTATTGTTTACAATTTTCAAATAAAATTATCGTCCCATTCATACCTTTATAGATTAATTTGTAGTATCTAATAATATCCATAGTACCGACATAGAGATTAGAAAAAGAATATGTTAATGAATTCAATTGTAAAAAGTGAGTTTGTTGATCACCATTTTAATTAGAGGTGTGTGAGAACCGGAAAATGTGTGATACCCGATAGTCTAGGCGAGTCAGGTTCTCGAAAATTTCGAGATTTGGCAATATTCGGTTTCCCGAATGTGCCCGTGAATCTTAAAATGTTCGAAAATTCATCTCGACCCAATATTTTTGGGTTCTCGCACGCCTCTAATTTTAACATGTTATATTGTCTTCAATTGAAAATCTGTAACAATATATCTTATCATATTGTGTAAGTTAAAAAAATGTTTTATTATACAGGTGGACGAGAATGGAAAAATTCACAGATTAAGGCGAGAATGTCCCATGGAACAATGTGGTGCAGGAGTTTTCATGGCAGCAATGGAAGATCGTCATTACTGTGGAAAATGTGGTTACACTCTTGTATTTAACAAGCCAGAAGATAAATGAATTAAAAGCTTGTACCTTCATTAAAAAAGTTTTATAAGTTCAAACATGTAACTTATTATTTTATTTTCCGACATACTAGATATAAGTATTTTCGGTAGATAATTAAAGTATAATTATAATTTTTAATTGAATAAAAGATAACACAGACTGTAACGACATCATATGTGGTTTTAAAAATTATTTATTTTTCTCCTTTACAATATACTAACATACATTATCTATACACCTACACAAATATACATGCGTGCATTTATACATGTATGTATGTATGTATTACATACATATGTATAAGATCAGCATCAAAGGAGATTTGATAGACTTAATATTTTATAAGAAAAGATGTAACACTATATATTTTCAAAATTAATAAAGAATTACTTTTCCTATGCGTCAAACATTTTGCATGCTGCATATTTTGGAGCTTAAAGAATGAACATCACAGCGTATTTCTGTGCCTCGTTGAAATTATATACAAGTGCAACGATCATTAATAATACCCTTCTTATTCGGAAAACTTAAAAGTTCACTGTAATGATACTTTTAATTACGTATCGTATTACAATAATTATTTCATTGAAATATTTTACACCTTGTTACATCTCCGAATGACTCTGCTGTCCTGTATGTGAATTGAAACTCTTTATACTTGGTTTTAAAACTGAGAACATCTTTTCTGTTGCAGTAGGATGAATACTCATTTGTAGTTCCGTCAGTGATTCTTCTGTCTTTAAAATTACATGAAAAAGTTTGACTTATACTTTACATAATGTAATGTATTGCAATTTTATAATACTACAATATGCAACATACCTGTCTAAGTAATTGTGCAGCAGTATGTAGTACTCGTTGCCATTTTCTCATTTCTACATTATGCAAACTTTCTTGTTGTTGTAATAAGTGGATCCAATCTTCTTCAGTCTTTGGAGTATTTCTAAAAAGCAATGAAGTGCAGGCAGTGTTCTAATAAACATTAAATATTCAACCTACTTTAACACATGTAAATCCATAATTGTGTAGGCTGCAGCTTCTTCCAAACTCCATAATTTATAATATAATAGGCCATTAATTACCATCAGGAATAATACAGCAATCAAAAGCATTGAACTAATTATAATATTTGGATCACCTCGAACTCCAGAAGCTGTAGATAATTTATAATACATAATGAATTAAAATGTAACAATTTGAGATCAATCTATTTGTTCACGTACCAGCATTATCATTTATATGTGGCAAATTTAAAGAATTTTGTAAACTAGGAGATACATGATCTGCAGAATGAGGTTGTAAAGTGATACCAGTTCCCGTTACACGACGTCTTCTTCTGGCTTTTCTTTTTAATCCTCCACTGTTACTAAATTCTTCGCATTCAATAGTTAGCGCTTTTATTAGGCTTGTGAAGTATTCTTCTAATCCAGCCCAACAATTTTTTTCAATAACACCTATTTTTTTTATAGAAAAAAAAATGTATTATCCATTGTAAATATATAATCCGTATTTCTCATTCGTTCATTTTTACTTACTTCTTATAAAACCCCATACATTCTTCCTATACTTTATTTGAGCATAAATTGTGAGATCTGTTTCATTTTCCGAGACACTGTGTATACAATAATGAAGTTGTACACTAAATGAGTCAGCATACATAATTCCAGCATTTACAGTCTGCACATCAATACCATAAAATTGGCCTGGTCTACTACATGGCAACATTATCTGAAAATATTGTATAAAAGAAATAATTTATATCTCTTTATAATATTTGAAACTTTTGTAATTTATTTAATAAATTACTGCTCAATAGCTACCTGTGTTTCCGTAATTTGGGATGTTTTTGGTCCAATGGCTTGAGACAACGCTATTGTAAACGATAAAGTTCGAACTTTTTGACCTGTTTGTTCATTTTGTGTCCAAGATGATTGTACCAAATCTAAATCAATAAAAACATTTGTACATAACAGATTAATCACATTTTGGATTAAATCATCACTTACATATAGAAATTAATAATTACCAGATCATTATGACTTACCTGTAGTTTTGCGAGCTGCTTGAAAATCTAAGAAAAACTTAGAATTTGTAAATAATAAAGTGAATAGATGATCAATTTGAATAGGTAACGTGGTCTTGCCAATCTGTCGTCCTTCGTGAGATGAAGTACATACTGCACTGGTTCGAATGCTTGGCTTCACTAAAATCATTAAACTTGTTGCAACATGTTATAACAGTACACAAAAGTTAATTCATTAATGGTGTATATTTACTAATGTTCAGCTTAAAATAATTCAAAAATATTTGTTCCTTAAAGACAAACATAAAAGGAGAAAAATATAGAGTGTCTCACAATAGATAGGGGAAATTTAAAGGATAATTCGTCATGACATGACAATATAAGATGAAAATCAAGACTATAAAAATTACGATTTTAGCTCTGTTTCTTATGATATTAATAATTATAATCCACCAAACAATCAAACCAAGACTGTTATTCCGTTGCTCTTGATTTTCATTTCATTTTGGCTTGTAAAAACGCCTTTTAAAATATTTGTACATCAAACACTAAACACAGTCAGATTATGTTAGGTATTAATAAAAAATAACCGACTCACAAGAATATGAAATTAATTTTTGTTACATACACGCATGTTTTTCAGCTTCACTTTCTGTTGTATCACTAAGATCTGTTGGATCCAGAGTAGGATCTGCTGGAGACCGATGTTCTGCTACTCCTGTTGCCAAATTGTCTACATTACTGCTTTCAACCTTTAATTTCATAATAAACGAAAGATATATTGAGTAAAAATGTGTGAGTAAATATTTGAATTAAAATATGTATATATGTATAATGCATGATGTATACAATCATTTGATTACTATAAAACATTCTTTGTACATTCACATTATAAATTACCTCAGGAAAGGATTCTACAGATAATCTTGTTGATAACTTATCGTCATCAACCGGTGGTAATGGTGGAACATAATCTTCATCGTCAGATGTTAAACCCAATTCATCTCCATAACATGAATGGACAAGTTGCCACATTTCCGCTGAACTCATTGGCTAAAGTATCAAACACGTTACGCTTAGAATTATAATTGATACAAGTTATTTCATAGGTGAAATATTACTATTTAATGTGGTGCATAATACAAAATATAGTGTAATAATGTACCATTATGAAGTCGGAGGCTTCATTTTCGAAATAAAAGCAATTAAGTGTGGTTCGGTTTCCGATACGCACTTCTTAATTACCAGATAGATAATATTGACATGTGTCCAAGTAATAGGTTTGCATTTTTGCATTTATTTTGACAATATTTCATATATCAGAACAAATATAGCTTCAGTAAATTCAAAAAGTCAAACATAATAGCTTCAATAAAAACAGAGAGCAATAAATAACTTAGTAAAAACACTCCAGGAACAAGATATCATGAAATTATAAAAAATATTTAAAACATGCAAAATCTTCACCATAAGAGAATTGAAAAAATTCATAAAATGTAACCTAAATTAAATATCATTTTCTGAATATTTCTCTATAAGATCATAAAACAAACAAAGAAATATGACCCAGAAAAATATGAATTAATATGTAAGAAACACAACAGTCGAAAGATAGTGATTTAAAATATTTTATTATTAAATACTATGAACTTGATATTAAAGAAAAGAACTATTAATAAAAATTTAAAAAAACAAGATACACATCTCACGTGTTAAAGAAATAATTATTAAAATTGGTTTTGGAAGAAAATTAAAAACTTGACATAATAAATTAACTTAATCAAATTATTATAAGCAAAAAATGGAATAGACATATTTTATTCTAAATAAAATTCTTGCGTAATATTCTACGAAATGTCTTTTAATCATATCTATGACACAGCTGTTATTGATTAATTAATCTTATACAAGTCAAGAGCTTTGTCTGATATTATCTGTTCTTATCAGAAATGTCATTTTATCACATATTTCTTGAAAAGCTATTGAAAATGATAAATGCTTTGTCATTTAAAATACTAAGTGAAGATGATTATTTACTTATTTTTAAATGAAGCAACAAACGTAGAAATTTTTCACGTAGAGAAAAAATTACGGAGAAAATAAATTGGAATATCTGTCAGATACACGCGTTATTTAGTACAACTTGGTTAATGCGATTGTCTAGTGTTTACTGTTTCTGTACATAAACACTGAAGGTGATAGATTACTGTTTATTTTCTATCTTACTTTCTTTAATAAGTTTATAAGTGAATGCTGTTGATGTTTATGAATTCTAAGAAGTAGACATAAGAGAAATAAGAACAAAGTCATGAAATAATTGCAAGTTAATTCCATAGTTATGTAATAATATGTTTCAAATTAATTTTTTTCTAAATGTTGACCTCTATGAAAATATTTTACTATTCAGTTTCTATATACTTTAAAAAGTAATGATGTAAAAGAAAAATGCCTTCTTAATGATTGCAATATATTACTATTATGCCTCTATATATACATTACATGTATTGACTGAAATAACATTTTATATAACTTATGTGAGACATGTATTTTGTATATATCTTATTAAAATAAAGAAAATGAAAAAAGAAGAAAAATTAACTTGATATATGAAAATCGTTGACATCAATGAAAAAATATATTTGATAAAAACACAAAAAGTATATTGAAATACTTACTATTAATGCTATAATGTACGCAAACATATATTTATATGTGTTTCTTGTTAATGTTCTATCACATGCTTGATTATTTAAGAAACAGCGTACATCGGAAGTTGAATCTCGAAACTCTAATTACTTATATTTCAAAAACGATGCCAATGAGAAAATAATAAAATGTATTATGAACTTTTTTTGTCATGAAGATTTTGCAATTTTTCATTTGTCATGATTTTGTTGCACCTTTCTGGAATATTCCGTATAAGTCTTGTAATCAATTACACAACTTTTCCAAAGTGTAGTAGTAGCATGAAATATGAAAGACGAGTAGATATTTGTCAATCGTGTAAGATTACTGGAATTATCTGCTAACTAAAAACACCTCAAATAACAAATATTGATATGCAGTTGTTTCGATTTTACATAAAATTAATCTGAATGAATTATTATTGGAGTGTTAAAATATTATACAAAATGTTCATACCTTACCAATCAGGGCATTTTGCCATACACGAAATAGCATTACATATGTTTTATCTCTTGCACCAAAAGATGTTAAAAAAAATTTGTCTGTGGCAGTCGATATTGTCATTGCATTAGGAATAACAATGGCAGTTCTTTCTTTGGTAATAGATGTAACATCCTTCCAACGTAAAGATACTAAGGTTTCCCAACTGAAGATATTTGCATAAAAGCATACATAATTTTGAGAAACATAAAGTCTTCCATGAACCAATATTTCACGTTGTAGTGCACATGAGTAATCTAAAAATCACGCATTGTGATATATATTGGAAATTTAATACTCACAATATTATTTAATATAATCAATATTATTGTCAACGAGAAACATATTTTATTATGTAACCAGTCACTTTGCATTAAAACGTAAAATATTTCTACTGTTTCTATTGCACATAAAAAAATGCCTGAAGAATAACGATCACAGATATGTGTACGTTTATACTTTATAATTTTTACTTTCAATTTGATTTTTTGTAGTGAAACTTTGTTTTCAATACAAAGAATATTAAGTTAAATCTAATGACACTTAACGTTTGATATAGACAAAATTTAAAAAAGGAAGTAGAATTTTAATATACACACATATATATATCTATCAGCATTATTCAGCATTATTCGCTGAAATCTTGAGAACTGTGATTTCCAAGAGTGAACATTGTATGTATTAGAATTAAATATGTTTTGACAAACACCTTTTTCATATTTACAAAACTTGTATCATAATAGTAAATTACTGTAACAAAAATATTTATTCTTATTAACAACATATTGTTAACAAATTACTTACCAACAACTAATCTCTCATCATCTGGAACGTCTTTAAATATTCGTTTAAAGTCGTCAGACCTTGATTTATACGTTGGATATAAAACATTATACCAAGATGATTTCTTTTTATTCCGCTCTCCACCACGAGTTTCTTTCTTCCCCTCATGTGGAATTTTTAGAGCTTGAGAGGTATCTGATGATTTGTTCGCTGCATCCTATTATTGAAAATAAACAACACATCTTATTATCATACCTTAAAACTATTGTATAATAAATATTATGAAATCTTACATGTGACTGGTGTTCATCTAATTTGTTAACATTATTAGATTCTTTAGTAGCCGAATCGTTATTCGATTTCAAATGATCTCGTTTACTACGTGCTTTTGGACTAGGACGTGGCGATAAATTTGGGCTTGAAACAGGACTATTTCGTTCTCCACCTGCTCCGATTAATGATTCTTGAGTATTATCAGATGAACCATTTCCCCTATTTGATGCTGAATTAGAATTATCCAATGTAGCAGAATTGATATTAGTAATTACGTCGTGACTAGAGATTAATAAATCTTCCACTGATTTGCTCCTATGAAAAGTACAAGTACTATATTAAAAAATCCTTTTTTATTAAAATACACATAACAAAAAAACGGTTAGAATACAAAACTAATATAAAAAGCTTATAGTATAAAGTTACTCACATGCTTGTAGCTGGATACTTCTGTGAAGATTCCACTTCAAAGTGCATAATAATTATAATGTGCTGTCATAAATACTGTTGATAGTACTGTGAACTTATCACAACTTTATGTCAATGTATAGAAGTTTTACAAAAGATCAACAATAGAATTGAACAATTTACATTAATAATGCAACACTTTCTTTTTACGGTAATTACATTTTAAAAAGATAACATACGCATGACTTTCGCAAAATGTGTAATCGTTATGATAATGACAATTCATTTCAAGTAAATGTAGATTGTTATGAAATACACTTCAGTTGTTTTAATTATTTTACAATCACACAATCATAAGATGTTCGTGTATTTGTTTAAATTATTATTTTCTTATAGAAATTTGAATCAATATGTACTGTTTTTTAAAACAAAATAGAAAACAGTCCGCGTATCAAAAACGTTCCACCATATTGAACTAACCGTATTTTTTCCGGTTAACTGATACGCAGAAAAAATTGCAGTAGCTTACGAAAAAATTGCATGTAATATCAATTTGAAAAATGTTAAATCATTTAAAGTACATGAACTGTTGTAAAACGGTATATATAATTATCTTATGAATATTACTTTATCTAATAAATTCCTCATTTGACATATTTTATTTACAGAATATAATCGCGGTTACATAGGAAATTGAAAATTTTCACAAAAACCTTATAAATGTCACGCATCTTTATTTTATCTATACTGTGTGGCAATCGATTGGCATTTAAAATCTAACTCGATATATGCATTGCGATATTGGTACGACAATTTCTGCGATCACTGCCATTCGTCATTCCACAACCACCACACACAGATTACTTGAAATCTGTGCAAAAACGTGTAACGTGCTGTGTTTGCGTTTTACAATCAGTATTGTATGTGCATTATTCACTGAATATAATAAATAAATTAGGAAGTAACATCTTAAGAATATATAATTTATCACTATAGAATTACTTATTTGTGAGCTTAAACTTTTCATTAATAGTCGTTTTTAAAAGCTTAAAGATATAATATGTAGGTTATACATACATACGTAAGCCGTCAAAAACACATATTGTTTCCATTAAATAAAAAACTGTGTAACATAGAAAGGAAGATCTTCTTTATTGTTTGTTTTCAGTAATTATAGAATTTTCTTGCAAGTATTTCAATAGACACAATGGAGTCGTATCGTCCTAACCGGCCCAGTCGTTGCACATGGGAACCAAATGCAATAAATACACCGCATACTGTCAGAACAGAGTAAGATTTTGAAACATTTATAAATACTTTTTAAGAATTCAAAAAAGTTACTATAGAAATAGTGAATAGTATTTTCTTAATAAATAATCAAATGATGGCATTAATAAAAATAATTAACATTAAATGACAACTTTGTGTGATGGATTACGATTTAAATATTTTATATTAATTATAGTAAAAAATGTGATAATAAAAATATTGTAAAAGTAACATGTTTTTTTTTTGTTACTGATATATAAGACATTTATAATATAACTTTATATATGTTTTAATTTTCATGCGATCAATATATTCGTGTCGGTGTGATTGAATATACAATTTTTTTTAGGAAACCTGATCGTAATAAAGTATTGCCCGATATACTGGCAGCTATTGGACAAACACCGATGGTGAAATTAAACAATATCCCCAAGTCGTTCGGAATCGATTGCGATATCTGTTAGTATTAATTTTATATCATTATTAATATATATACAAGTATAACTAGATAATTTAATTTGTAGTTGTAAAATGCGAATTTCTTAATCCTGGTGGATCTGTGAAAGATAGAATTGCATACAGAATGATTCAAGACGCAGAAGAGAAGAATTTATTGAAACCAGGATATACCATCATTGAACCTACAAGTGGTAATACCGGAATTGGCCTAGCAATGGCTGCTGCAGTTAAAGGTTACAAATGTATTATTGTTATGCCTGAAAAAATGTCTGATGAGAAAGTGTATACGCTCAATGCACTCGGTGCTGTAATTGTTAGGACCCCAACAGAAGCAAGTTGGGACAGTCCAGAGGCTAATATTCATGTTGCTCAAAAGCTACAAAAGGAAATACCAAATAGCATTGTTCTTGATCAGGTACCATTGCAGAGTTAATAATGTACTTGTCACATGTGTTGTTGTTTACTAATGTTTAATAATCTTTTTCCATTCTTATGAGTAAAATACATTATTGGAGTTAACCTAGCTATTTCGTGGTCTTGCCTTGTAAATAACATAATTTCGTATCATACTTTTTATTTAGTATAGTAATTCTGGAAATCCATTGGCTCATTATGATCACACTGCACTGGAAATATGGGAACAGTGTGATGGAAAAATAGATTATGTGATAATTGGAGCAGGTACTGGCGGTACTATTGCTGGAATTGGACGAAAATTAAAGGAATTGTGTCCAGACATACAAATTGTTGGTGTAGATCCTAAAGGGAGTATTTTAGCTAACTCACCTGAATTTCAAGACGACGTTGACTTTTATGAAGTAGAAGGAATTGGGTAAAAAAATTTTATTTACATTCTATAAAAAATACGATTTCTTCTTGAATTCTTGTTTAATTGGTATATATGTCTTTAGCTATGACTTCCTACCAACAGTTCTGGATCGTAGTGTTGTTGATAAATGGATAAAAACTGAAGATAGTGAATCATTCAATGCTGCTAGAATGCTTATACGTCAAGAAGGTTTATTGTGTGGAGGTAGTAGCGGTGCTGCACTTACAGGTGCTCTTCAAATAGCTAAAGATTTTCCTGAAGGAACACGCGTGGTTGTTCTTTTACCTGATGGAATACGAAATTATATGACTAAATTTGTGTCTAATCATTGGATGGAAGCTAGAGGATTTTTAGTATGTTATTCTTTTGTTACTTACTAAATTTATAATTTGTAACTTATTTTATTTTATTTTTAAATAATATAATTTTATAATACATTATAGGAATCTACCTGTCGAAATGAAGCAAATAAATGGTGGTGGAATATACCGGTTTTGTGTTTAATTTTTGACGAAGTACCTACGTTCAAGGATAATATAACATGTCAAGAAGCTGTTCGTATTTTTAAGGACACTAAATTTCAACAACTAGTCATCAGTAACGACAACAAGCATGTAGATGGTGTCATTACCTTTAGTACATTTATGTCAGAATTAGTATCTGGCGCGATAAAACTTACAGAATCTGTAAAGAAACCTATGACAAAACGTTACGTCAAAGTGAAATTATCAGCAAGTCTTGGACAATTGTCGCGTGTTCTTGAAAAAGAAGTTTATGCTATTATTTTAGATGAGCAACATACTTTTGTTGCTATTGTTAATCAGTCTCACATATTGGATTTCATCACAAAAAGTAATGGTACTTTGAATTCTGATAATTAACTAAATGATGATTTAACTGTTTCAACGTTCATACTTTATTGTATGTGATATACAATACAGTATTATCTCCGTAACTGTTGCTAAGGTCTCTACCCGTAACAGTCGAAGTATCCTCCTTGGAACCAGTCAAGTGGTAAACACACCCGACGCCGAGTCAGCGAAGGGTCAAGTATCTGTGAGACTCACACTAATGCAAGCAAAGAAAAAGATTGCAACTTTTCTAATTTTTGATTTTTTCAAACACAATATAATTACGATTATAATTAGTCATGTAATAAGCGATTCAAGTTTCAGGCGTGAATGAGGACGGCGGAAGAAAAAGAAAGAGAAGGCAGAGAGTCGAGGCGTCGAACCTCAATTCCTCTTTCTTTTTCAATCGCTATCCTTTTCTACATTCGGCAGACTACGAAGAATGTAGACCCCTACTAGAATTTTCCCTCGGCAGACCCGATGATACGACAGTTTCGGAGATACTACTGTACTATTATTTTTTTATAGTCATCTAAAATTTTTAATAGTTTCTAATTGTATCATCTGTTTTGCGACATGTCGTAAATATGAAACAAAAGTGTGACTCATAACACTTTTCGATGTCAAGTGAAAGAATCATGTTAAGACAGTGCATTTTATTCTGGTTTTTATAACCTTTTTATACGCTTCAAATTACATTCGATTATGTAAGTTTTATACATCAATTATTTTTCATATGAGTTATTGTAATTATATGAGGAGTTATAGGTAAAATTTAATTACATAATCTGATGATTACAATAACTTTATTATACATTTATTCCAATTTTTAATAATCAGCTTTATAAATTTTACAAACAATTACTAGTCTGACAATTGTATGCATTTATTGCAACTTACAGGATTAAATAAAACGCAAATAATAAAAATTTGTCTTTTTCTTTTAATATAATAAGACTTGTAACAGCAGAAATAAATTTATTTGCCGTCCTTATAAATTAGCAGCAAGGAGTCAAAATTTTTATCTACCTGTATTTGTATCTGCATTGGAAAAATAATCATGACAATTATTACATTTGTTGTACTTGTACATGAAATTTGCAACTTGGTAATGTAGAAATTTCAGCGTTAACAGTACTAATTATTCCAAGGTTTGCTAAACTCCCCCGTAAGAGTCCACAAGTAAATGCTAATAAACGGGGACTTTCTTGAAGATATTGCTTATTGCTATTGGTACCTACTTTATCTAACAATCGAAATGAATTATCTTGTAATATGTACACACCGTGATGATTAGTTCTTAAATTATCAATTTGTTTGTGGTAAAGACTGGTCCAAAAATCTGTACAAATGAATTTAATCATATCCAGCTCATCCTTGAAACGACTCCATTCCCATGTTAATCGTTCGATGATTCTGTAGCCAACACTGAATCCCATCCATTCTAATCGACTGAGTTCTTCTTCCTTGTCCTTTATATTTTAAACATTGCAAATATGAAAAATTGTTAGCTTTATCAAATTGATCTTCAGAAGACATTGCGAACTTACACTTACTAATGTTGTACAGTCAATTACCTTTTTGTTACATGTTTTACTCAAAACATAATTAACCATTTCCGTATGTAAATATTCGAAAAGACATTCGTCAGCTTCTCCAACTGCCTGGGAATTCATCTTCATATCAACAATTTGTTGCCTCATTTTCCTTTTTGCTAATGTCGCAGAATACTATTGTCTGTAAAATCCATGTTCAAGGGACTTAATATATTAATTATTATCGGCAAAATTATTTGAATTCATTTACATTTTGTTTGAAAAAATAGATTTTGATATTATTTGTAAATATGCATACCTAACCTCAACTGTCACACAATGTTATGTGTAATAACATGGAATGTTCAAATGCAAAATGACTTTAGAGAATTGAATAAATGAGTTAGACGTCTTCAAATGCAAGAAAATAATTAAATATAACCATCCTTATTTAATCGGATTGTAAATCAAAACGCAGAATCTTACTTTTTTAAAGAATTTGACAGCTATGATACCGACCTATGCAGATCTACATATGTAAGTACTTGGGAGATGATGTTTTGGTAGGCACAGCTCCAACAAGCTATAGCTATAGTGAGTCACAGGCATATGTATATATATATATTGGTGGAAGGGATTGGATGTAACAAGATAGTGAACAAAACGCGGCAGAATGAGACACAGCTACAACTCTCCTTTCC
>CM052138.1:3242285-3306160 GCA_028454255.1 Halictus ligatus
GGTGGTGGGCAACACGCAGGTGGTGGGCACGGCGGACATGGGTTACAGCAGGGATCTGTACCGTTGCTACAAACTAATCTACAATAAGCCGCTAAAGCAGATTCTCGGGCTTTATCGGCGCAGTAGTATTTCCTTAGAGCAACTTCAACATCTCCTAGATCCGTTAATTTCAATAGAGCGTATTGGCCTGGACCACAAACGGGATACAACTTTGTCATACACTCTGGTCTCCCCATACAATCCCATATCATGCACCTATCTTGTAAGCCGTTCCTTTTAATACACTCGCATCTATATAAAATACTTGCACGGAACTCGAAGCTCTTACAGCGTTTGACAGGACTCTGGAATTTCAAATCGTGAATGTAATTATTACTATAGTTAATAAAACCCGATTAATTAGAACTTAAGAAATTCAATGGACATAATAGAATATAAGAAATATTGACTTCTAAAATGAGGTGTTTTCATTCAATACACTGTTGTTATTGAATTATTAGAACATTGCCTCCTCAAGGATCTTTCTCAAACTTTATTGTTTCTATTCAAAGTATTACATTTTTATGTACAAAAGTGTTAATTGAGCAATGAAATACAAAATTTTTTTGTATACTTGAATAAATGAGTATGTAAATAGATAGAATATGATAACAATTATAGAATATTTGGACAATAGAATAGAATATTTCAATAATATTAAAAAGAAGCAAGTATTAATACTACAAATTTAATTGCATAATGTCATAGAAATTCGATTTATACTCACGCAACAGGGTAACTCATTACAAGGTGAAGCAGGACAGACTACAGGAGGTGGACAGAATGGTTCATCCCATTCGCATGGTTTTCTACATGGACAAATACATTAAATTCTCTTATACTGAAATCAACACAACTTTCACCTTACTTTCTGTCCATAGAACTGATCAAGCATTTCAGTTGAGCTAACAATTCCCGTCTTTTCTCGCAATTCGGATTTTTTCCATCACACGGCATTTTTGCAGGTAATCAAATTTCAATAGTTGCGCACAAAAATTTTGATTTCATTACAATTTTTATGTTATCTAAAGATTTTGCATTTTTTTACACATTTGTTATGGTTTTTACTTGCATTTCTCACTATTTAATTTTTATATTCTGGCGAAACTGAGACGATTAATTTCAAGAAACCATAATACGATCTGAATGTATGTTTGCAATGAATGCGCGATAAATAAATGAAAGATGTAGGTATCGAAATTTCAAATGTTTGTCATTATTTCGTGAGCAGTTGTCAAAATTCGAAGTGTATGATATCTGTAATAAGATAATAGGTAAACCAAAAAAAAGAAGCAAAACTCTACGAAGAAAGAGTCAAATTATTAAAATGTCTTGCGGAGGATGTTCACCATGCTGTCCTCCAACGCCTTGTTGCGTGACACCTCCAACAGGATGCTGCCCACCATGTCCACCATCGTGTGTACCATACTCATGTTGCCCATCCCCTTGCTTGGCTTGCCCACCACCCTGTAAAATTACAATTTGCACACCACCAGTGCCGTGCGGACCTTGTCCGCCAAAATGTGTTCCATATTGCCCGCCTGCATGCACAGCAAGATGTCTAGGCAGAGTTACAACGCGACCTATTAAATGGACTACATTTTTCTAGGACAGTTCCTCATTATGGTACATTGTGGTACAATACAGACATATAAATAACATTTTATCAATTTTGTCCGCTCGGCACGAGTTACTTATTACAGTAGTGTTCACTTTCTCACTAATAAATGATATTAGTAATTAAATTGGAAATGTATATAGTATTATGATAAATTAACATATGTATTATAATTCTATTAAACAGATGCAAAGTTACAATACCTCCTCCACCCATCCCACCACCAAAAATATATATGCCTGGACCATGCTGCAGACCTTGTTGTGTTCATGTTCCAAGCCCAAAATGTTGTCTTTATATGTATTGGCGACTACCATGCAAAGCAGATTGTTTTGAAGTGTAAAAGCAAACATATAATGATAAACAACATATAACGAGAAACATATAACATATAACAATCATTAATTCTGATGTAATATTTTGTAACTACAAAATGATTTTATTGTAGCAATTCAAAAATATATTTTTAATATCAAACATACAATGTCAACATGATTAGGAGAATATGCTTATCTTTTAATGTGTATAATACCTTAAATAATTTTTACGCAAATGTTGTCTTGTGTATAATGAACTGAAATATTTATGCGTATTCTCTTTTAAACATTTTCACTGATTTGTAAGAAATGTAGGAAAGTCTAAGCAACTGCAAACATAAACACTAATTAATACTTAATTTTGGCATACAACGTTACAGTGAACATAAACTTCAACTTCAATTTTCATGCTTATTTACCTATAGACTTCAAAATAATGTTAGTCTGGTATAAATTTGAAAGTATTATTTCCAGTTTTTAATAAAACTCCACTTTCATTTAATTTTGATATCAATCGAGAAAAATCATCCACTGAAATGTTTCCGCCTAATGCGATTTCACGTAGCTGTTTTGTAGAAAATGTTTGATTGTTAGAAGAAAATGTTTCCTTCTTTAATAATTGTATAAATTCTCTGAGCTTTAAAAAAATGTTCATTAGTATTGTTCATATATTACATCCAATAATGTAAATAGACCAATTGACTTACTTTTCTATCTGTTCCTTTTTTATTATTCAATGATGACCAGCTAACAGCATTATTATCAGTTGCATATCGTAGAATTTCTATCACTTCCAAAGCATCTGTTTCATTTGCTTCAGTACGCAATTCCAATTTTGCTCTAGCCTGCATAATAATATTAACTTTAACTACCTAAATCATAAATTAAAAATATGAAATTTTCATGAGCATTTGAGAAAACTACACCTCAGTTAATCTTATCATAGCTTCTAATTGTCTATTATACACAGATATACCACTGAATTTATTATTTCTTTTCCGAAGTTGTAAATAATAGTTTTGTAATATTGTAGCCGCTTCTGTAGTAAGCGTTGGTTTAACGTATTGTCGTGCGTATGAAATATACTTCCTGAGAATTGATTGTGGAATAGGGCAAACATTTTCAGTTACAGAAGATACAAGTTTCTCCCTGAAAATTGAATTATGCTTTAAATAAATAAACTCTTTACCAATCATTATTTCAATAATCATGCTTCCTAATACCTTAAGGTGAATCTATTTTCATCCATTGTGTCTACGTGTTGAGAAGCATTTACTTTTCTTTTCCTTACATTGGATCCGGTATGAATCGACATAACATGTTTGCATAGTAAATCATCTATATGCTTTTACAAATAAAATATATATATTATTCTAATGATACTATTTTTTGCAAGTAATTCTTAAGTGATGTAGTTATAAATATATGTACCTTATTTGGTTCATCTAACAATAAAAAAATTAAATCAAAACGCGATAGAAGAGGTGGACTCATCTTCAAATTTTGTATTACTGTTTTACTTCTATTAAATCGACCACCAATTGGATTAGCAGCTGCAAGAATTGAAGTTCTTGTGGGAAGGGAACAAATTATTCCTGATTTAGCAACGCTTACACTTTGCTGTTCCATGGATTCTAATAAAGCCTATAATTCAGGAAAGAGTATTCTTGTTATTGCAATAATCTGCAAAACTAATAAATAATTTAATTTTGAAAACATTGAAATTAAAAAAATTACCGAATGTTGCTTAGACATTTTATCAAATTCATCGATACAACAGCAGCCTCTATCTGCTAAAACTAATGCACCTGGTTCTAAAGCAAAGTTGTTACTTTTATTTTCCCTTGTAAGTGTTATTGTCAATCCAGATGATGTGCTCGAATTTCCGCATACATATACTCCTTTTAACATGATTATTCGATAATGTTTGAAAATATGTAAAAACCAAAAAAAAAGAAAAACGAACTGTTTTTAAATTATACCTTTAGTAGCAATTCGTGAACATGCTTGCAACATTTGCGATTTCCCAAGACCAGGATCCCCGACTACTAAAATATGTATATTATCTCGTATTTCTGAATGCTCCGTATTGCCACCAAATAAACTTAGTATCAACCCAGCTTTTATCATTTCATGACCATATATACTTGGACAAAGAGAATGAACCAGCAATGGAAAAATATTTGGTGTATTATATACTTCCTTTATAAGAAACATAAATATTTAACAATGACAACAGATCAGTTTTCTACTTGTAATAAGCAACGTATTAATATTGTTCGTACCTTTATTGCTAAATAATCCTTTATTGACATTTCATTGTCCATAATATTTTTAGTTTGAAATCTCTGTTTATTATTACTTATTGTGATTGCTTCCATATACAGCGCAAATGATATTTTATTGCGTGCTTTAATATTATTAATACCCTATGAAATAAATGTTAACAATCATTAAAAGTTAATATGTATTCTATACATTTGTATGAGTGGAGACATATACATAAAAATATTTAAAAGTAAAAAATTGTAATTGCAGACTTAGATAAAATTGTAAGTTAGATGTTTCTTACATAGTTTACATGATTTTAAGTATAGTGACTATAATTGGAAGGTATAAACATACAAAAGAGAAATTAAATGAAGCTTTAAAATCTTGAATTTAGATCCTCGTACACTTTTATATCATATTAATTGTATTATATATACCTTTATAATTCCTGTTAATGTAATATCATCTCCAGGCATACAAGTACTGACTAAATCATCCATCAATTCAACATCAAGTACTCTAGGCATGCTACCTTTATTATTCTACAGCATGACAAATAAATATTTTTAATCTTGAGGTAATTTCAAGAACGATTAAAAAATACATTACGTGTAAATATTTTCTATAATAAAATTAAACACCTGTTCATCATTCAAAAGTTCTTGTATCTTAATCATTTGAAAAGAAATACTTTTCACTTGTGGAGAATCCAATAGTGGACGAAATTTAGATATACCACATATATTACATTTTTTTGGTACTGTATATATTCCTTGTGGTTGTTTTACTATTTTTTGCAAATTACATTTGCGACAGACAAATATTATCCATTCTGCAAGATGCTTTACACGACCTACTCTTATTACACAGCCTTTAACAGATACCAATCTCCCTATTAAGAAAATTTATATATGTTAATCCAAGAGTTTCTAACGCTGATAATGTTGGATACCTACCATAAGAATTTGCTTTCAAGTCTTGCAAGCATATAATGGGTTGGTAATTTAATATTTTTAATCTAACAGTCGAAAGTGTACTTATAATATTCATATAACATTTTAAATTTTCTTTTGGTATTGTATTTAATATTTTCTAAAGGAATTAAAATGTTTATGTATTAAATAAATAAGTATATTACATATATGTAAAACCATTTAAGAAATACCTGATGAATAGCAAGCTTAAAACAATTTAATGTGTGTAGAGGGTTTTCGTAAATACTTTTCTTAAAATCTGGCCATTTATTCATAAAAATCTTATCGTTGTATACTTCACATATGTCAATAGCAAACACTGTTCCAACTTCTAAATTTTCCAAAGTAAGTAACGATAGTAAGCGATGCTGCCTATTTAAGAAGTTCTCCAAAATTAGAATTTTTTTAACAGTTTCTGAACCATCTTTGTACTCTGTAGTATAAAACAAGTTTTTCTATATTATACTATTTATTTTTATTTCTAATTGTTATCGACAATTTCTGTTAAACAGGTGTTGATCAATTAAATCCAGAAAACATAATTTAATTTTTAAGGTCAGTTAAAAATATTTCTACCTTCATCATCGAAAAAAAATTTCCATCCATAGTAAGGTATATTAAAATTTACAAAAGTGTCATATTTATATAATGTATCATTAGTCTCAATTGGATCTAAAGATTTGCATATTTTTTCCTTATTTTGATTCTCTTTGCTGCCATCTTCTGCAAAATATACATTCCGTACATCAAAAATATACAACATTAAAAATTACTTTGTCATTAAAAATTTACTTCAGGAATGTTTTCATAATTTTTGCTTAACAAGATAAAAACTTGATAAATAAAGAAGAACGAAATAACCTTCTTACTATTAGATTTTGCTGATTTCTTTTTATTTAAATACCATTTACTTTTATAATAGCCCTTCGAACTTTTATCACTCATAATTCTAAATATTTATTGTCATATAAAAAAAAGTAATAAATCTGTATAATAATTAATATCACAATAACTACATTTCTTTATCGTGAAAACAGGTTATACAGTATACCGACAGGTATCGTCGTAACCAAGACAACGGTTTACATCACAGAATACTGTGTGTATTCTACATAACTATATATATAACTACATAAGTAATGTAGTAGTAGTAGAAGTAATGTAGTAGTTTTAATCACACTTTATTTAGCTATGTGCTATAAATATAATATTTAATATCTTTTGAGGAATTTGATTCGATTTTCTGTACGATTTTGTAATTGACAAAATTTTTAAATGTAATCTCTTATAAGTTTAACTTAGTGACAGAATATTTTAATTTTAAACATGGACAGATATGTGATCATTGAAAAAATTGGTGAGGGTGCACAAGGAATAGTTTTAAAAGCATATGATCCAGTAGCAGATAAAAATGTAGCATTAAAGAAATTGCTTTTAAAAACTATTGAAAATAGTATATCAACATCTATTATGCGTGAGATGAAAATTTTACAACAATTAAAACATCGTAATGTATGATGATTATTTGAATTTTTAATTCATTAAATTTGTACTAATATGTCTTTACTACTCTTTAAAAGTTTCAATTACATATAGAAAGATTAATTTAATACAGATTATAAAACTGCTAGATGCTTTTCCTGTTGGACTAGATTTTATAATGGTTTTCGAGTATATGCCAATAAGTTTATGGGAAATAATAAAGGATAATGAAATAGTATTAACAACAGTTCAAGTAAAAATGTACATAAAGATGATCTTAGAGGGTATTGCTTATGTACATGATAAAAATATAATACATAGGGTATGAAATCCTGATTATCTTTCTATTAAAATCATTAATAATTGTCATTATTTCATCTTATTGTTAGTTTAGTATAATTTATGGAAGTATTTTTATTAAATTTCTCAATCATAAAACGATATTCCCTAGGATTTAAAACCTGCAAATTTATTAATAAATGAAAAAGGTATTCTAAAGATAGCTGACTTCGGTTTGGGAAGATTAATGTGGACAGATATGTGTAGACCATATTCTCATCAAATTGCTACTAGATGGTACAGAGCACCTGAATTATTATATGGAGCTAAATATTACACAGCTGCTATTGATATGTGGTCTATTGGTTGCATTTTTGGTGAACTACTAAATAAATCACCTTTATTTCCAGTAAGATTCAATGCATTTAGAATTTTCAAGGAGACTGCATAGTTCCAGAAATCTCTTACTTAAGATTGACGGGTTTTCGATTTTGAGAAAAGAGAGTTTAAAGTTTGCCCTACGTTAAGAAGTATGAAGGAGAAACATATTACAAGAAGATGTGTAATGGTGCTGGTAAGACCCCTGGCTATTACGCTAGACGTCTCGAGTTCGAATCTATGCATAGTGTTTTCTGTTTTTCTTTTTGAAATATATATTTTTATTGTTAATCAACCTTTGTTTTATTGCCATAGAGCAAACTCTAAATTCGCTTGTTTCAAAATCGAAAGCCCACTAAGCAAAAAACAATCAGGATTTTTCAGTAATGGGTATATACTACAAAGTCTATATGGTTTCATTCAAAAAGCGATTTCCAAAACCTTACTGTCTCGTTGTTAGATCGAATCTTATTGAAACTCTAAACATATATTTGTATTCGTAGGGAGAAACAGATATCGAGCAATTGGCAATAGTGTTGAAATATTTGGGATCACCTACAACAGAAACTTGGCCTGAATTGAGTACATTGCCTGATTATAATAAAATTACATTTCCATATCATGTAGGATTATCATGGGAAGATATCATTGAAGATGCTGAACCTGAAGCTATTGACCTTCTCAGTAAAATACTTATTTATAATTCATCAAACCGTTTGAAAGCTAGCGAGGTAAGTAACAGAGCTAATGTAAGAAACATCTAATGATTGGAAATAGCTCTAATTAAATCATTTTTGCTTCAGGCATTACATCATGTATATTTTTATACCAAACCTTACCCTTCATTGAAAAATTTAATAAAACCATCAAATAATCATCGCAATCAAATAAAACAAAAAGAAATTATTATAAATACA
Organism: Halictus ligatus; assembly: GCA_028454255.1. Lineage (NCBI taxonomy): Eukaryota > Metazoa > Arthropoda > Insecta > Hymenoptera > Halictidae > Halictus > Halictus ligatus. The sequence goes on from CM052138.1 coordinate 3,250,561, forward strand.
CAAGTTACAACGCTTTTCGAAAATTTATTAGCTATTGGATAGTGTGTTTATGATAGAAAAGAAGAAATTTTAAAGGTCAAAGATTGAAGTACAAAACATTAGTTTTACAATGATATTGAACGTAATTTAGTAAACATTTCATAGGTATGGCGTTACGAATTTACTCATTTTGTTTTAATAACATTTATTTATTAATAACAAGATATTTGTCACCTATTTATTCTTATAAAATGCAAGAAATCTTTTAAATACTTCATTATTGTATCCTTCAACACAGGGTTTTCCATTTTCATATTTGGCTTTCTCATATAATTTATATGTTGGTGCAGACCACCAAAAATTTTTAATTCCTTCTGTGCCATCAATATCTAACGTATTCAGTTGATACACGGAGAAATGAAAATTCTGTCCATCGGACTGAATACACTGTACAACAACAGGCTCTGACAATTCTTTTACATCTAATCCAAACTTCTGTTGAGCACAAATTGTTGCTGCTGTAAATGATTCTACCAATGAACGTGCATGAATTTGATTTTCAGTAACTGGCAATTCTGTTATATTTTTCACTTCTTCTGGATCATGGTTTATAAAAATTGTGTGAATATTCTTTATTGCAGAAGTTGCGGTAATTGCTACAAAAAATAATACAATGCATTTAATTTTTTAAAAGATATGTAATAAGCAATGTTCAAATAAAACTTACGGTATGTAGTTTCAGTTTTGTAACTATTTGTTTTCGTTAAACCAATAGCCCAATGTAATGGGGAAAGATCGGGCAGGTCATTTTCAATATTTGTGTTTGCATCAGCTATTGGTGTCAATGGCATCAATGACGTTATTAGATCCATTTTTAAACAAACATTTATAAGATTCGATTCCTTTTCTAAAATCCACGTTCGTAGTGAGAAAATTAATGAATTGCGTTACGTAAAATATTTAGTACAACTTAGTGTATACTTTAATACTGATTTTATCCAACAACATACCTATGAATGTAGAAAAAATTGCATCATTCATCATTAATCGATTTTGTGCGATATTGAATCCACATAAAGATTCACATAGTTGTAGAAATTTGTATGATATGTTACGCCTACAAGAAGATCCTACTTTTAAAATGAAGATGTAAATATAACAAAAGTACGAAATAAATAAAATTACGTAATTTATACCTACATTCTTCTCGTGCTTGTAATGCCGTACACTCTAGGAAATACCCACATTGGTCTGTTAGGGTCTTTTAATTTTGGTAATTTCACTTGTTGCGCATCATATATAGTGGATGTGAAAACAATTCTAAAGCAATAAAAAAATTATTAAAAACTTTACTCGGTATACAATCTGATTTTGATGTAATAGGTTTAACAAAGTTATTACAAATAATGTAGTATCATTGTTATACCGTTTTACCTTTTTACCAAATCATCTATATGATTTGGAATGTTTGTGACCAAATCTTGTATTTTTATTGGAAGTTCATCATCAATCTTTAACGTTTTTGTTAATAAGCATGCTTGTGGCACACCTTCTTGTAAAACATTGTGATCTTTATATGTCAAACAACTTCTTTCTTTCCAATTTGGATCTATTTTAGGTTTGTTGTTAGATAGCTCAATTCTAATAACATTAAAATAATATTATATTTTAATTAGAAGGTTTAGAATATTAAAGCATCATAAAGTACAGACTACAAAAGAAATATTATTAACGTATCAAGAATATGTTTTATTTAACATTAAATTAATTTGTCTTGCTTTCAAGTTTATTTAATGCATCAATATGAAAATAATGTTTTTATGTATAGTTAGATTAATAAGAAGGTAAGTAATGTTCTCTATAAGTTTTATGAAAATATTTGTTATCTTAGTATACTATATAAAGTAGCTAGCACTCTTAACTAGCTTTCTATAATTAGTACTCGGTAATATATATAAAAATTTCTATACTCGTTATCATTGATTGAAACTAAGGCAAATATATTATTATTGATACTGAGCAAAATAATAGAATAAATAACAATAATTTATGAGATTTATAATACAACTCAAGCATTACTTCTTGGGGTTTCCTTGTAGATTTACTATTTCTGATGGATCACGCACTTCATAACCCATTGATGTTAAAATTTCTTCTGCTTTTGTTATACATATACGTCTTTGCCTCTGTCTTTGCCATAGCAATGATATTGCTCTACCTATATGTTGCTTGCACAGTACTTGGGTAAACTTCATTGTCACTTATCTGAAACACAATTTTCAGTTTATCTATTAAGAAAGAATTGAATTACCTTTAACTTCTTCTTTAATAATTCATTTTTGATTTTACATTATATTATAATTTGTTATTATGTACTACATCCAAGGCAAATAATGTCAATATTTTAAAAGACAAGAAAACTTACTATATACTAACTTTACAGGGTGAAATTTTCAAATATTGTTATTATTTTCGTAATTCAATATGTAAAAAAGCTTAAAATATTAACTTATATTAGAAATTCATACGTTCCATGCGAGAAATTTATAAATACGTGCATCATAGATCTTAGAATAGTGCATACATATAGAGTTTCCTCCACTAAACAAAAGTTTGTTTACACTGCCGCGGTATAGAATATTTCCATAGAGGTGAAACTTCGGGGTAAGAAATATTGCAAGGTCATTCAATTTTGTATCACCACAGATGAGACCTCGTTGTCATATACTAGAATATGAAAAATAAAAAATTTTGAACTCATCGGGAATACAAGCACGGCCAATCGCTATTGCTCTAGCCAAGTATATCATTTCGATATTTCAACCCATCAGCATCTTTTTTAATTAATATTTTAAAACTGCTGGAGTGTTGGACCTAACTTTAAAGCACTACACATATGAGACATTAAAATCCGTGTCCCATATGTCTCGCCCTCCCCTTGTAAGACGATTTTTCGACCAATAACGATTCCCTACCATCGTACGCATTGTCGCTATTAGCCGAAGAATCATCTTCGAATTATTGTCGCATCTAAATAGGCTATGTCCTTATACATATTATTTTTAACAAGTAGAATAAAATAAACCAATGAGAGATCGATATCATGTTACGCTATTGCAATGGACACTGATATATATACTAATATATATATCAGTGGCAATGGGGAATGAATAGTGTGCTCAAGTTTTTCTATGAAGGTCCGCGTTCCGATTTATTTTGCAATATAATCTTTAGTCGCTACTTCGACACCAGATGTCGCAATTTCCTCGTAATTTCCGCAAGTTCCACGCATGTCCTTCGGTGCAAAAATTTGCATCCCAGCCGTTGCAGACAGCTGATCCGACGATATCCTGACGTGCTACACCGCATATTGTTGATTGTGGAAAAGTGTCCAATTGTGAAAAAAGATTTTTAACATTACGTCGTGTTCTTCACATCCGACCTTAAAAATTTTATGTTAGTCATCGCATGGTAGAACGCCTGAAAACAATGTATCGATGAAATCGTTCGTCAACGTTAGATGGATGTGAAACGTATTGAGAAACACAGAAACAGAAACCTTGTAATTTATTCGTGTCACTTCGATACTCGTTTATTAGATCACAGTAAGCGGTTATGGTATATTTGTCGGCTGTCTGGGGCATGGGAGAGACTAAATCACAGTGCCATAACACAACAAACAGTTCTTCCTCCTTTCTTCAGGAGAATGACGAAGAAGTCGCGTTGTTACCACTCACGAATCAGGTGAGTCGTATCCGTGTTTCCTGCGCCATTGTCTCAATAAATTTATGCCCCAGATTTTCATCAGTATATTACAGCTATAGTGTTTAATATTTGTTTGTTGTGCTCGAGACTTTTGTAGTCACAGTTTGATTGAATTACAAATCACGCGAATACGTGAGCGTTTAAGTATACCTCGTGACTAAGATTTTTCTGTTATTGCATTTCCAAGAAAAAACGATTGACATACTACAAAAGTGAAATCATCACAAATAGATATACGCATGTATAATTATATTCTTCCTTTTCTTAAATTCGTTATATTTACATACATCAATAGCACATACACAATAAACACATTATTTTGCAATATTTATTAATTTTGTAAAATTCATGTTTCTCATAGGTTGGTGGACATACAAGATTGCTCTTACTTAACCAGAACACTATTTGTAAACCACTGAACTCCAGAGAACTTGATTTTTATCAACACATTCCACAAGATATACAAATCTTTGTCCCGAAATTTAAAGGTAAGTTTATGTATAATCATTCTTCATCCACATTTTACAGCTTTTTTTTATTCTTTCCTTTGTTACTACTGTATGTACTTAAACTTAAAAAATATTCAGAGATGATGCAATCTTTGATTTAATTCATTTTCCTTTTGATTTTCATATTCTTTGCAAACGTACTATTTAATGTACTAAGTTAATAAAAAAAATCTTTTCTTTTTTTCTACACTGTGTTCATATCGTGATACATGAATATGTAAATGAAAAAAATCTGGAATGGTTGTAAAACAAAAATGACAATACATATCTTACTACAGTTTAAACTTTAAGTTTAACCTAGTGTTGCCCATCTTTTAAACACTGACTTTTAGTAGAGTATCAGGATTAGAACACTATATAACTTCAAGTTAATGTTTATTTAATGTGTGTCAATGTATTCCAAGATGTGAGTAATTGTATATAATTATTTTCAATAAAAAAACAAGAAGACTTTTTTGGTAACCCATTACAATTGATTGCGTTATCTAAAATGTTTTCAAAGTGGTACAGATAATATATTTCTGTACTTACTGTTTGTTTCATGGATTTGATAGGTGTTATGCAAACTTCTAATAGTGAAGAAGTGAAATTGGAAAAACGATACAGCCCCAGCTTTAGGGAACAAGACAGTAGACAAGGACATAGTTCAGCTAAACGAAAGAGAGATGATGTCCTCAGGTATAATATTTTGAAAAATTATCAAAATAAATTTAAACATATGAAATATTTTAATCTATATAGGGACTAAATAGTTCTTTATATCACAGCACATGTACTTGACCGATGCGTCTTCCTTTATTCTTCTTTTAGAATGAAAATTCACAGAGAAAACACCTTAGTGGGAATACCAAGGCCAGGAGTGCATTTGGATAACACACCTAATAGACAGTGTATGTATTACATTCTGTACAAGTGACAAGTTATAAAAATCGAAAAAGTAAATAATTACATAATTTTTTTATACTAAAATACAGATTTTCTATTATTGGAGAATATAACATCGCGATATACGCACCCATGTATACTGGATTTGAAAATGGGGACCAGACAGCACGGTGATGATGCATCTGCTGAGAAACGCAGCCATCAGATTGCAAAATGTGCTGCCAGCACATCAGCCTCGTTAGGTGTACGAATATGTGGAATGCAGGTTGGTCAAGTATTGTTTAATTTTATGTGTTAAACAGCAATGGTTTTTGTAAAAATGACATAAACGTATGAGAGCCCTTAATGTGTAATATACGATGAATGTAGTCACTTAGTAGGATGAAAAGTCACGATGTTAGTAATTGTAGGAAAAATAATCATATTTACATCATAAAAGCAAAAATTATTTTAGGTGTATCAAGCCGATGCCAACCATTATATCAAGCGAGATAAGTATTGGGGTAGAGAACTGAATGAAGAAGGTTTCAAAGCAGCATTATATAGCTTCTTCCATAACGGTTATCGTTTGAGAACGTTAGTTATTGAAAAAGTTGTGTCCCGGTTGGAACAGTTGCGACGCGCAATCGAAAGACAAAGCAGCTATCGATTTTATTCGTGGTAACTACGTATAAATATAAATTATTAGCTTAGAATTAAATAATTAAGTGTGTTCTTATATTTAAAACCTGAAACATTCAATGCTGACGATGTAAGAGAAGAAGTATTTTCGTTACTTTAAATATTTTAACACAAAATCTTGCATAAAAGACTGACACAGCTAATTGCTTTAAATATTTTCTTAGCTCGTTACTAGTTGTATACGAAGGATATCAAATAAATGATTTTTCGGGGCTGAATCATTCACCGTCTACATTACAAACAGAAGAAGAATCAACCAATTCTAGTTTCGTCGATGACGTTGCGCATAGTTCAGAAGTATGCTACGATGCAGATACAAGTAACAGTTCCACAGACTACAATCTTTCAATTCAGGAGGAAATTAGTCAAGCAACTTTACACAAAGGATTTGGTGAAGCAGCCGCAAGAGGGGCCAAGAATACCGCCATTTTCTATCCCGCAAGGTTTGTGATCAGCTATTTTTATTTTGTTTACTGACCGATTGTAGACTTCGTCGATAATTTTCTACAGATAAGGACAAACACAAGTAATCGGTCGTTCTGTTTCGATTCGACACATTTTTCACCAGACAAAGAAAACCTTTATTCTATATTTACTACGCATAAAAATGATTGATTTTTTAAAAGTATTATAATTCGGTAGTGCCACAGTAATAATTTCTCTAATATAATCGACTTAAAATTTTAAAGTTACAAGTGCCTTTTTCTCGAAAACTAATGGACTAAAATAAAAATTCGATCCAGTGGTTCTCAATAGTACTATTTAACACGTTGACTGCTGAACGTGTTTTGTTGGTTTTGCCTCCAGCGCTGGAGTAAAACACAAGTATATGTGTATTTCAATGTGTTGAGTTCAATTGCTCCTGTCAGCTATGACCACCACCTTGTTAAGGAGATTATCAAAAAGAACAAAAATAAAACTGTAAAACCATTCGCGGTTTCGCCTTCATAAGGTGAATCGATTTCATTAACAGTTTAGAACGTTTCACAATGCAACATTATTTAGTTTTCTAATGTTTACGAGAGGAAAGTCGAATGTACATCTCGCTTCGTTATTTACCCCTATTCGAACGTTGTTATCGATTGTAGACTGTTGAATAGATATACTTACCTGCTCATGACTCGGCACAGAACGACCCAAATTAAATTCCTATCGTTGTGATGCTGTCATATTGATCTCACATAAACTAATGTGTAGATAAAGTTTTCACTTACTTCATACGTTTTTATGAACATTGTTTACACCTCTAGTTCTCGCGCCGAATTGTCTGACGTACTGCGTCTCTTTCAAAAGCTGGCTGGGCTACATTTGCCCCCCCCCCCCTCCTCCTCCTCTCCGGGCGCTAGAGCGGTTAATTTTCTACTACATACATGCATAATTACTTCGTTCTGTAGTGCGTTCGCTCTTTCATTCACCGATTTACTCATGCATCTAAATCTAATGTATGACAACATTAGGAATCTAATTATTTTTTTCTATTATTCGGCAATTGCGATTACATGCACTTCGTGTACGTTTGTTAACGTCTATAAATTTATCTATCAAATCTATGCGTTTAACCCTCCGATATTTTGAATGAAAACGGGAGCAATAGCTGATAAAATATGCATTTAGTGTGCATAGATTTAATTCTTTTATCATGTATACATTGTTTTTTATCATGGTTTCTAAATGATATCTCTCAGCGCACGTTCTCATGCCGTTGTTTCGATTTTAAGTAAAGTTCGGAATCCAGTTTAATTCAAATACATAGTTTACTATTCATTTTATTTACTGAACGGAAAACAAATTTGACCGAGATCGATAAAATTTAACATAAAGCGAACCTTTATCGATCGGATTTCTAAATACAACATGCTCTATCAGAACATTGGAGGGTTTACTATGAAAGGTAAAAAAAGTAAAGTTGTTACAATGACTTTAGTACAATTACCGGCTTATTTCAAACGCTTTTTGTTAACAAATCGGTTTAGAGGAAATATCGCACCCTCAGTACTTTAGCGTACTAACAGGAACAAATCTCTATCAGCATCGATGAGTTTGTAAGATGTATATTTTTAAAATATCTGTAACAGGTTTCTGCTGTTTACAAATCACGTAGCAATGTGTACTTTGCTGACTAGTAGCGAAACGTTTACAAACAATTAGGTTATCGGATACAAAACAAGAAACATTTTGAGAAATCTCGATCGTTAGATCTCGAGTCGTCTTACGGTCAAACGCATGGCTCAGAGCGTTTCCCGAAACTCATGTGTTCGAACGTGCGAAAGTTGAAAAAGATGTGGTTGAACTCGAATGGTTTCTTGTTTTGTTTAGAACTGCGGCTGCATGTACCTACAAAAAATTCTTTTCTATCGTGTAAACAGACGTTTATATGAATAGATGCGTGGCAATCGAGAGTTTTACATCTGCGTGAAAGAAAAGAGATACATACACGTATGATTATTTGTGAACCTTGTCCATTAACTTTGTAAGCTCATACGTAATATTTAAGTTGATACACTAATGAATTGACAGTGCGATGTTTTCCTAGTTTAAGCATGTATATTTCTGTGTACCGTCACTTTTTAGAAAACTGCTCTTTATTACGGCCGAACTATAATAAAGCGCGGCAATACCAGTCCCTAATCGAGCCCGATCAGTTTCTTACTAGGGGAGGATCAGAGCTGAAAGTGGTGGATTTCAAAATCCTTTCGTAGGTATACTGTTGCTCATGCGTAGAGTTATAGCTCTACAAAAGTTACTGGGTGCAAATATTTATGAATTAAGGAGAGAGAAAGAGGTTAATGGGACATTTTTAATTGTTTGGGGCAGTCGAGTCACGACCGTGAATATAATACACGACAAAGGACATGAATACAAACATAAATACACGTATACTACACACAGCTATAAGTGCCTAGTTCATTCTCTCCATGAACTCGGAACGATTTGCCTTTTCTTTTTTTTAAATAGTACAATTTAGTTTTACCATTACACGACGAACCAAACATGAGTATACAAGACGTTCAGTAAGTGGTGGATTTCTCGTGAAAGTGAGTAAGTGAGTGAGTGAGTGAGTGAGTGAGTGAGTGAGTGAGTGAGTGAGTGAGTGAGAGAGAGAGAGAGAGAATATCAAAACACAGTTTGTTCCGTTAAATGTCTTCTTTCTGCTTAATGCACAGCACACGTATCATCTCGTGAGAATAGTAAAAAAACGAAATGATTTTCGTAATTCTTAGGAAAGATACTGACAGTAATGTCTTTCCTAAGATTGGGAAACGTGTTAAAAAAAAAGCAGAATTTTCATCGAATCTACATACTTTTGACGAATATAGTAACGTTTGAGACACAATAAAGACTTCTCGTTAAAATAAGGGAAAGTAAATGGAAACGCAGATAAGGCATGTGTACGAATCAGTTTATCATTGTTGTTGGGACAATAAAGCGTTCTGTGATTACAATTTCACGTGCTTGTTCGAGTAATTTTCATGCAACGATGTCACTGTAAATTAGAAACCTTATTTGCAGAAACCCATCATTTACTTTGCATCCTGTATAGAGAGATATAAACGTTTTCTTTTATTCGAAAATATATGTGACCTGCAGGGCCTGCATGCCCGCGCTACGGTTTGGGCAGTTAAAGGGTTGTTAGTAGATGGTAAGAGGTCATACATTGTACCATGTGGCATCTAAACGACGAAGGTGCGTAAACATTTCATCGCGTGTCGCCTCGTTCGCGCAAGAAAAAAGCAGTAAAGAGAAATTCTCGTTGGTCACAGTAAGAATCGTTTCGAAAGATCAATTTACTTGAAATAACAGGCCACCACGTAGATTCAAAATTTTCCGAAATTCTACGCAACAATTATCGAAAAGTAAACGTATTTCCTCGAGAGAATTTCGAGGACTGTTGGACCTGACGAAAACGCAATGATGTCGTGATCTTTTTACGCATCCTCGTATATTTTTAATACATTCTAATTACATCCTATTCAGTTATCGCAAGTAAGTAAACAAGGGAACGTTGTTAATAATGATGACTTTTATGTCATGAACTCATAATCATAGCAGCGAGGAGACTGTTTTCGACGAATCTAGCGACAGCTTGATCGACACAGTGCTTCAAACTCCCAGATACGAACAGTGGATGATTTATGGCAGTTCGAACGACGAATTTTGTTTCGAGCAAAGCTCGGATATCGCGGAGGGCACTAGTTCCGACACAGAAGTTAGATCGGATAGCGGACCAAAAAGACAAAGACACGAAAATCGACTGCTTCGTCTTTACGAGAACGAGGAAAGAGTGGAGGAAGATGTCGAGTGCGACAGTATATCGAACAGGTCAGGGGTAGTCCATTTACCAAGTACGATAGTGTCTTGATATACATTCTTGTTCCGATATAAGGCAAAAGCTCAGGACTGGCTTTGGCCGTGTTTCGGATCAGAGTATCTACGCGACTTGATTTTGTTCTCGAATGGGCCGAAAGAAAACACGGAGAATGAGCGAGAGACTCAAATGTAGCAGCAAACTATAAAGTGGTCGGCCGAGAAGCGATACAATCCTTCCTCGGAAAAGAATGGAATGTTCTCTCATTCTGATACATGTGTATTGTATTCGACTTGACTTTGTTCTCGAGTGGACTGAGAGAGAATAGGGAGAATGAACGAGGGGCAGATCATAAAGCAACGTCGCCAGATTAAGACTTGTTTCCCACTCTACTCTTCCCCTTCTACGACGCCATTCCCCTGCTCCTGGCGGCGAGTATCCCCACGATTCCGCCACGGACCAGTCACGTGACGCGATGCGCGAACCCCATTGGCGTTGCGTCTGCGACTGCGTCGTGACTAACCCGGTAATGGTAAAGAGAGGGTAACTGTATTCCCCCCATTTCCCCTGTATGGCGATACTGCCATAAAGTTGTTGGCCGAACAACGCTATCCTTCCTTGGAAAAGGGTAAAACATGACACACCCTCTCGTTCTGGCACTAAGCGATGCCGAGCGAGTAAATTCAAAAATGGAAGAGGGGATAGCGATTTTCTTATTTCGGAACAAATATCACCGCCTTATATCGGAATATGACTGTATGTCAAAACTCGAGACTCAAATATGTATCACTTCCAGTAGTGTACACTTAAGCGTCCGCTACTATCCCTCTAAATTCCAAAAAAAAAAAAAATGGGACCCTGGAACGGATTTCGAGTGGACCGATTGAAACTCGATTCGTGCTGAGTATCGTGATGAGTCCTTTCCTCAGTTGAATTCGCAAAAGCCATCTTCTCACTTAATCGCGTTCGGTCCAAGTGCGGACGCTTAAATGTACATTGTTTCATCTTTTGTTGTTCGTTTTGAGCGTAGGAGTGCTTTTTTTTTGTTTTCGATCAAGGTTGCTATTGCTGCTGAAGAATTTATTAAAAAGTCCTTATCCATAGACCATAGACATAGATAATCTATTATCTAATAGATCTAATAGAGATAGATAATCTATTAACCTTGATCCATAAAGCATGCAAAACCTGTTTTTTCTAATGTTGGAAGTTTAAAAAGACATGATTTTTGTGATTGACTATAAAAAAGCTTCTTTTTATTCTCTTTAGTGCATTAATTAATAATCAACAATATTACTTTTTTATTTAGTCTCTATTTTTCTATTGTCGTATATGCTACATTATAACAATCAACTATTTTATTCATAGGTACTCGTCTTGTTCTTATCGGACTAAAAATAAGCAAAAAACTCAAGAAGCGCTCGTCGACGTAAGAATGATCGACTTCGCTCATACAACTTTCGTTCACGGCTCGTCAACCATGGCTTGCAATTCGAATTCGACAGTGCATCAAGGTCCGGATTGTAGTTTTCTAACAGGTCTTGACAGTTTAAAGCGACTTCTCCTTGAAATTTTGACCGAGGGTTGAAGAATAGTCGGAGAAGCTCTATATATTCGTATTTAAACGACGAGAAACATTGAATATTTTCTTGATAATAGAGCAACAGACAAAAATAAAACAAACCACCACCAACCGAAACGATAAGTGGACAAAGTGTTTCGTTTGTGCAAAGGACACTAACAACGAAATTCTGATCCTGAAACGCGATTGGTTTTTTATGAAACTGATCTGTACATATTTTCACTGTAGAATTTTATGTTGCGAAGTATCATAAGTATGCGAGGTATATATGTATAGAAAACGTACGATGATATCGTGTACATTTTGTGCACGAATCGTGTCTTAAGAGTATTGTATGAGATACCTAATCCAAAAAAGGAAATATAGAACGAATCTTAAAAAAATTTCGGCTTTTTCTATTCCACTCATACCAAGAATTGAAACCTTAGATCTAAGAGTTACAACCCATACGTCTAAAATTTTATTGAATCACAATATCTCGATTCCTATACACCACCAGTGAACGTACAATACTCATAATACAGATACAAGTACACAAACTATTTCTTAATAGGCTTTTTAAGTCTGGACAACTTAATTGATTTGCCTGTTTAAATGGGTTTTCAAGATATAACAACTTCATTGATTTGGTAAAAGTCAAATTTGCTTTCCAGCATTGGTATATATTTATCCGGAATAATGTATTCCTGTAAGAATTTTCAAACTTTTAAGGGCTTAATGACGAATTCGACTTAAGGACGAATTCGAGATTCCTTCTGGCTCCCTTTCTTACAACAACGACTTAGAGTCTTACAGACTAAACTTCATAGGTCGCTAAGTGGAAAAGACTACTTTTCCATTTACCGTATGTCGAGTAATCATTGCGAGAAAAAAAAATGTGAATCGGAGAAGAAGTCACCGATTCACGGAGACCAATGGTGAATCAAGCAAAGGCTCTGATGTTTATAGTTAAACAAATAAGCGAATCAACGCAGGAGGTGCGGATTCAAGGATGACGCGGCGCGTACAATGCTTTCAGCCCAAATCCGTTAGCCGTTAGAAGAACGATGGCTAAAGAGACGCCTCCACTTAGTAAGTACCATTCCCACCCACCCTCCACAAGTAACAAAAAGCTTTGACACGACTTAGGATGACGTACGTAGCCTTCCCACAGAAAAGATTATACTGGGCGAGTACTGCTCCTCAACCATCATTCTCAATGAATTTACGTCGAATATCGAAACAGACCGGTTCGAAACTTTGAAGCAAGGCCAACACAGTAGAAGACTATGATGGAGTCCGAAACGAAACGAGCAAAGTAGAATTACAGCAATAGCTTTCCTCGTTGTGCCTTATAGGCAATACGGGATCGGCAAAGTCAAGAATATAATCCTGTTCGATTAAAGAAGTAGAACAAATATTATTAAAGTTATTTATTATATCACATAATTCAGTATGGAAGTCAACTTCTACCGATGTTATTGGTATAAGAAAGCGTTGGTTTAAATTGTGTAAAACTATTGAAATATACTTTCTTTAAAGGCATGAATAATAAACCAAGATTAATTTGACTACATTTCGTATTTCTGAAAAATAGGTTTCTATACCTTTTATATCTATTCATAAATAATGTTCACCGTTCAAATATACGCGCCATATACATGTGTAGCATTCAAATCATACGCAGTAAAAATGAAGTATACAGTATATTCAGTTCTTGTTAACTCTCTGTTAATATATTCCACTCTGGTGTAAATCCGCGAACTATCGGTAACATTGGGCGCGTCACCGAAATGGTACGGAGGTTCTTAGGCCTAGTTCAGACACGGCGGAAACCGCACGGTGTAAACAGAAAATTACGATGCATAAAACGTCTGTATAAATTTTAAGTCTGTGCTGTCAGTGATGTTTGTGCATATAATGTATAATGTATAGTACAGAATAGTATAGTATAATGCATAGTATGTGATGTGAAGTAAACAAGAACGTGGCGAACGACATTTCTCTTTTTGAGTTAATACCGAAGTATCTATTAAAAAGATACACTGTAAAAAGATAATTAAAGAGTCTGTATGGTTTGCCGTCAATACTGGTACAAATTTACAGTTGTTATATTTCGATTCATTTAGGAAAACTTCTACAATGACTTTATGAGACACCCGCATTAGGTTATGCAAAGCTGTCACAACATTTGTACTTCTTTTAAAATCACCGACGATTCGCAATTAAAGTATCTGATCGAAGTACATAATGGAACAACTTAGTGACTTCATATTAATTCCGAAACTCGATAACGTCATATTAATAGATAAGACTGAAGGAAGTAATAAATCCATAGATGGAACATTGTGTATTAGTATTCATCATCTAATTTGGTCGTCGCGACAAGAATCGCGACAAGAGCTCTGGGTATAATTTATACAACATTATTTGACATATAATTATGATTATTTGAAAAAGAAGTTCATCAACTTTTGATAGAAATATTTACAAGTCTCTGCAACAATTTTTTAATATATTTTTTAGCTATTGTATCGAAACATTGATCTTGTAGAGAAAAAGTTAAATACTCAAAGCCCGGGTGGAAGTATTATATTAAAATGCAAAGATTTCCGGATCCTTCAACTAGATATTAATTCAGTAGATGATTTAATGAGTGTTGCTTTATCCATAGAAAAATTAACCACTCAAGGTAAAAAATTGATCTTTCATATAATATAAAAACCAATATTTTATTGCAAACTAGCAACTTTTATTTTTTCGTTTTATTTCAGAACAAACTTTACAATATCCTTTTTTCAATAGACCACAAACTATCAGTAATATTAATGTACAAATAGAAGATGGATGGACTGCGTTTGCTCCTGTCTCTGAGTGGTCCAAATTATTAACTGCACATGCGGATGAATGGCGTATTAGTTATTTAAATAAAGAATACAGTGTTTGCAATTCTTATCCTTCTGCTGTTATAGTACCTCGACATGTAGAAGATAAAGTCATAATATCTTCTGCTAATTTTAGAGATGGCGGAAGATTTCCTGTTCTCTGTTATAGGCATGATGGCGGGGTATGATATTAAATAACTAAACCGAGTAACAATAAAAAGTAACAAAGTAATAAACAAAATAAATAATATATATTTACCAAAGTATTAATCAACATTCCAGAGTGTTTTATTGAGAAGTAGCCAACCAATGTGTGGTATTACTGGAAAAAGGTGCAAAGAGGATGAAAGATTATTAAATGCAGTGCTAGGACCAGGGAGACGTGGGTAAATATAGAATTTTCTCAATTATATAGTAATATTTTAGAGATATCAAAATAAGACTATCAATGAAAAATTATTTTCAGTCTTAATCCTGTTATTAATACGTGTTTTTTTCAACAGTTATATAGTAGATACAAGGTCTATTAACCAAGCTCAAAGTTCTAAAGCCAAAGGAGGTGGTACAGAAATCGATGCTGCTTATCCACAATGGCGAAAAGTGCACAAAGCAGTACCACGTCCAAATGATTTAGCAGATAGTTTTTTTAAATTGATAGAAGCTTGTACTGATGTAACATATTCTACTTCTCAGTGGCTCTCAAGACTTGACAATAGTGGATGGTTATCTGCTATACAAAGTGCTTTAAATGCTGCTTGTGTAACTGCTCAATGTCTTCATCAAGAAATTGCAGCTGTATTAGTTCATGGTATGAGATCTACAAAGATTAATCATAATTCTTGTAGTATTTCTTTTAATGATATTTGTTCAATTTTAAACAGGAAATGCTGGTAGAGATTCTACTTTAGTGGTAACGAGTTTAGCTCAAACAATATTAAATCCTGACTGCAGAACAGTGCGCGGTCTGCAGGCTTTAATTGAACGTGAATGGATACAAGCAGGTCATCAATTTTTCAACCGTACACGTCATGGACCATATTATTCAACAAATTCTCAAAATTCAACGCATGGTCCAACGTTTCTTCTCTTCCTAGATTGCCTTTACCAACTACATTATCAATTTCAATTTAGCTTCGAGTTTACAGTAGAATTATTAAGTGAATTATATAACAACGCATATTGTTCTAATTATGGAACATTCCTAGGTGTGCATATATCAACACATATATCTTTATGTGTATATAATAATGTAATTTTATGTTTATGTTCAATAAATAATTTTTTCATTGATATTTTAGGTAATTCAGAAGCAGAGAGAGTGAGTCTTCGATTATCAGAACGTACCTGTAGTTTATGGTCATACATAAATCAACCAGAAGTATTAGAAAAATGGATCAATCCTTTGTACGAGCCAAATCCTGGAGTTATTTGGCCCAGTGTTGCACCAATTAGTATCCAATTATGGAAAGAACTTTATCTTTCTTGCACAAATATTGCTCCATGGAAAGGTTTACTGTCTTGCATAAAGCAAATAAAACAGAATCATGTGGCAGTAAGAAAAGTTGCTGGTCAATTGCGAATTCAAATCAAACAAGCAATAGAAAAAATACATTTAGATGCTGATGCAACTTGTGAAGTAGAAACTCAGGATGAACATACTTCCATAGAACAGTTAACTCTAGAATCTCAAAGTACCTGATATTTAGGTTATATATATTGAAAGAAGGTACATTTATCTTATAAATCGCATCGTCAACCTACCTTTATTTACAATACAAAATTAGTATATCAAAATTCACCTCTTCACACAGTTTGTTACAAATTTAAACAATCTCATTTGCATTTTATATTTCTCAAAATCCTTTGAACATTTTTACGATAATATTATGTAAATACAAATATATAAATGTAAATATATATAACTAATATGCCATGTCCCATTACATATACCATATATTGTCGTTTACATTTGTATAGTGTGTGAGAAACTATATACTTGTTCCGTACCAGCCACACATGCACTGGTACATTTTAATCTTCCATTTGTAACATCACTTATTTAACAATCCTAGGATTAACATAACAGAGCATTGAAAGGGGAAACAAATAAAATCCAATTGCTTTTATTTGAACAGTACAGTACATATATTATTACTACATAAGTAAACAAATGTACATATATAGTTACATGTTTATTTTGAAAATAGGTTATTCTTATATTTAAATGCTTTTGTTCAAAATCAATAATTTTAAAGAACGTATAGATAAAATTGTATGGTTATTAGGAAAAGAAATCAATTATTATCACTAATAAAAGGCAGGAGATAAATAAGGGGCGGGGGGATTAAGCGAGGCAGGTGTTTCTTCACACACAAAAAGACAAACGAATTCAGCAGCCATTGGTTGATAAAATGCGTGTATATCTAAAAACTAGAATAAAATGCAATCAATTTTAAGAATCTGATTTATAAAGAATATGAATATATTACAATAATTTTAACGTAAGTAACCGCGCTATCAACGGTAGTAACAAAAGAAAATCCTACAACTTTGTTACTCCGTGTATATTCAGAGTGAGTAATATGAAAATTATAATAGAATTTCAATTGTTTACCTTTACGAATCCCGATTAAATATTTACGGACAAAGGAAGACTTCTTGTCAATTTAAGTCAATTTTCTACATATTCGAAGAATTTGATTTTGAGTGTCAGTTTCCCTGGATGAGTGTAGATCTAGTCACGAATAGAATTAAAAGAACGTGGACTAAATTCAAACCCACCCAGGGCCACTGACTGATTCAGTTTCTTATCCTTTAACTGCTGTAGTATAAATTACAAATTATCAAAAATATATGTACTCTAAAATTAAGTGAGAAAAGTACGAACTTATGTAGCTACCGACGCTCTCACAAGGTAAAGTGTATCGGAATGATGTGCTTGAAAACGGAGTTACAGAAGCGCGGGTAGGGGAATCGGGATAAGGGACAGGATTGGTATGTAGTACTCCCTACCCTTCCTATGGAACAAGCAAACCCTTAGGAAGGAAAAGCCTCTCTCAACGTATTGAAATGTATGTATATAAGTATGTGCAAAAAAATTCATAGCAGTTTATATCTCCAAGCTAGCGTCTGTATGACACACTATTTAAAATTATTACGTGTGTTTTTTATAAGATTTTAATTAATTTAAATATCTACGTATAATTCTAAAAAATCTTATAAGCAGTACAATATTGTTTATGTAGAATAAGAACGAAACTGATGTAAACAACTAAAGGCGGTTAAGTGTACCACGTGATCGTATCTTAATTGGTTCATTTCGTTTTGAACAGTTGTGTATATTTATATGTTATAAAATAAAGTCTCTAGGATCTTCTTATCTGTTTTTACTCCTGTATACTGTATAATGTGTTCGAAAAGTAGTTCTAATACATAATAACATTTCTAAAAGATGTAAAACGGATGAGATACTTATTCATGTAATTACTGTGTGATGGGGTTGGAAAATTTAGAGCTAAGTTGTACAAAAGTAATCATAGACTTTGTTTGCTAAGTTTTTCCAAGATGATTCCTTTTATTGTTAGATTTGCAAAATCACGGGCGAACCAGGACACGGCAATGGCGGACGGATTCCAACTCGGCCAATGCCAACGCTACACTTAGTACGACCTGTCGCCGAGTCGGTTGGTCAGTGTTTTTCGTTAATAACTCGAGAACATTTTATCACATGAAAAAGTTACTTCAAATGGTCTTAGGAATCCCCCTTTTGAGGAAGTACAGCATTTTTTAGACACCCTGTATAGATCAGTGATAGGAGCACATAAAAACGGAAACGGCCGTGGTTAAATGCATTATTCAGCGTGCCTCACAAGAAGTCCACTCACAGGAATGCGGTCGTAAACCATCCGATTGGATGATTCCATAGGAACTTTCGGTTCTAGCAGAATTATTGGCTAAGGTGTGTGATGTCAACGCCTAACCATTGGATGTGAGCGAGGACCCCCCTTGTCATTGTGCTGTCTCGAGGGACTTCTTGTGAGGCAGGGACAATACATGCAACACATCACATACAATACAACAAAATATAGGATATGGGAGATTTCTTGCCCTAAATAGTCCAAGAATCCAACTCGTCCTGTCTAAAACTGAAATTAGAGAAGCTCTTTTAAAAGGTTTATAACAAGGACGCTAAGAAGCTGGAGGAAATTATGGTACACGTGTTTAGTGTTATGACTCCCTTTAATGCTTGGAGAATACTTCTGCTCTGGTGAGGAGGCCGAGAGTGCCTCGGGCTAATATCCGTAGGGCATCTCGCGTCTGAGTTGGGTTGGCAGTGATGTTGCCACTTACGCCCCCTGGCGTATCCCTAGGGAGCTACTCATGCTCCCTACAGGTTACATACTTAAGCTTATTTATATAAGTCCCCTAATTCTATTCGTCAGTTAAGATTTTGTCACGAATTTCCTTTGAGAATTTTCTCTTTATATCCTCAACTTAGTCTAAATTTTACAATGATTATATTAGAATAAATAATTGAAATTTGAAAGTAAATATTGTATTGCATCTTATGTTGTATTTGAAATCTTTCTTTTTCTCCCGTTGGTACTACTGCAAGGAATTGCATATAACGTTATCATAACTAGGTTCGCGCGGTCGCGCAACACTATATATACCTGTACTGTGCTGTGCTTACAGTAAGCGCTACAAACTTCTGTACTTACGAAAAAGGTGCTTTTCTGCTTGTGAAATGTTTGTTTCGAGGAACATCAATGAAACAGAAGTATTTTGAAAATGCCGTATGCATATATTTAAGTAAAACACTAATGGTCGTACGGTGTTACATTTTTTTAAAGGTACGTATACTTTCCTCACGGTATTTTGTGAAAACGCATTAATTTAAAATAAAGAAAGGTATTGTGATTTTTCTTATCAGAAAGTTCTTTGATGTATTAATAATGCAATTGTCATATTATTGTCATTATCCGTATTGTTATGACATCTGTAACTAAGTCATAATAAAATTGTGTAACCTCGAAGTATTTCGTAGCATTTTTATGTCATTTATCATAAAATGTGTGTATAAATAAATCAAGTTAGAAAAGAATTGCAATTTATTATGATTTGTACTATTAAAAAACTTATTTTCAGAGTACCAGTTATGAATACAACAATAAGTTCTGCAGAAAGTGGCGGTGATAAACGTCTACCAGAAACATCTATGCAAAATGTTGCACAAAATCTAACTACTATGCAAAGTGCGCAAAATGTACAAAGTGTTGTACAAAGTAATATACAAAATATTCAGTCAACGCAAACTATAGTGGGTTCGATTGGAACGCCTAGCAATCATGTAGGTAAATCAATATCGATGGATACAAATCCAAAGTTACCTCTAATGAAACCTGTGGTTCCATCTGGTACAACATCCACTTCAGAAAGTAATAAAATAACAACAACGGTAAGGAAAATATTTTGATGTATATAAATGTTAGATCATAATAAAATTTAATTTTTGGTTTGTTTTATAGCTTTGTTCTGTAGGATCCACGGTAAGGATAATATCTCCAAGCATGTTAAGTACTGTGGAGCGTCAAAATCAACCACAAGCTCAACAGCTGTTACAACAAACACAGCAGGTAACAAGTATGCCTGCAACTTATCATGTACCCAGAGGACCAGCTGCAGTAGCTAATATATCTGCTCCAAGATCGACAGTAGCTACTCCTATTGTGAGAGCAAATACAGGGCAAACTGTTCCAACAACAAGGTCAGGGTAAGCATATATGTTTGTAAAAAATAAATTATTTTATGAATGTGTAAGCGATATGAAATCCATTACTAAGATTTGACAAAGTGCCACTTCATTGTAACATATATTTATTATAGAAGTAATTGTAGCGTAACAAAGTGCTTTATTTCTTACATCCTCTAGAATCAATACAACTATTTCGAACCCTCAATGGCAACCTAAAACAACATCCGTTGTATATGCTCAACCTCAGAGGCATCCTACACCTCCAGTGGGTCGAGTTTCAAGACCGCCGTCCACTGTGTATACCAGTCAACAACCTCGTTTAATTACACCAACAGGTCAAGGAAGGTCCGTACAAGCCACAATGGTAACTGGAGTTCCTGGTACTCCCTCCAGATTGATAGCACCTGTTCTTCAAACAAACAATAGTATTACAAGACTGCCTGTTTCGCAAAGTAGACTACCTACACCTCAAACGACGAATGTATCGCAGACTACGCAATCTGGCAGATCTTCTGCTCAAACTATTCAAGTAAATCATTATACTTATTAACGATTAAGATCACCGAATGATATTTCTTTATAGATAGATAAACTCTCTGTCAAAATTGTAGCCCAACCAACCAAATAGATCTCTAAGTACTCCTGGTACAGTTAATCGCATAGCTGTGTCAACCCCTATGGTTGGAACTGCAAGTAGAATAAGTGGTACAGCTTCAGTAACTGTTCAACCAACAGTGGCACGACAATTATCGATAAACACAGTGGCTGGCCCATCAGCTGCCACTGTCAGTCGAATTGTCATTCCATCCCAACAAGTAAGTATTGCAAAGCGAGACTGCTATCAAATACTTTTATTGAGTACTGAATAAAATAAATCTGAATTTCAGGTCCAGCAACAACAACAACAACAACAACCACCACCGCAATCGCAACAGCAAGCAACTCCACGTGTAGTGCAAACAGTAACATCTTTATCAAATATCAATACAGTATCACGAGTAATTACTACAGCAGCAAGTACATCGAATGTAACAAGAATATCACAACCAACGCCAACCACAGTTGCTAGAATTACTGGGATGTCTTTACATCCTTTGCCTCTAGCACCTGTAAGAGCTACCACTGCGCCTGTTAAAACAGTGCAAGCTCAAAATGTCGGGCCTACTGTTCAGATTAAACCTTCCCAGCAATCTGGTTTACGAGTATCTTCAGCTAGTAGTACGAACAATAATTCGAACACTATGCCTGCTCAACCTGTTCAAGGACAGTATTTACATCCGCCACATGCCACCACATACTATTCCTTCGAACCGACAGGTAATTTGTGATTGTTGTTTTGCCTATGCTCTTGAAACAAACTTACGTTGATGCTGTTACATAGGAACATACTCTCAATATCGACAAACACCAGTAAGATTACTTGTTGAACCAGGGTATGATGAACCGCATACCAAGCCAAATGCATCTCCACGACCAAGTATACTTAGAAAAAGGGATCACGATAATTCACCTGTCAAAGGTATAAGAAAATATAAAATTATTATTTTTATTTTCTTCTCGCTTCATTTATCATCTTGTTGGATCTTTTGTAAAAATAAATGACCACTAATATTACATACTTTTAGGTGTTGCAAAGAATTTGGTTCCTGTACTTACGTCTTTACCATCTGTTACAACATCCAGCCCTCCTTGTTCACCAAGGGGAGACCAAGATGGTGGAGGCTGCCAAAGTTCAGGATCTACTACAGTTTCAGCAACATCATCGCCAGGATTGGATGAAGAACCAGAACAATCTAGAATCCCGATGAATCCAACAGTAGAAATGTCTCCAAGAAAGAAACCTCGAAAACAGCAACTTACCAGTGTGGAATTAACGGAATCACGATGTACAGAAGAAGAAATGCAGTTTATTACGGAAGATAGGATGAAGAAAGAAATTAAAGACGAACCGAAAGAAAAATCATCTGATAAAAGACAGATTTCGAACACGCAACGTGACGTCATCAAATCACCTACACAACAGACGACCGTTACAATAAGAACGCGACCTACGCCTAGTTTATTAGGTTTGTAAGGGAAAAGGGTGACACTGTTATGTATGACAAAAAATAGTTTTCCTTTTTACAGGACCATCTTGGAAGAATAGATGGAGTAGTAGACTTCATCATTATAGGAGACCAAGCGAAGTTCGACCTCGCGAAGAAAGACGGCCAACGGTTGCGGAGATAGCACAACAAAAACATGTATTACAAAAGCTAAATGGTTGGAAAGTGTATCATCTTACAGCACAGATGGAAGATATTGCTGATCTTGAGAAACAAGTATGTCTGTAATATAGAGTAATGCATGCAATGTTACTCAGTGTTTAAATTGATATATCACTACCGATAATAATAAAACGATCGATTGTAATTCGTTCCGTTTATACAGGTGCATGAAAAATTGAAAACAACATTAACGATGCTCGAATCGCAGCAAAACGTCAGGAACAGACAAGATGATGGGCTCGAACGTGTAAATGAACTGATTAAAGGAAATATGCAACGTAGTAGCTTAATTAGCGAAGGAATGAATGAAGCGCGGACACAGCTTATTGCTATATTCCAGCATAAAAGACCTATTACCGATATTTTACAACGATGCGGTAACAAACGGGCTCAAAAGAAGCGAGACAAATGAGCTAGTAGTGCATTGAAATCAAATTGAAATGAATATGTTTCTAAGAAAACCTTGCGGAAACGAGGTTTGAAACAGAATTATTTTTATCTGTGTCACAGAATCTATATTATAGAAGTAAAATAAATGATTTTATAAGTCTATGACACGACTGTCGCTAAACATGTTTATACTTTATTATTATACAAATCTACGACTTTTTATTTTAATATAATACTTCTATTTGTTGAAACGTCCTTTTACATTTTGTTGTGTGTGTGTGTGTGTGTGTGTGTGTGTGTGTGTGTGTGTGTGTGTGAATGTTGATGCGTATGTATATACATATAGACGTTATACGTGTATATACTTTTAAATGTTCTACCACATAATTGTTAAAAATTACTTCAAGAAGAAAATTATAGAAACGCGTGAAAGTTTTAACATAAGAATGAAATAAACAAAAGTTAATATTCGTAATATAAAATGCAAAATATACGGTTTACACTATTTCGTACATACGTATACTATATGATATGGTATCACTACCAGAAACAAATGTGTGTTACTATGGTAACAACATATTCTGAAATCTTTACTTAGCAGCAACAGTAGTCTTGTTTAAAGTTTAATTTATGGTAAAGGATAGTAGCCTACTGAAAATTCGTTAATAGTGAACCAATATGTGGTGGGGATATAGTCCTGCATTAGACATACAGCTTGAAATTAATAGTCCAGGTGAAGGTCTCGAAGTATTAATTGTAGGTGCTGGTGATGCAAGACATATTGTGAAGACATTGGCATCATCTTACTTGCACCATGATTGTACTATTACGTATAACGTAATTGAACCAACATTGGAACAAATTGGTAGATCTATTCTCTTATTAAGCACTTGTTTAGATAAAAATTTAGGTATGTATACAAGATTTTAAAACATAATGAACTATAATATTCCTTCTGAAAGACATTTTTTGATACAAAAATTGAATGCACTTAAGGGTTACAAGAAGCAACTCGATATTACATGGAAATATTTGGCAATACACTTGTAAGACCAGCAACAGCCAAATATTTGGGAAAGCTTTCAGATGCTTTGACAAACATACCAACAGGCACAATCGATTGTCCATGGTTAAATTTGGAAAAATTTAAACATAAGGACAAAGATCAAATTGAAGCAATTTTCAAGTAAGTTTAATCAAACCAATTAAAAAACATATGCAAGTTTCTTTAATACTTTACAAGTTTTATTTCCTTTTGTAATACTTTTTACAAGATTCTGGGAACGTGCAACTTGCGAAAATGTTCCCATTCTGGAATATTGGGATAAAAGAGTTAGAAAGTTGTTAAAAACAAGATATGATTATCGCAATGGCGTTTTTGACTGGGATTATCATATGGTTCTAAAGTCTCGTGACGTCCCAAATTTAACTCTACAAGAATATAGGTAATAAATTTAGTATAAAATATCGTCATGTAAATATATATTTGTAGATGTATATGTACTGACATATGTGATTTATTCATTTCAAAACTAGATTTTGGAGAAACAATGGTATTGCATTCACCTGGTTAGAAGGTGAACCTGTTAGAAGCAATCCAACATTATTGAGTAATATAATACAATATGGACCTGGCTTTCTACATTATGCTTATTTAGGAGATATAACAAATGGTCCCTTTTATACATGGACCTTGGAAAACTCAAATCATAATCGGTAAGATTTATTCTATATTTTGTGCTATATGTTAATTTAGTTTTCATTTTATATATGTCATTATAAATATTATAATTCAGCAAATATAGAGCGACTGATATAGCTGAACTTGAAGTAATGCGTTGTATTCACGAAATCAGAACAAAAGAACCATTATGTGAAGAATTATTTGCATCGCATAGAGATTCCTCCATTTTAAATGGTACATTAATAATTGATCCACCAAATAGTGAAATGGAACAAGACTCATGGAAAAGAGAAAGAACTAAACATAAAAACGAGAATATATTTTGGGTAGACATTGAGAATCATAAGGTGTTGTATAACATAACAAAATTTAATAAATGCAGCATGCATATCATTCTTTTAAATTTATAAAATATTTTTAGGTCATTTTTCATCCCATGGCATCTATAGAAACATACAAACACAAAACCGGTTATGCCAACAAGTTCGACTTTTTATGGATAGCACATAATATGTTAAAACACTTACCTAATCTTATTCCACTGTTAAAAAAAGGAGCAATTGTATTAATTGAACTACGAAAATATATGACAGAATTACGAGACGAAGATTTAGATAATTTTGTAAAAGAAGTGAAAAATAATGCAGAAAACTGTGGATTACGTGAAATTGTTAATATAGATGCTAAAAAGCATTGTATTGCTAAATTTTGCAAAACTTAGGCAATCATAAATAAGTAATAAAAGTTTCCATCCATCTCCTTCCCTCTTTTCTCTTCATCTTCTTCTGTATTTAGTACTTTAAACTGATTATAAAACATGCTGTAATGTACTATTATTTATAAATATTCTCTCAAGTTAATTATAATTGATAAAATATTAGAACGTTACAAACGTTTGTTTAAATATGTCTATATAACTAAATAATATAAAAATGGTTCAATAATAATTACGTCTATAATTTGGTAACGTTATTTTATTAATATATAAATAAATGGATAAACACATAAAATCCAATATTGATATGCAGTATGTGTACTCAATTTTGCCCCAGAAAGTTTATATATCATAATATATTTATGAATTGAATACAATGACACAATAAATTTTAGTAATCAAATTAAATCACATTAAAAAATATATGCTATTGAAATTATATACAATAATTGATAAAACAAAAATCACCAAATGCTGCTATCATAGTGAAAAATTAAACGCAGCGTGGTTATGAGAATTGCCCAAATTCGCGGGAAACGCGTTCGTTCCTGATCAGAGATCTCTGAGGTTCAGTTATAATTTTTTAATACTATTTAGGTAGTTCAATTAAATAATTAATATAACAAAAACTATATCTTGATGAGAAGAGCAGTTTAAATAGAATACCACTATTGCACAGTGGCAACGATACGTGTCGTTTTTCTATAATATGAAGTAACCCTTGAAAATCGGCCATGGCAGCTATTTTCAGCGATAGTGGAAATTGTTTTCAATGAGTGAGCTCATATAAATACAAGTTCTCAAGTTTATATCGTTCTAACTGTTGAAGAAGTGTGTAAGGTTTTTTAATATCGAATTACTGCCCATCCTGGATATCGGAAATGTTGAATTAGTTAAGAAGCTATGAGCTCTATCAACAGTGTGAATAGTAAGGTGGACGTAATTACTGAATCAAGATTCGACGACTGTAGTAGTAATAATTTGGATGCAACGAGAAACGATTTGGAGTATGATAAAAAGGACTTCAATACCAAAACTAATACGACTTCATCAGGTAAAAGTCGTTATGGTAGAACCATAAAACCTAAATCTCCCAAAAATGTGGTTGATGATTCTCCAAAGGCATGTTATACTTTTAAAAATCTATTATAATTTGTCTCATTACAAGTTTATACGATTCTCAATAAACCATTATGATATCCAATATTGTAATATTTTGTATTTTTACATACAATTTTTATGCAAATGATGAATATTGTATTATTTTTGATAATTTCTTATAATATTGTCAATATTTATGCATTATAGAGTTCTAAGATGCCGAAAGCTCGAAAAGATAGAAATTTATCTAATAGTAGCAACGACAGCATGGATGAAAATAATGCAACGAATGACATGGGTGACACTAGTGATTCTTCCAGTTTAAGCACTATGGATGAGCATTCTCCAAAAGTGATTGATCCACCTGTACAATGCAGTTGGACATTGGGTCAATTAGCATGGGCTCGTGTCGGTAATTTTCCATTCTGGCCTTGTGTAGTAACATTGGATCCAATTTTAATGGTATACCATAGACTGAAAGGTAAGTCTGTGTTACACTTATTAGGTTGTTGCATATATTGTATAGATTATATAGATTGCATAGATTACATAGATTGCATAGATTTATTGATAAAAGTGAGCACTGTTGTAATTAATGTATTCCTGTAATGAGTTTCAAGTTTCTTGATTGTATTATGATAGAAATTAATCTTTTTGGTCATTGACCCTCCGAATGTTCTGTGTTTACCCTTGTAGTAAGGATACTGACTTGCCATACACAAGGGTTTCTTTAGGGGTCCTTATCAAATGGTATGATCAAAAATCAACTTGGTTTGGAGACAGTTTTTACCATCTTATCCAGCTATACTCTTAATTTACAAGTAAAATCACGACATCTGAATAAAAATTAATGATGGAATTTTAAGGATCCGCTTTGTAGCTCAAAGTGATCTGTAATAAAAGTATAGACTGTAACAGTATTTTTTGATCGAAACACTATATAATGTTTGCATTCTAAAATTGGACATTTCATATGCAACAACCTAACTCATGTAGTGTTTTTAAGTACATTTTGGTGCGTTTCCATGTTTTTCATTTTATTCTTTAAATTGATTTATAATCTTTCTAAAAGTTGTTTAGAATGTAATTATATAATATCTTGGTTAGATACCGATAATATGTAATTATTAAGTTTAAAATAAACAATACGATTAATTTCTTATAAAATATAATAATCTGTTTAACCAGCTACTGCCAGATCGCAGATTTTAATGGTACATGTTCGATACTTTGGAGATAAAGGACGCCACAGTTGGGTTTCCTCAAATTCTATGATACCATTCACTAATTTTGCTGACTTTAAAAAACTGTCAGAATCAATGACGCCAGAAGTTAAGAAGAGAGATGCAAAATATGCTGCTGCATTTGTTGTAAAGCCGGGAATTAAATTTAAATGGGAAAGCGCAATAGAAGAAGCTATGGAGGTACAACCAATGAGCAATGAAGATAGGGCTAACATTTTTAAACCAACAGAGAAAAATACAAAAAGCAGATCACCAAAATCAACTGTAATAGATGAGAAAGATAAAGCTAACAAAAGAAAGTATTCAAATGACTCCAGCGAACCCGACATCAAACGTGTTAAACAGGAAAATGTAAGTGTATGAATAAAATTAAGGCAGAATAACACTTTTCTATAATGCTACCATTATTATTGTTAAATGTCATGGAATTGCAGGTATACGGATTAGAAAAATCACAATATAAAACAGATGGAACGACATCTAAAGCACAGAAGTTCACAGAGAATGGTAAAAGTAATTCTAGACTTAATTCTGATACACCTCCACTGTCTCCTCTGAGTCAACGAGATTCCAATGATCAAGTTTCCATTATACAGAAAGTGGAATTTAAGGCCGAAGAGGATGTAGACGGTGTGTTCGATGTTTATTATGAACGAAACAGAGATATGTTGGAAGATGAACATCCTGATGCATCAGAAGAAGAGATAAAAAAATATTTACAAAAAACTTGGAATTCAATGAATGCTTCTTTTCGTAAAAAGTATCGGTCATATGTAACGTCAGACACTTCTAATGCTCACGTCAAAGAAAATTTGTCTAATCAAGAAGATTTATCATTAGATATGGAACCCAACACAAAGGACATTAAAAAGTCTAAAATCAAAGTCGAAAAAGAAGAGATGACTGTGGCAGAAACTAAAAGAAGTAGACCATACAATCTCTTTAAAGGAATGAAGCAAGAAAAGGTTTGTCAAATATGTGAAAAAACTGGAAAGTTGACGAGATGTAAAGGACCCTGTTATTCGTATTTCCATTTATCTTGTGTAAAACCTGGCGAATCCAGCCCAGAGCATTCTATCGATGAGAGTACAATGGACGATAAGATTCTTGATGACGTGAAACAAATTAAACAAAACTGTGTAGATGAGGACCAAAATAGCGGTATTGAGATTAAAATGAGACTTATGACTAGACTGCGAATTTTATGCATTTATGGTAACAATGAGTAGATAAAATATGCAACGGTAGTAAACAGTAGAAAGATAAAAGGGATTTAAGAGGATCGATATATTCCCATCAATTTATAAAAGTTATTAAAAAAGGAAAGAAATTTTGTTTTGATCCCAATATCTTATAATTAATACAAACAATTTTTATTTTGCATAAAGATTCGTAGTCTGTACATTACATTTATTGAGTCAATTTGAGTTACATTTAATAACATAAGTCTTCTGTTCAATTTTAGGTAAAACTGATGAACAAGAAGATGAATTATTTAAATGCATAGATTGTTTGTCAGGTGTAGCACCTGCTTGTTTTATATGTAACGAAAGGGAAGGTGATAGAATAAGGTGTACTGTTATGGCCTGTGGAAAACATTACCATTCATCCTGTTTAAGATCGTGGCCGCAGGTAACAACAACAATAATTTTACATACTTTTCTAACTTAATTGTACACAATGCATATCCGGTTATGAATACTTTTACTTGTCATTAGTCTCATTGGCAAGGAGGCAGATTAACTTGTCCGTACCACATGTGTCACACATGCAGTTCGGATAATCCTCAGGATAGTCATGCAAGAACCCCAAATGAAAAGTTGGCACGATGCGTACGATGTCCTTCGTCTTACCATACATCTACCTCTTGCTTGCCTGCTGGTTCAGTGATCTTAACTGGGAGTCAAATAGTATGCCCAAAGCATTATCAAGCACCCCATCCACCGGTAAACGCAGCATGGTGCTTTCTGTGTACGAGGGGTGGAAGTCTCATCTGCTGTGACACATGTCCAACCTCCTTCCATTTAGAATGTCTGGGTAACTCATTTTATGTTTAACAAAAGCAATAGCAATTCTAATTATAATAACATTGGTGGTACAGTATTCTCTCCGTAACTGTCGAAAAGATACTCAGTGTCGCGACGATTCTTACAATACGATTTATATCGTGTTTGGTGTCATTTTAATTAGAAAAGTAAGACGTAAATAAAAGTTTGATTGACGTAAAACCAAAAATAAGGAATTTTGATTTTTTAATTTAAGTGACTGTGCTAGTACTTGGGTGTTTGCCAAACGTTCGAACCGCAGTCCCTTTTTCTCGTTTAATCGCTATCCTTCTCAACGTTCGGCATACTGCAAAGAATGTAGAACCTCTTATATAATAGAACTGTTGCTCGACAGACCTAAAGGTGCGACAATTACGGAGAAAGTTCTGTCCAGTGTAACAAATGAAGGAATAACGAATCAAATTTCATTTCTTCTTCGTTATTCCAATAGTGCCTAACTCTAGTAATATTTCACGATGATGGCGATACGATGATAGCAGCAAAAATAATAGTATTTATACCTAAAATGGTAGCGAATACGTGCGACAGTAATATCGTTAACACATGAATGTGTATTTACATCAGCTTAACGTGTACTATAAATAACGACAACTTTAGGAATAGATGCGCCGGATGGTGCATTCATCTGTGAAGACTGTGAGACGGGCAGACTACCTTTATACGGAGAAATTGTTTGGGTTAAACTTGGTAATTATCGATGGTGGCCATCCCGCATTTGTTATCCACATCAAATTCCTGAAAATATAGAAGCCATACCCCACAGCCCTGGAAAATTTTGTGTGATGTTCTTAGGATCAAATAATTATTATTGGGTACATAGGTAAGTGTTTTGCATTTGTCAAAAATGAGAAAACTGATTATTACAAAATATAATGATCAATCGTTTATATTATGGTTCCGTTGTTTCTTTTTTTAGGGGTCGTGCTTTTCTTTATCAAGATGGCGACGCAAATATAAAACCATCAATTGGTAAAAAAAATAACAGAAATGATACTTATCGAAAAGCGTTGGAGGAAGCAAATAATATTCACCAGCGTTTAAAAATTGAAAGAGCTGCTGCTAAAGATCATGGTCCCCGAGGCTTGAAGCCTCCACCTTATGTTAAATTAAAAGTAAAGATTTTTTAAAATATTTTTCTGCATGGCCTATACGTATAGCTTATAATTATTTGAACGACTATAAACGTTTAAATAATAGACTATTACACCTAAAATTACTTTTCTCTGGTTTTAACATCTATCGTTCAATTAATTGTGAACTGTCTTGTACAGTTACTCGTGTACTCGTGTTATAATGCACTGATTTTATCATAAGTCAATCTATAATAAATGGCAACATTTACAGGTAAATAAACCAGTCGGTAACGTAAAACCTGCAGAAGTGGAAAGTATTGTCGCATGCGATTGCGACGCAGAATGGGAAATTCCGTGTGCGCCTGGAACTGATTGCCTAAATCGAATATTATTAGTTGAATGCAGTCCTGGTATTTGTCCGGCTGGTCCAAAATGTAACAATCAGGCATTCGTGAGAAGACAATATCCCGCTATGGAACCGTTTCACACTGCTGCCCGTGGATGGGGTCTTAGAAGTTTAGAGCACATTAAAGCGGGGCAGTTTGTTATCGAGTATGTAGGCGAAGTTATAGACGAAGCTGAGTACAAACGACGGCTACATAGGAAAAAAGAATTAAAGAACGAGAATTTTTATTTTTTAACCATAGATAATAATAGAATGATAGATGCTGAGCCAAAGGGGAATTTAAGTCGATTTATGAGTAAGTACCGTGCGTCGTTTTCAAATGTTCAAATAAAAAGGATGAATTTATATTTCGAACATTACTGTTTCCGGAATGCAGATCATTCGTGTTCGCCAAACTGTGAGACTCAGAAATGGACGGTAAATGGAGATACGCGTATAGGTCTGTTTGCGTTATGCGATATAGAACCTGGTGAAGAATTAACTTTTAATTATAATTTAGCTTGCGACGGAGAAACTCGAAAGCCCTGCTTGTGCGGCGCACCGAATTGTAGTGGATTTATAGGTTTAAAAGTACAAAAATCGCAGGCAACAACACCGTCGATACATCAAAAGAAGTTTGAGAAAATTGATAAAATCAAACGTCAGAGGAGGTAAATAATATATGTATATTTGTCCGCGATAATTGCGATATTTAACTCTCGACCAGCGGAACCGGACGGTTCAGGCCTGCATCAGAGCGCTGTAACAGTGTGCGTGAACTCGGACAGTACATGAGTCGGTACATACAGTGTTTACTCGATATACGTCCAAAACATGCGTCTAGCCACGGACATAGCGATCTTACACTCCTCAGCGACCGAGGTCTCTCGAGATTCTTGGCCCCTCATGTGGTATACCCTGTTGCAGTGGGGACAGTTCTGGGACTTTTATCGGCTAGGCATTTGGGACATATATAGAGTAAACACTGTACCTTGGCGCCGCCCGCGTTTCTGTGCGTGGAGCCTGAGTATGTAGCCTGCTCACAGTAACGGCAGACAGAGAGAAAGCGAGAGATCAACAGCGCTCTCACTTTCTCTCACTCTCACTCACCTGACGCACGCACATAAACGCGCTTCTGTGCGGTCGTCGCTCAAGCTATCGGTGTGCCGCGTGTTTAGTAGTAGGTATCTTATATACCTGGTTCCGTTGCTCCTGTGCAACAACTCTCCGCTGTCCAAGGATTAATAATCGAGCAATTGGTCGTAGATCGAGGAAACACATGGCATGTTGGGACTGTGGACAAGAAATTGAGAAGATGGAAGACTATGTGGTCTGCGATCAGAAAACGTGTAACAAGAAGTATCATAAAACTTGTGTTGACATCGACGACGTAGACTCCAGATTCAGTTGTCCTTGGCATCATTGTGCAGAATGCGGTCGTAGAACATCCGCACATTGCTCTTTCTGCAGCTCTGCTTTTTGTCAAGGTAGTATAATGTCGCAATACATCAGCTTCCTCGTGCGAAATATACTCTTGTCGAGATAATTAATAACTCTATTAATGCTGTTGACAGTGCATTTAGAGGGAAATTTATTTGAATACAGCGAGAAGGGTGGTTTTGTTTGCAAGCTGCATGAAAACACGGACACGCAAAAATCATCCGTCGATGACGAGAAAGATTATTCAGATAACGACACGGAAACGGACAGAGAATATTCGTCTACCGGTTCCAGTAGTCCACTCTTGACATTGGAGAAACCTGTCCCACGAGAGCCATCACCAAGAGTTTCCATAGTAGAGGTGAGATGAAATCCTGTAGTGAGAGTATCCGCGTGGCAAGTTATAACGAAAGAACAAGCAATGCAGTGCAGTGCAACTATTTGGATGCCCATCCCAAGCTTTTTCATCTAGAATCATTCTTTTTCCCCTTTATATCATTTACATTTGACGTAAAGCATGTTAGCAATAAATTTGCATTGGTGGTGGTACAGCATGACCAAATTTTACATAGAATATGTATTAAGTATTGGAGAATAGTAGAATATTTGGCGGCTTTTACCAATTGCGATAGTTAGTCCGTGTAAAGGAGTAAATATAAATTTTCAACATATATACTCTACGGAGGCGTATTTCTATTCATTTCCTAATATTTAGCTTCAAAACATGCAACGTGTATTTCTTTCAATAACACACTCTTTTCAGAATTCCAAACATTTTGATTTCGAAATGACATTCTACTTATTGAAAGAAATTCGATAAATCAATAATTATTGAAAGAAATTTCGAAATTGTGTTGCTTAATGTAATTGACTTCACGCTAGTCTACATTTTTAGTAGACTCTGATTTTATTTAACGCTGTACTGCGTTTATGTATATCCACGTCGTTTAATAATTTAGCAACACTACTCTACTGCAACAAAATGTGATTATCTATACAGACCTACAGATCTATGTGCACTTCTATACAGACAATGTAGCTGTCGATATTTTATTCTTTGTTAGTCAATATGTCAGAAAGAAAAAAACGAGAGACTAATGATGATTAACCTTTCTCTATTCTTTTTTTTTTTTTAATTATTTTTCATTGTTCCCAGCATCCTCTCCCTGACATTGGCAGTAGTGAGAAGTAGTAGCAAACAAACAAACATGTTCTGTTTAAGTTTATACGTTCAAGTGAGTGTACAAATTTGCTATTACCTATTTGGATTTTTTCTAAAACATAATGTAATTTTAGTAAAAAAAAGAAAAAACTCCTAATTTGCTGTTAACAAATTATTTATTTATCGTTTATTTACTCGTGCAATTTTACAAATGTATTGGTGAATAAACCATTTTTTTTTAACACAATAAATATTTAAAGTGTGCCGTTGTATAGATACAGTTTTTATTATGGGGATTCGCGTAGTTTCTTGCACTATAATGCACGCAACTTGGCTGTGAGACAGTTTATCTTTGAATTCGAACAAATATTTGATTGGTTCCCCGTGTATGTTCATGTATTATATGAATTTTAATGGGACAATCTTCCTAAAAGGTAATGTGACTCGTAGGTTTATCCCAGCAGCGATGAAAGTGAAGAATCTCAAAAGGAGGACGGCGAAGATAATATTCAGCCTATCGATTTGATGCAATGTGAATACGGTACGAAAAGAAAAGCATTTTATCGATTGTCTCCGAGTCTGAGAAAGAAGAGAAATCAAGTAGAAGAGTTGAATAATCTTACTTCTAGTCAACTGGAAGCCATAATCGGTGGTAGTTTAATCGAATGAATCAATTTTTGTCACCAAATAGACTTACAATTTACTGTAAATCATTTAT
Source organism: Halictus ligatus (assembly GCA_028454255.1). Classification (NCBI taxonomy): domain Eukaryota; kingdom Metazoa; phylum Arthropoda; class Insecta; order Hymenoptera; family Halictidae; genus Halictus; species Halictus ligatus. Next base: position 3,285,132 of record CM052138.1, read on the forward strand.
AGCTTCCATGAAAGGTCACCGTGCGAAACGTTGTAAGATAACATTATATGCAATAACATTCATTCCATGTCAAGTAGGTTAAATAATAAATTTTATTGAAAAATGACTATACTATTCAAAAAACAAGTTTAATCTTTGAAATAATAATTTTACTATATACTTCTGTGGTAAGCACCTTGACAATCTACTTGCTTAACACATTCATTGATTTACTTGTAATCCATTTGTATACTTTTGTTTTTGTATAAGATTATATATCTGATTTTTAAGTAATTGAGAATATCTCGAGTATTACATATATTTTTATTTATTACTTACACATACGTGTTCACTTAGTAATTGTTTTGAAAACGGAGGAGACGTCTATATACTCATCAGCATTATTTACCTCGTCAGATTGACATGGAATGTTTCTGTTCATCTACAAGTGAACAACTTATTATGTATTCACTTGCTTACAGTAATTATACATTTCAGTTTTCTCAGAGTGTGTGTGCGCGCGCGTGTGTGAGAGTATGCGTGAGTGAATGCGGGTGCGGGTGTGTATTAAAGTATTTCATTTCAAAAGATGTGGCATAATAATTTATTGCCTTGTCTTAGTTTAATTCAAACTTCAGTACGGATGAACTCTCGAGGGCCCAATAATGTTTAACTTCATAATTATTCGGATACTAATTAGATAGACTGGTTTTAAATTTTTCGCTCTCCGTTTATATCATTATTCCATATATGTGGATAATTTGCATCGATCGAGTGAGATTTTCTTCACCGTTGAAGCAATTGTATATCTTTACACTGCCTTGTACATTTTAAAACGTTTATATCACGTATAAATATGTTACTTTTAAGAGTGCTTAGTATTAAGAAGTAGAATAGACGAAATCAATATCTAACATTATGCGGTGATGACGTTAAACTGTCATTTTTCTACATGAGCGAACGAATTTCGTTCATAAATTCGTTTAAATCGTACCTGTCCTTTTTGCCGCATTAAACCTCGATGATTAATAACGAATAGAAGAACAGTTTCTTAGAACATCGTTTAATTGTGAATCAAGGTGATATAAATTTATCAATAGCGTTTCTATCTATGTATTTAAAATTATACATACGAATATGTGTATCGTCGATGGAAATTCAAGATGAAAGTTTGGTACACCTAAAAAAAGTTTCTGTAATATAAGCGAAAAATACTATTTATGCTACTTGACAGTCTTTAGTACATGCTTAGTACGATTTTATTAATTTAAAGTACAGTCAAAAATTCTTTTAGACAAGTGGACACAAATGCATATAATGTTTTCATATGGATTGCATTTCCGATTATTTATACAATTGTGATTTTTGACCTTTCTTTCTTTTTGCGTACCTCGCATATTGTGGTACAGTATTTGTTGCTATTTATTTAAAGTATTTTTCACGATAAGTGACCAAAATTGTTAAAAAATTTGCTCTAAAGACAAAAGCTTAATATAATCCAGCATTAAATGAACTCGAATTTTGTTCATTAGCTATAACAATAAAATTTTACTTATTTAAAATACGTAGAATCGAATAGACAAATACATAATTAGCATCAAAGAAGATACTTTATGTAACAACGGAATAATAGCTTTTTACGAAAACTTATTTGGTAAATAATAGGAAATTTAAATAGATTTTAATGTCAACCACCATTGTTATCGTTGTTATTATTATGGCAATTAAATAATACTTTACTTTACTTTCAATTAATATAAATACAAATGAAGCAGTATCAAATTACCTTTTTCACGGCAGGTAATCTAGTCTGAAACTTTTCACACATTTATAAACGGAAAATGACATACTGGTGTTTATACAATTTCCATGTAGATTCACACAACAAGTGAGTTCAGTTTTGTTCTTGAACACGCTTATTGTGTTTCCGTATTCAACATATCACAAAACATGGAATTTCAATATAATTAGTTGCAGCATATATTATATTTCATTATTGTGATTATATCAAATTACTTTAATGCACGCACCAGCTGCATAATCATGCTGTCGATTCTCTACTATAGTCCTGATAAAGCTTTGGACTTTCCTGTAGCGAAGAAGCACTGATGCTTATTAAACTAGGCACGTTGTGATCTGAGCTGGATCCGGCGGACACAGTTTCTTCCGGAGAAAGTTGTTTGTCGCGCAATACAGGTGCAACGAAATTTTGTCCACCCGACAAATCTCGTTTTACGGCTTGTGTCTGCGAAACAATTTCACATTAAGCGATACCTGGTAGTGTCTCGAAATAAACAAGTGCGAGAATAATTGTTGACTGTACCTTGGCTTTCGACGAAGGCAAAGTGGCCCCTGTCACAAGACCTAAAATACTTGCTGCAAGGCCACTAAGTTGTACAGCAGCTAATGGTGCCAAGCCCCTTCTTACTAGACCTAAGGCCAGTAATGCGGCTTGAGCCAAAATTGGAGCAGCTCCTGTGGCGCTTGCCGCTGCTCCTGCTAACTGGCCTCCGCCAACACTCGGCCCGTACACGAAGCATAAGTTATGCCTATCCACCTATTCACCATCAAACATAATAGACGCATTTAGTACCAGCGTATTTGTCTGCTACAAGAGCTAACGAATTTAAATGCAAAACGTTCAAACATACCAAATGTTTTACTACAAGGTATAGCAGCCCAAAAGGAGTAATTAGTGGACAGGCTAAACTATACACCGTCGTCATAGTGAAAACTAAGACTAACCAGGCGTAATGAGCACCCAGTGGAAATTCCCATAACACTGCTTTTCTAACGTGTACTCTTTCTGCTCTACTTCGCGCTAGACAGAGTCTGATAGTGTACATTGCTAATTCTGGAAATCTGACCAATTCCAACCCACTTCCAAGTAGGGCCGCGGTAATCACGTAATTTACAAATAGAGCACCCTGTAAAAACGAATGATCTTGAATTAGAACCAAATGTACAATCAGAGACAAAATTAAATGGACACCTTCTAACAACTAATAACTTTTCTTTACATTACTTAGTAGATAAACTAATCCTTCGAACATTTCAAAAAAAGCTCGAGTCGTTTGGTCCAATTTTAAAAAAGTTAATTTTGTTCCCGACTGTATTTTACATAATCTTGAGACTTGTTAAATTGTTTATAGGTCAACGTAACTGTACCTGATCTGGCAAAAATACACATTCCCATCTGCCTGTATCATTCGTAGGATTTACGGTCCACTCTAAAAATGCTTGGGCACTAGTCAGCCCTAAACTGGGTAATATGAGAACCATCAGCAGTAATAAAAGTAACGTTTTCGTCATTACTGCCCGATTTAAACTGCTCCTAGTCCAGTGTCTAACTAGTGACTCGCTTCTAGCCACTAATACCGGCATTAAATCAGCAACGCTAATTAGTAGTACAGTTGGAAGGAAAGATGAAACTACGGGACTTAGGTTCATAATCTCTCCTGTAACTGGTAATTTGTTCAGAGAAGATACTATTACCTAAAACCAAACATTACGATTGTTACATTGCAATGGTAACAAGCTGAAACCAGCATTCAATGCACATTCAGACGTTTCACAATGCTGATACATTGGCTGAAAATTACTTACAGCTGGTGTAGTAAGAAAGAATAGTATAATACCCAGAGCGAAATTGATTAAAACGGCGTTGAGATACCAACATGATCTTGGTATACTCAAGTGTTCCCAAACAATATCAGATGGTGTTGGTGCATAATCTACAACCCACTTTATGCTAGGTGAAGAGCGTAAGTGTTTACGCATCGTTTTAGCCGCACCAGGTGTACCTTTGAATTGTAATTACCAGTGTTACTATTCTTGATGTTTCATTAAAAAGAATTATTATGTATGTATAAAATAATTAATTATTTTTATGACTATAGGAAACAATACATTCCGCTATTTTTCCAGTAAAGTGTACATTAATATGAAGAATCAAAGGTAAAGACAAACCTAAAGTCACAAAGGCAATACCCAGAGGTTTCTCCAACGACAGTTGTTTCTCTTGCTCGACCAACGCGGTTAATCTTATTTCTTCGTTCATGTAAAATTTATGAGCATCAACTTTCTGTAAAACAAATTTCACTTTTATCTTCAAGTATTCTTTGCTATAAATTTAATGAATCGCTTACATGTTTGCAGCAACAACCAACTACTTGGCCACATGAATATGGATACATAGTTAATGGCTCTCTTTTCTTTGCATAATTTTCACAATATAAGCGTGCTTGTTCAGCGCAATCCCTTTCTACATTCAACGCTGAAAGCCGCTTAATATCGTAAGCCAATTTCACATCTTCAATAGTCAAAGTAGGAAATGCTTCTCTGCAAACAAAGGTAATAGTATATATCTAATTTATATGACGTACACTTTTCTTTGTGATAATACATGTTTTATTTCTATTTAGATAAAAATTGACATACTTAAAGTATTCGGTAAGGGTTTCTTCCTTGCACTGATGTTTTGGTATTTCTGTTATCAATAGTGTTCTAGCTGCTAGCTCACCACCGTGTTTAGCTTCTCGCACCTATGTACCACATAATTTTTCTTATTCGAATATTTACATATTATATATATATATATCATTATCAAAAATCAAGAATTAATTAACCTTCATCCGTCCCTATACCATCACATGTTTTTATTGTATACTTTGATATTAACAATGCTATTCAATGTTAAAAAAATAAAAGTCAAAAAGTTTCAATCAAAAATATGTCGAATTGACACGAGGGACGGATGAGGGTTTAATTTATACACCTAATATCATACCTTTTTCAAGAATCGCTTCATAATGAAACCACCAACAGGTAAATAAGCTAAAATGAGTATTGAGTGCACCCAAATCCATGGAGATGTTGGGTCTAAGTTTGACAATGTTGTGTGACCAAATGTTGCACCATCTCCTTGCATGTTACCATGAAAATTAATTGGTAACGCTACGCATAAAGCCATAAAAACCATCAAACCAGTTAAGGCAATTAAATGACGTTCAAATGATATGTACAATAAGCCATCAGGTCCAGCCCGTTTTAATAGCTCTTCATCACTAAAATCATGTTCGAAAAACATTATTTTAAATTTTAATCCAATGAAAATATGACAAAATTTTTGTATATTTTAAACACACTGCATTATACTTACGTCACTTTGAATACTGTAACTATCCATGATAGAAAACCTCTGTCCACCTGAGAAAGCTGTGAATTAACAGAATTTTCTATGCATATTATATCTGTGTCTCTACCCTCATTATCTCCATAAAATAGTTCCATCCACCTCTCATCTGTTTTGTTGAGTAGCGCAAGGCGTCCATAATTCCATGCCTTTTTGCGTAATAAACCAAACAATATGACAAGTATCTGTAACAACCATGAGTATTGTTATATAAGGTGCATTTATTTAACCAAATTATTTTATGTATCATGTAAGATTTAAAATGCTTAATTTTTTATGTCTAGTATCATTAACATACAAATAGATAAACTATATATATAAATATAGTTCTTACCACAAATCCAATAAAATTTAGCAATAAATTTTCGGGAATGCCTGCATAAACATCAGTTATTATTGTTGTATTATGCCTTGGTATAGGAATGCATTTATCTGAATTTGGAGTGTCAGTAGGTATCTCATATTCGCTAGTGCTGAAACTTCATAAAAATAGTATTATAAGGAACTCCCAATAAATTGGCAGATTTAAAAAGAACCTCCCGTTTGACATATCTGGGATATTCTAAGTTTACACAAGTTTATAACAGATATGTATGGATACCTATACAAAATCAATGAAAAAATTATTTTGACATTGGTACAATCTATTGTTTATGTTTTGTATTTTAATTTAAAATATAATAAATAAAACGAAATAAAATGTCTGCCAACAAATAATATCTAGTTTCTCAATAAGAAAGTATTTCTGCTATTTTTTAAGTAAAAGACTATTTGTAACTAATGAAATATACATGCATAATCTAACAATTGAGATTCTAATGTATAATTTAAGGAAACCTTAATTTTATGTAACTAAATTTTTTATGTTTATATTAGTTTGAATATTATCGCCAAGTTAAAAATGGGATACAAACAGTAAAAACAGTGGTGTTTTATATAATATTTGTTTTGGTGTACAATGTGTCATAAATATGTTTGTATACATTAAAAATTGTTCTTTCAAATTAATCACTGTATTGTTTTAATCTAATTTGTATAATATGTTTTTCATACTCTTGAGCCTTGAATTATTGTCCTAACAAAATTTCAATTAACGACTGATTTCAACATTGCCAGTTAGGCAAAGTATAAATATATCAACAAATCAATGTCAATGAAAAATTCATATACATAGTTGTTGATAATATACATATATTTTAAATTTAACTATTTTTTTATCGTTTTATACTCTCATTGATCCATGCAATTTATTTCTGTTGATAAAAATAACCCTATTGCACTGCTCATTTCTTTTTATTGCGTATTCTTTTGCAAACATAAGACTTTTGTTCCGTTTCATAGCGTTCTCTTTTAAATTTTCAGATCATTCATCTATTGTAGTTTTACGATTGAAACACAAATTGCGTATTTTCCGATCGATTATAGATTGAAATTTTACTGAGAAAACAACCAGAAGCTCAAACACTGATTGTGCAATGACTGTAAAAACCTCTTGGAACTTTTTGGGTGAATTTATAATAAACGCAGTAGATAAAAAAGTTTGAAATTGAGAACTTTAAATAGTATAAGTTTATTATTGCTTTACTTTTTTCCTATTATTTGAATAACCATATGCAACAAACGAATAACAATGTTTAGAAACTATGTGTGTACTGTAGCGTAACATTTTCACTTCTTTGTTTATTCTGTAAGTATATTAAGGTACAGTAGAAATGTCAGATTACGACGTCAAAATGAACAGTTTTTTTTGTAGTGTGCTAATTACGACTGTGATAAGATACTAAAATCGTAATTGTATTCAATACGTTTCACGGGACGAATAGACTTACAAGAATATACATATCTACGTAATAATCAAGTATTTGTTTTCATATTTAACAAAAAATCGAAAATTTCTTACTTGTAATCCATGCTTATGAGAGGTTTATATTACAACATTAGTATTAGATAAATACAAAGACACATGTTAGCAACTTCGTCGATTTGACACATCGTATGCGAATACTGTTGCTTACAAGCTGTGTACGACTTAGTCTAACCTAACCCGAGTGCTATGATTACGACAAAAGATAACGCGATCTTAAATCAACCAGGTTTCACCACTGACGTGAGATTTGTTTATGTGAACTGCTTCTATACGTTATCACTTAAATGCTTTCATTAATTATAGAAAATACGATTCTTTGAAAAGCATGCATGAAATAGCGTTTATAATAAAACACAAAATTATTTGATAAATAAATGTTCATAAGCCCTTTCAGACCAGGTAATCACACTTTGTACACACATCATTTTTTATTTTTACGAAACTGCATGTGTTTGTAGAACACGGAAAAAAGAGATTTTGAATTCCTCGATATTATTTAAATTTGTCGACTGTATAAAGGTCGAAAGTTTAGGAAAAGCAAAATTGTAACTCCGAACATTATAGTCTGTTACAAATGCGAACACAGAACAAACAGGAAAATTTTGAAGTTAAAAATTTTCAAACTTAAAAATAATTTGTTAGGAGTGTTTTTTTTTATATCCCGTAAATATTTTGTTGCAATTACTACATTTATAATTGCTAAAATTACAAATTTCTATTGTTTCGAATAATTTGCTTGTGCAACTTGCTACTAGTCACTTGAGTTAAATACAAAGGAAAGCTGACCTGATGTTCCATGGAAAATTTCACAACTATAGTTGCCAAATATTATATTTATATATAAATATATGTATCATCTAATTAATTTATTTTACTGTAATAATAAGTTACTTTTTAAGTTTGAAAATTGAAAACATTATGTAGAACAATTAAAAGTTTCACTGTTGCAGGTGATATGTTAAACATTAAAGTTTAGTTTTAACTTTAATAAATTGTTATAAACTTATAAAGTTTAAACAATATTGAGAAATTAGAAATCTCTTTTCAATCAAGGTGTTAAATTCTATAAATCTGTTCAATTTAATAAAAAAAATCCAAGGCAATGTGTATAAAGTATAATCACTTTATATGTAATGACTCATATCACATTATACATAAAACATTTTATCTCTATGTGAAATGAATCATCTTCAATCAACACCTCTTTCATATCTTACCTGTTGTAATCTATTTATTAGAAAAGTTAACATTAACTCACCTTTGTTCAGAAGTTTTAAGAGAACTGAAATATCGGTTACTTTTGTTCAAGGAAATAGACGAGAATAATGCGTAACAATGTACAATAATATTTAATTTGATATATTATACAAAAATTAGAAACTCATTTCTATTAGATATATTTACATTACATGTATAAAGCTAATCAAATGAATATGAAGAATTTTATATATAAAGAAAAAATATTCTGTTTGTACATCATTCTGGTTGTCCACTTTCAATACTAAATCGAAATATCTTGACGCTTATGATCGTTGATATTGATCGAATGGTTGCAGTTCTCCTGTTGTGATACAATCTAATACCCAAGACTCTTTTAAACCATTTGTATCAATTATAATTTTTGCAGTTTCTGGACGCTCAGTAGTATGACCACCAGCAGTTTTTATAAGATCTTTCAACACATTATGTGGAGGTGTAGTACATTTTCCAATGTATAAATTTCCACAGGCGGCAAACAATTCAGGAACGTACGAAGTACCGAATAATTGTCTATCTTTACGGTTTTCCTGAAAATTGTAAAATTTATATTTTTTGTGAAATTTATATTTACAACATACGTTTCTATATGTATACGCACCAATACTGCTTTTGAGAAGTGTGTCAATTCATATTCTTCTGGTTTCAACCATGCACTCTTCTCTAACGACTTCAAAACCCATTCAAGACTAACAAGCCAACAGCCACGTATGATTCCATGTAGCATGTTTATTGTTCGGACACCCGTTGTTACAACATGCGTTGTTCGTTTTGTAACGCTTGATTCAATTTTTGCATGACCCAGAGCTTTGACAACGCTTTTAACGATATTTTTATCGCTAAACAAAAATGATGTAACATTTAAGAAACGGGTTAGAAAAAAATAATTGCAAAAAAGTTTTAAATACAAATTTTCTTACTCGTTACATAAACCAGTCATGACTATATTTATTCTTTGTGCCTTTTTATTTCTTAGTTGTGTGGAAGATTGTTTCTTCAATGATTGAAAATCGTTCAAAGAATTCCTACTTGAAACACAAGTTTGTGTCTTGATACAATTGTCTCTACTTTCCTGTAATCTCCTTAAAATATCATCACTAGTAGTAATTTTTTTAACAATAAGCTTTTTCCTAATAACTTTCCTAGGTTTTCTTTTCTGCATTTTTACATCACAGGCAATCGGATTATCATTTTCTAATGAAAACTGGTCACTGCTTCTTTCATCACTATGTTCCACACTTCTGCGCTTACATACTGCATTGAGTTTGTTTACATGCTGTTTTTCTTTCCTTTTTTTATGTTTGTTTCTTAATATTTGAGGTAGTACATTTACATTTTCCACCGGGGAAAATGTTGGTAGTTGCGAAGACTCATGTAAAGGCAATAACTTTTTTTTATCCCTTTTCTTCAGTGAAATCATCGTAGAATTTTTTAAATCTTGAATTTTTAATTCACTTTCATCGGTTGATTGCCTAATTATTGACTTTGGCAATTCTGTACAGGAATGTGAAGAGGAATTATCCAATATTATAGATTCACTTCTACTTTTTCCATTTTCATATGATTTTCTACGTTCTTTGGATGCACTTTGTTCCCTATAAAATGCAAGATTAAGATTGAGCCATCGTCTTACGTAAGAAATCTCGTATAATAATAATACAAACTGTCTCACATACTTGGATATTTCGTGAGACACCAGGGTATCTGAATAATTTTTGTTTACTCTGCTACCTGGATAGTATTTGTTTACCCGAGTACTTCACAGGTAATCCAGGTATCTCACAAGTAATCCAGGTATTTCACAAGTAACACCTCTACTTTGAAAGCAGAAATATTTATACTTACATAGAAGATAATTTGTTGCTAGAAGAATTTATTTCAATAGCATTTTCGTTGTTGTTACTAAGATTGGAGCATACTACGTTTTGATGCAATGGACTTTTTAATAAAACTAAACGAGATGTTGGATAAGGAGTAGCTTCAACATAGCTTCGACCATTTTGATCTTCATCTGAGATTTTATTTTTGGAAACATTAGACTGATGATCTCTATATGTTGTATCATTTCTCGTTCCTTGAGGTTTTACTAATTTAGTGTTTTCCATTTCAACTGTATTAGTACTATCAACTTTTTCTTCCATATCTCTGTTTTTATTTATCGTACTATTCAATTTCAACATTCTTTTAGTAATATTATTTTCTCGTGAATATAATTTATTTGAACCATTTAAAGATGTATTCATTTGTAATGAAGTACTAATTGTATTTATACTTTGCTTTGCCCCTTCTAAAATTGTTGAGTAGATACCTCTCTCCTGTCTATTTTCTAAGTTCTTATTACTATTTTCCACTGCAGATTCCTTATGTTCGCATACATCTATATTTCTATTGTCTTTACTTGATCGATTAATAGATGTGTTTACAGCCAAAGAACTTTGCAATGTTCTGGTACAGTGTTCTTCAGAAGAAGAATTTTCTTTGTTGACCTGTGTTTTGCTACTCCGCTCAGCAACGAAAGAGTTTTTCTCATTATTCAATATACATTCTTGTTGGATACGTGTTATTTCCATAGATATTGTATCTTTCTTTGGCTTAGAACGAGTAGATAAATCATTAATGTCATGGTGTGTTTCTAGATTTTCATCTAATGTTTCATCCTGTATCATTGTAGAACAACCAATAGGCTCTGCCATGAATATACTATCATCTTCTGATACATTTAAATTTGAAGGGCACTTATTTTTTGATATAACAGAATAATTAGTTTTGTTATGTTCTGATTCAATAGGAAGGCTGGATGCAGAATTGGAAATATCAGCCATTCGGTTGGTTTCATTTGGCACAGTGATATTGCTATGCACTTTGTTATTCAATCTGATTTGATCAGATGTAGAATTGTTCTCTAGGGCAATACTTTTTTTGTTTGTATTCTGTAAATGGTCTTTAGAATCAAATAACCGTCTTTTATTCAAAGTACATTGTTTCCTTTGTTTCCCAACATTTTTACTTCTGTGTTTATCCTTTGGTGTGCTATCAATACGTTGATTGAAGTTTTTGGTTAGAATCGCTTGGGTTTTAACAGACAGTTCGTTCTGTCTATCAAACATTTGTTTGGTCTTGGTTAAAATAACTTGCTTCAATATTTCACAACTTTTATCTAAACTTTCAGCATCATTTTCTATTCGTTTCAAAACTACGCTCGCATGTTTCAAAGAAACATTCTGATGAGCTACACCGCTAGTATTGTTGACAGATACCTGCCTATCTCTAAAACTTCTGTGTCTTCTGCTTCTTTGGGTTGTATTAGAAACGATTGCAGGTGAAGGTAACTTATCATTACATTCAACGTTTGTTTGCTTGAGCGATCCATTTCCAGAATCTGTTAAGCTCGACCAACAACTTAAATTGACAGCTAATGAACTACGTTGATGTCGAAGGCTATCACTTTCATCCAACACATATTTGGTTGCAATTTTTTTTTTATCTGGATTCATCATTCTCTGTTTTCTGAATGATAGTTCAACGAAAACTTTTAACAATTGCAAACTAAATTAATATGATTTTTAATGTTCATGTTGTTAGGAATGAACTCCATCAAAACATAACGGCAGCTTGGTTAATCACGTGATCAAAATTTCATTGGCCTCGCGTGTGTTTATGTATATATATGTACGAAGATCGTACACGCAATCTGATTGGTTGTTAGTACACGTATCTCTGCATTGGTCGAAGCGTTAGTATCAGCGAATCAGATTACGCAACAGTCAGAATTAAACAAAGTGAAGTTCCCCTGGACTATGTGCAGTGTCGTCAGACGAGGGGAGGGAGCACGAATTGAAGGGAAAATGTTACCCTCTCTACGCCAGTACTGACCAGTACCGGAGTATGCGCAATGGAGACGAAACACGTCACGTGATCAGACCGCGGCGCAAGCGTGGGGAAGCTTGATCTGGCGACATTGCCTATATATGTGTGATCAAAAATCATTTTTCTAGCTTTACAATATGCATGTCTAAATACTCTCTATTCATAATAATCCCAAACATATGTCCTGAATGAAAATTTTATTTTTTAAAAGCAGAGAACATTTAGAAAGAAAAGAACAAAATAATTGCAGCTGATATGGTTTTTTATGCATGTTTCTCAAATACGTGTTGTGTCATAGGATTCCTATGTAAGCACCTGTGTGAGTGTGAATAAATACGTGTTGAAATTGTCCACCGACTTCCTACAGAGATTGCATATTGCTAGATATCGCATTTTATAGGATAGTACAACATTTTCTACAGAGTCGGTAATTGAGAACCGTAGACAGAAAAATGCATTGCATGCACAGTCTGTGTGAATTTTAAGTTTGCGAATCGATTGTGCACTTGTAGCAGCTTGTAATACACAATACAATCTAGAGAGCAGCACTTTATTATGTATGTATACATATATGTATACATAAACTTTTAAATCTATAAAAATAATACTTTTGTCTGTGATCTGGATGTATTTAGTGAAGTCGTTGTGGTAGTTGCTGTCATATAAACATAGATGATTCATCATTCATATTTCGAACGTATATAGTATTTAGCAAATACATACACACGAAAACAGTTGGAAATATTTTAAATTTCTTAAACTTGTATACAACGATGAGAAGTGAATATCAGATTGAGAGGTACTGCTTCAGAATAATTTCCTACGACACTTTATTTCGGCAGGATTATATTAAACTGTCCGTACGGGATATATAAAGAATAAAATGTATTTATGTTTTGTTTCGAAGATAACCTCTTTAAATGAAAAAATATTCAGAATATCATGATCGCAAACTGATAATTTGTTTGAAGGATATGTATGTTGATTTATGTATACTTATGTAAACAGATAAAAAAATCTAATAATTGAAACATGCACATATTTGATACATGCATATATATTGATGTATATACACATATATATATTTTTATACATAAATATATTTTATATGAATGTATGTGTATTGTGTACGAATGATATCGTTATGTAACGGGTATGTAAAGAAGTATTTATATAATAAAAATGCAAATATTTATCAGAAGAATTAACTACTTTTGTTTTTAATAGCCTATATACGGAGTCACGTGATTTTATTAGTTTTAAATATTATTGAGAGATGGAGACACTAGCCTATGGAAGGCGGGCATGTCAGAGGGGGAAGGATTGCTCGTGCTGTTTGATGTAATGCCGTGTTAGTAAGTGATATATGTCGCCTATCCATGTTGTTTAGAATTTATATTACAAGTGGTTCATTTGACCTCTAGGAAGCATCTGTTAAACTGTAAACCAGTCAGGACCCTTGGTTGCTTCAATACATAAACTCGTATATACAAAATCCATAGATGGTAATTGTTTTGTCTATTTATTACAGTACAGAATATATTCTACATTATAAAACAATTTTGTGCAGCTACTATTATTGTATTCTAAATCATACTATTATCAATCAGAATGTTTTAGATTGATTTTAGGAAAAATGTATTTTTAGTGATCTTGTATGTTGCAAGTTTTTTAATGCATTGAATTATTTACAGCTATGTTTCATAGATACTGATTATATAGAGCCTAATCGCAATATTCTTTTTTTGGTACCATTACTAAAGAATTAAAAGTTATTAATACATTCTAATACACATAAACATTAAGAAATGCTCCATTTAGATGATAGCATTCATGATGTTTAAAATGCTTAATATTATACATATTTTCTTTTTGTGTCTAACTTTTTTAATTTCATCCCTTGCTGTACACAAACATGTAGAGAATTTTGCTTTTGTTTAAAATGGTTCATTAAAAACCAAAAAGAGATAAACATAAATTAAATTATATGATACATAAGACATGAGTTCCCCTATGTTCATATGGTTCCTAACTCTTATATTTTCTATTCAGATGTCTAGAAAATCTCTATTGAAGTAAATACATGCAATGAACGAAAATGACATCCACAAAAGTTGAAGGAACTTCCACAAATTCTTTACAGCAACAATGTCCAGTTACATCTAAGACAGAAGATTCTGAACCTTTAGACACAGAAATCAAACAAGAGAATTTTATTGATACTCCTAGCAAAGATGAAAAAGACACAGATACAAGAGGTATCATTAAAAATGAAAATGATTCTACAATCTGTGATGCAGAGAAAATGGAAAACAAGGAAGAGGTGATTATTCTAGAAAGGACTAAGAAAGAAATTAAATGTAACATAGATAAAGTAGAGTGTGTTGAGAATATAGAAAACTCAGATGTACTTACTCCTGTGTCAAAAAACAATCCTAGGATTAATAAGAGTACAAGCACAAAAGAAACACCTACAATCAGAACTGCGAATAATTTAAAACGAAAACAACGGAATTTAACGTGAGTATAAATAAAAAATTTTATTCTTAGTAGTTCTATTTAACAAGTTACCCATATATATTTTAATATTATTCAATGGGTTCAATTTGCTAAAATTAAACTCTTAATCGTTTTAGACAAGCTAATGCTACTTTAGGGAATTTTTTATCAAGATGAAAACTATGCAGAGATAAGAAATTAATTGACTTTGTAGTGTTCAAGACGCGGAATCGCTCACCGAGGAAAGCAACTTAAGAAGTAAAAGAAAGAAAAGAAATACGAACGATCGATTTTGTTGGCGTTGCCACAAAGAATCCGTGGAAGCCCATTGCAGTGCGTGTCCTCGGTCATGGCATCGCAAATGCATAGGAATGCAATCAACGTCTATCCAAAATTGGATATGCGGTGAATGCGCAGCTATTTTGCGAGCAGAAAATGCAGAAACGCGTTCGACGGCAATGGCACAATTATCGGTCGATCAATTGTGTTTACTATTGAAACATGTAGTCGAGAGAATGAGAGAATATCCCGGTGTGCGTATTGGTCTCTTTTTTCTGTTCATATTTTGTTGTTCAGTGAAATTATAGTTGAACATCTTTGTTACAGTCAGAACCATTTTGGAAACCAGTAGAACTTTCGGAAGCTCCAAATTATATGGAGTATGTGGTGAAACCAATGGATTTGAGCCTTTTAGAATCAAATGTGCGCGCTAAGCTATACGGCAGTACAGACGCGTTCATGGCCGATGCTAAATGGATACAACATAATTGTATCGTGTTTAATACATGTATGTAATATATATTTGTAAATTTAATTAAAACAATGATTTAGAAATCATAATAGGTAATTTGAACAACTGATTTGAAGATATGGTTCTTGCTTAGGTGGTGGCGTGTATACGGATACATCAAAATTGACGAATGCAGCAAAACAGATGATTAAATTGGCTCGTCAGGAGGTATCGGAAATCGAGGCTTGTCCCGACTGTTACGCTCACGGAAGAAACTTACCGAGACCACAACCGTCGTGGTTTATCGAACCTTGTCGCCGTCCGCATCCACTGGTTTGGGCCAAACTGAAAGGTTTCCCCTTTTGGCCGGCTAAGGCAATGCCTCGCATAAACTCTCAAGGTTTTGTGGACGTACGTTTCTTCGGGGAACACGATCGTGCTTGGGTACCACCAAGAGATTTATACTTATATTCTGAAGATCCACCTGTTCCGTTGCCGCGTAAGAGAAAATTAGATATGGAAGAATGTGTCAGAGAAATCACTCGACATTGTCGAAAGCTTGAACTCGTGTTTGGTCAGTTCAAGTTTGCACCTCCCAAAGTGCAGTATAATCCACACGATCCGATGCAAATCAAATTACTGTTACCGAATTACGATCCTCTTCGTTCGAACAATTGTACATCAACGGAATTTTTAACTCCTAAAAAGAAACCGTTTCTAAAGAAACGGCTACATAGTAAAGCAACAAAGACAACAACAAGTGATTCAGAGAAAACTGACAATTCCGACACCGAAAACAAGGTATCGACAGATTGCGAGACTAGCTCCGAACAGTACAAAGTCGATGATAAACTGCCTAAAGTACAAGATCTCGAACGATCGAACGAGGTGGAACTAATCTCGATTTCGAGCAATAGTTCCAATACCTCTATGAATTCTAACGAATTGATCGCGAAAAAAGAGGACACGAGAATAAATAAAAATACGTTAGCGAATTCAACAACAACGAACGAGGAGGACTCAAAACCTGGTTCAAGTAAAGTTACACTTGACACAAACAGTGGAAATGAAAAGGATGTGTCGAAAAAGGTCGATTCAAGCGAATCGAATGTTCCAATAATGGAACAAAATAATAATGCCGGAATATTAGCAACTGTTAGCGCGAAATCATCAGAAAGCTTATTGAAAGAAGGAGCAACAGACGTAGGTAAGCATTCGACAGATGAGGTTCACGTGCTCAAAAAAGAATCCTCTCTGTTAAAAGCTCTTGTTAATAAAAATGAAACGAATCAGAGTTTTACAAACTCTTTGCAGAAAAATAATTTGAAGACATCGAAGACTACAGGAAAAGTCTATAAACCGAAAACCAGAATGGTTGATAAAGTAAATGCTGAGAAGGCTTTGAAGTATTCTGAAAGCGAAGAAAATCAAAATTTAGTAAAACAAATCGACACATTGTCCCTGAAAGGTTCCCCAAAACATCCTGATAGCGACGTTCCAGTGTCGGCATCCGTGCCGATGTCAGCCTCTAACAAAGCTCGAATTAATGACGAAACTGCTCAAATATCTAGACAAGGCTCTACTGATCAATCATCTGCGTTGTTTTTTGCCATGAATAATGGTACACCCGATGCCGCTGCGAAAAAATCTGTTGGAAGTTCGTCAGTGACTGAGAAAGAAAAAATCGACGATGTTTCAACGATTCAGCATAAGCAAACAGATCCGGTGCCACTTCCGCATCAAAAGAAAGAGAGCAAAGCTCGAAAATCACTACCTAACAAGACTCGTGCTTGTCCACAGCTTATTCCACATTCATCAACTAGTTTATTATCGAATTCGATGGATTCTTTAGTTTATATTCCTGTTCATCAGACAGAAAATTGTACCGAATATCAAATGCTTCCTCCGGAAGCTGGGCCAGTAAGTGCTCGCTTGTATCACGGTGCTCAAGATTTAGCCAGAAAAATGGCCCAGTTAATGGAAGAGGCGTATAAAGAAGCAGCTCGAGGAAATCAAAATAGTGAGAATGCAACGTCTGAAAACCATCAGGCAACTGTCCATTTTCTAAGATTACAAATAGAACGTATGAGATGGCAACATCAACAACAATTAGCTGAACTAAAGCACAATACCGGTACGTCATCTGTAGTCTTTGCTGTAATGTTCAAATTGCTCGATATGTGACTGCACTAGGTATCCTAGAGTAGACATGGGTACAGATTCAGGGATTAAACATAATTACTATCAATTTCGGTTCTCGAAACAGTTACGAAGAAGCGAAATATATAACAGTTATACAGTCGAAACAAGATTGGTTTTCAAGAACCATAACCGTAACCGATGTCATCATAACAGTTATATTATTTTGGTTCTTCATAACTGTTTCAATCGGTACCGATATAAAACAGTTTGAAACCGTTATTTTCAGAACCTGTTCAGTCCCTGATATAGATTGCTCAGCAGCGCATTGTTCTGTGCTCTTGTTAATATTAAGATCAACAGTCTCATTATTTTAATAGTCACAGTATTTTACGAGAATAATATAGTCAAATAATAATATAGTCTTCTCTCTTTTTCTAAAGTGATTTGTTCTTTGTAAGTCGTCCATTTGCTCTTCATCATATAATAGGATGAGTCATTAAGTTGAATCATTTTAATCATCTTCATTATTTGCACAGACACAAAGAAAGTTTGCTCATAAATTTTTTTTTATGATCAGAAGGCCATAACATAACAGTAATCTTTTTTTACGGATAGTGAATCTTTAAAAATTTTAGACTGAATTTTGTTTTTTTTTTTTTTTTAATTAAACTGCATTCTACGTAATAAAGTATAAAACTATAATATTATCAATAGTTATTAAAGCACTACCTACATGTGTCTATATGAAACGATAATGTTGCCATTCCACCGACCACAGCGTTGTTTAATGTACTCTGCGGGTAGGTTACTCGGTCGGATTGAGAATTGACTTTGTAAATAATATTGGTTCTAAGAACTGCAATTGTCAGCTGTCAATCTAGCGAATGATATTGCTGAAGTAACAGCAATAGCGTGACCTTTCGTGATCTTTCGGCGAACGACTTTTTTCTTTGGGGCTACTTAAAGCAAGAAGTTTAGAACACGTCTGTTGACAACGCAAACGAATTACGTGCAGGAATTGTAGACCCATGCGGAACAATCACAACAACAATGCTCCAAAATTTTGAAAAAGAATTCTTAAAAAGAATACCGGAGGTACTTAGGAAATAAAATTTTGGAAGCCGGAACATCAAGAATGGTATTTACCTGAATCCCACTCATTTTTGGATCATCATGTTGGACTGTTTTTCACACATTACATTACATTTTGATTAAATACACATATAATCGGTTCTTTTTAGTGCCATCATGATGTACAAAGTCCGACCGAGCAACCTCCTCGCGGTGTACATCGGATAACGCTAATGCCGGCGGCACGGCAACTTTGTCGTTTAATATCTCGGGAATGGTTTAAACTAAAGACACGTTTAGTTAGGGTTTTGAAAACGTTTCGATGCCAGCTATAAGAATATGTAATAAACAATATAGAGTTTCCTTTAAAAACTTAAGCCTGATGATCACAGGGCATTTCCGAGTCATTTTAAGGTCATGCGAATACCAGCATGATATGTGTTCTGTGATGTTCTACAACTTTTATCTGAATCATTCTTTTTTTTTATGTTTTATATTTTCGAGATATTTAACTGTTCACACTTAAACCGGACACACTGTATGTGCACCAAGAGCATATCTAACGGCTACTTATCTTATCGAACGCTTATTATATTTTGATTTTTATGTTTGAATGTAATAAAAAATTGTCTGTTGTAGACCGAATATTAAGGGAAATGAAGGCAAGTTTGGAAGCCGAAAGGCTACGAGCTATCGAGGATACTCGTAGAGAAGCTGAAGAAGAGAAACTGCGTTGCATAGAAGAAATTAAACGCAAACAATGGTGTATAATGTGTGGTCGTGAAGCATTGTTTTATTGTTGTTGGAATACGGCGTACTGTGACTATCCCTGTCAACAATCGCATTGGCCAACGCATATGAGAACATGCGCTCAAAAACCTTCGTTTACCACTATGGTCACTAGCTCTGCTGCGAATGCAAATCAGCAGCAGGCAATGCCACGACTTATGATAAATACTCAAAATGTGACGTCAACTATATGGAGGGCCTAGAACGCATCCGTGTAAGTCCTTGAAAACGAAGTCACAATTTTCAAGCATAAACTCTTTCCTCAAACTTTTTCGTAATACCCCAATACACTATTATCCCATTTTCATCGCCTCCGCATTTTGTGTTTACACGTGACACAAAACAGTACTTTGTACAACAGTTTTTATAATGTAAAAAATGCAATCGACAAAAAACAAAATAAAGAATATTTATTCACCGAGTCTATATATGCGCTAATAACATGAGTGATTGCCTTCGTTTCGTTTATATTTAGTCAATGTTAGAAGTGTGTAATGTTATGAGTATTGGACAAAATTGCAACATTCTACTTACATTGGATATGCTTTTGGACCCTTCATACTTTTTAAGTTCGCATTCCAATAATCACACGACAAAGGAGTTGACTAACACATAGCGTGTCAATTCGTTTATTCCGACTTTTTTCGAAATTTACTAAACTATTTTTCAAAATTCAATGAATTTTCAGAGTTACAGCTTTAAATACGTTTCATGACTATTTTTTAAGAACTAGTAGTGGGCCGATTGCTTTGTTTTTTTATACTACATAGTTAAAATACCTGCTGCTATAGTTCTTGCCAAAATTATGTCAATATTTTCAAAATTTCCATCTGTTTCGGTATCTACAAGTTACAAGAACAACAGAAAAACATATTTTTTACTAACCGATTGTCGTTTTCTACATAATTTGATAGTTTATAATC
The DNA here is from genome assembly GCA_028454255.1 of Halictus ligatus. NCBI lineage: Eukaryota > Metazoa > Arthropoda > Insecta > Hymenoptera > Halictidae > Halictus > Halictus ligatus. Next base: position 3,305,450 of record CM052138.1, read on the forward strand.
ATAATACTCTAAGCTAAGTAGCAGAATTACTAACCTTTGGATAAACCAATAAAGGCGTTATATGTTAAAGCTTATAATAATTTCGAATGTTGTAAACATTTAAAAATTTTAATTAATAGTTTTGAACGGATTATAAATATGTTTAAAGCTCGAACATTGTAACTTCTTTCATCACCTAGAATAAGATCATAAAATCAACCGAAAAGTCAGGATAACCCCCTAATACGTTATTTCTGAAGTTCGGCCGACGTATTATAATCAGATAAGAATTGATTACGGTTTCAGAAATTGACTCCACGTCAATTATTAGATTGAGCTAGATGACTACTAATATAAAAAGAGATCCAGCAAATGAATAGAACATTACATGGCTTCGAAGAATGTCACTATACGTAGTTGATTATGTCAAAATATTCCTAAGGGGATATTGAAGCACAACGCTTTACGTCTCTTCTTACTCCCTAATATTTGTTTCGTATTGTATTTGTACTTGACTCGGTTCGATTGAAATCGGTAAAAACAAGTAGAAGGGATAATAAATTAGCTTCAAGTTAATAAGTGGTCGGAAAAAGAGTTCATGAACATACGTATAAATACAAGGTGTTTGGTAACAGATAAGAGAAAAAGCAAAGTACGATTCTTAGTGACAATATAAGACGTAAATCAAGAATAAAAAAAATGGGATTTCAGCTTTGTTTTTAAGTTGCGCGA
>CM052138.1:3306260-3441089 GCA_028454255.1 Halictus ligatus
AAATTCATAACTAAATGTTGTTGTCTTCACAGGACATTTATACAACATGATTAAATCGACAGTGTAATCATTATTGAATGTTAAGCAACTAAGTCGAAAGTAATTGCGTTAAAATTTCTGAAGTTTGTGTAGTTACATGATCGATATTTAATTATTGATACAATACAAATCGTATTCCGACCAATTTATTTATATTTCATTTTTGTTATATAGATGAAGCAAAAACATTGTCCTCAGAAACTGATGACAGTAACATCCAATACGTTAGCTATACGAGCGAACTACAGATGCCCGACATTATGCACTTAATACAAAAAGATCTGAGCGAACCTTACTCTATTTACACATATAGATACTTCATCCATAATTGGCCAAAATTATGTTTTCTGGTACGTATACCTGCATGTATGTTGAAGATGTTTGAGAAATGTTAGTAACTTTCAACTTAGAATCAAAGACACATCATTCCACTTCGCATTTCCATTTATTCGTGATCGAATGTGTAAAACGTAAAACCAAAAAACCAACATTTCAGACGCGACAATAAAATGCATCAAGAAAGTGTAAGAACTTTCAGCCAGTTTTCGTTGGATGCCTTTGTCTTGCAGGTATAGAATTTATAGAAAAATTCTTGCTTTTTGTTCGTCAAGGCGATGGATGGTGACAAGTGCATCGGTGCCATTGTCTGCAAGCTGGATATCCATAGGAAGGTGATAAAACGTGGATACATTGCAATGTTAGCGGTCGATGTGAAATATCGAAAACGAAAAGTCGGATCGAATCTGGTAAGGAGGGCGATACAAGCAATGATGGAAGACAATGCGGATGAGGTAGTTTTGGAAACGGAGATAACTAACAGTCCTGCGCTACGTTTATATGAGAATCTAGGCTTTGTACGTGACAAACGATTATTTCGGTATTACTTAAACGGAGTGGATGCTCTACGATTAAAATTGTGGATCAGATGAAATTCGTCTGTATATTTCTGTCAATAAACGTTTCAATAATTTTCACGTTGATCAAAGGAACACACAGAGATGGGAGAGAGAAGAACAAAGATCATTTGTATTTTGGAACGTCACGAAATACGCAACGTTAATGCCAGAGAGATTATGGATTGTATGCGCACAATATATTTGCGTTAGAGCCGATCTAGAGAATAAATTTAATCAATCAAATTTTCCTCCACCCTTCACATTGTTGATACAATGACCGTGATCGTTAACCGCTTCGTTAAAAAATATGATCATTGATTTTGTTTGTCGCGGGTAATGGTTACGTATCTATTCAAGACTACTCCCTTTGGCATTAACCTACTGCTCGTAGTTGGATAATGCGAGATTAGGCGACGACAGCAAAGAAAATAGACGAATGGAAAGATGTGCGCGTACACCGTGCGAACGACCCGACCGTGAACTCAGTTTCAGAAAACTGGTTAAAATTCTACGCGTAAATAAACGGAATATCAACGGACGTTTGTTGCATCGGATACTACATATCTCAAGATCATTCAATCACGATGACAATAGTATGAGTATCCGATACAGAAAGTATATAGAGCCGTTCACATGTTGCGCGTTTGTACACACACCCGGATGGAAATGAACACGAGGAAAAGAGTTATTGTTTGCCAAATGAAAATATTTCAAAGAGAGTATGTCGCACACGATTAACTCCAGGGCCGTATTCATTGCTGTTTACATATTGTATTTACCTTTGTATAAAAGAAACGCGAACCTCGGTCCGTGATGTAACTATTAAAATGTGTAAAAATGTTAATAAAAATACAGAAATGTTTTTAGACTCGACCATTTTTTTTCTTTTCGTGGCGAACGTGTGTTGCGCGAGAAACGCGGGCAAGGAAAAGGAGAGAATCCGAATCGGTAATTCTTTCGACTCCCTCTTGGAACTGAACTAATTATGGTTTATTTCTGCTCCCTCTGCTCCAGCCAGTATCCTATTCTTCCTTCCCTATGGCCCATTTGTCTCCCGGCGAGAGTCTCGTTCTTCGCGAGGTAGACTCGGATTACCGCAATCGTTTGCCAGGATAATGAGCAGTACTTGTAGAATTGAAATCGGAGCTGGCCAGAAGGGGAGAAGCGGTCGCCCTCGAGGATCCTCCTGCGTGGTTGTTATTACACGTACAGGGTATCGATTTTCCCAGCGATTTTCATATCGTACTTTTTTCCCCCGTAGAACAGAGGATTTTGTTTCTTCGTGGAAGCGGTAAAAGAAGTGGAGGCATTGCCGATCGATCGATGTAGTTTGGATCGTTGATGAATTGTACCAGTCGCAGCAGGTATTACTCGGTTATTTCTGACCGAGTGGTTGCAATGTTCCCCAATAAAAGAGCTGTTAACACAACGGCCTCGCTTTTTTCTGATAAACATAGTCGTTTCTGTAACACGCCAGATACGAAATACCATCAACGTCTGTACATACATAGTTATCAAATAAAGACAGTAAAAAAAACTGATGTTCCTACCGTATAATAGAATCGTTTTTCTTGTGTTGCAATTTTTTAAATGGACAAATGCGTGAACATTTTCTCGATAACGCATATGTACAGCAACGGTTGCCTTAGCTAAAAATAAATAATTTCCAACTGGTAGCGAGTTCTGTCGGTATCGGAATCGAGTGAAACAACGCCGAAACGGCTGAAAGGTGGACGCAGTTTCAGGGCGTGATCGCGGAACTAAAGGCACAAAGGTAAAGTACGAACGACGATAAAGAACGATAGCGGATAGCGTACGATAGTGCATGATAATGGACATGGAATGGTGTCGGTGAAAGCAGCTCGGCAACCCAACAATAATGTAAATACGTGCATGTATTACACGTGCGCGTGCAACGCAATGGAACGGACGAAGGAAGAGCGTGCACGATATGGAGAACAATCGATCACGACGCGCTTAACAACAATAAGATTTTATTTCGATCCTTTGTCTTTGAAACAATTGTTATTCTATTCACTTAGTAAAGCACTACTTGAGGTTGTCCGAATGGCGTCATTCATGTCGGATATCGTAATTCTTGTTATTCAAACAAATATAAACAGTGGGGAGTGCTAAAACTAACTGTTTTTAGAAGCTCGTTCATTTTGGCATCTGTTCGCGCTAGTTTATACGGAAATACATATGTTTAAAGATCTAGAGATCTGAAATAAGGATTGTCCCCTACACGGATCAATTTGAAAATTTTCGTAAATCCGCAAGCTCAGAAACCATTAGAATTGTAAAGCAAAAAGCCCTTCCTAAGGGAAAAAATTACTTTCCAAATTTCGACCATTTCATGGTATGCGCATAAAGGACATTCTCGCGAACTTATTGTGACCATCATAGTTAATATCTTACAAATTTTCATCGCGTCATGTGGCAGTGCAACCTCGCAGACAGCACCGTACGTCCATAGGACGTCCGTTTTATGTTCAGTTTACGTCCACACGTCCTACGTCTGTTACGGACGTCCGTGGGACCTGAATTTCGGACTTCCTTGAGACTTACATTATTATATAGCTATATAACTCGTAACGATTGCAACTAATAAGACGATTACAGAAAATTAAATTATATCTGCCTTCAACTTAAAAAAAATTGTAAGCTTAAAATTTAGAATTACGACTCAAAATAACGTTAAAATGATGTATTGTGTAATTGATGTTACGTATAATATGTACTAAATTATATTATTGTATAGCAGAAATAAATTTCTCATGAAACTTCGAATGCTTAATAAAAGAAAAAGAGAGAAAACGTTATTTAAAATCTGTAGCTCAATCACGGACCGAAACAGAATTAATTAAGCAGGAATTGCAAAGTTGGGATTCATCATAGCGGATGCTTCTTCAATTTCTGGGTATTTGGGAGAGTCCAACAAAGTTTGGTTCACTCGAATTGGCTTATTCAGCATTTTCACGCAACGTGAAGCTACATAAATATTTTTTTTCCCCAGCGGGAGTCTTAGTGTTAACAATTTTTATTTGCTCTCGGATCTCGATCTTCGGAGACTCGGTTTTGACGTGTGATTCAACGTGTTCCTTCACAGTTTAAGCGCCCTCGTTTATAAGCCACCCAACTTTCAAAATGTTTATCGGAAAGGTTTATTACCTTGACGACATGTTACGCTTGAAACTAAAGTGGATCCGCAATTTGTTAGCGGCGACGCAATCTCTGTGTTGCCAATACCTTTCATCGAAATCCCATCGACCGACAGCTAACAGATAACGTAATCGGTTTCGAGAAGCGACACCCTTACGGTTTACTCGAATCGATAAGAACAAGCTTTCAACGGAAAAATGGACCGCAGATATAGCCCTGATTTTCATTACTCTTCTGGTCAATTTGCTGGCATGCGTACGGAAAATAAACGAAACTGAAACTGTAGAAGCAAGGAACTAAATGGAAGTAAATGGAGGAGAAGAATCACAAATTGAAGGGTGGGTCGAGTGAAATGTATAGCTCGCAGAGCATCATTAACCCTTTGCCTTACAATATCTCAAATTGAATTTAACATTTTAATGGCGGAACAATTTTACAATTATAGAGCTGACGATGCTCGAGTCCATCCATAGTTTTATTTATCAATATTTTTAAACATATATTTTGAGGTACATCGCGTAGAACTGTTAGGCTGTCTGTTACGTCTAATGCCATAGCTACATAGTTAATTGAATCGAATCGAATTCTTAAATAACTCGATTTTGATAGCCCGAGCCAAAATAGACCCATGCTCCCTGTCAAAAAGTCGATAAATGCTTCTTGTCTAAACCTACCATTCCCCAAGGTGACTATAATCGCCCGTAGGAATTTGCATTTATTAACAACTCTGTTTATATTTATTATTAAAATTCTGTATTCATTGGAGATAACGTGGATAACAATTGAATAATTCGTACGAAGGCAAAAGTAGCTCACAGATGCGATGCCCCGTTCGCGGGAAACTGTTCCACGACGAGAAGGTCAAAGAGGAAAAAAGTATCCGCTTACCACGATACGGTATTGCCTAGATTCGGTGTAGCGTCACAGAGTTTCTTCTCCGAGCTCTGTGGACGCGTTGGTGATGGTTGCCTCGAAAACAATTAATTCGCAACCCTCCTGATTGGGTGCTCGGCTCTGAGTTTGACTCGGGAGCAACGATTCCTGGAGGGTGTTGTTGCCGTTGCACGTTTTGCCGATTCCAAATCCCTCGACACTTTTTGGAGCTTGATGTTCGATCATTGTTCTCGAAAAGAACGGAAGTACCTTGAAAATAATGCAGAAAGACGAAAGATGAAGCCTGCCGGTGCATTTAACAACGATATCCGATTGTTCAACGTTTACGCCCCTGCGAAATACACAGACTCACGAAAGTATTCGAACGCCCTTTTTACTTACTTTTTACTTATGACTTTTTTTAAGCAATCAGAAGAATTGGTTTACCGCATGACGTGCAAAAAAGATGTTGAAAAATTGCAATTGCTAGGAATTATAAGAGAAAATAGAAAGGCACTTTTTACAACTTTATTTACGATCCAACTAACTAACATAGATCTACAAAACGCATATTTTAAATTTTCATTACAAAGTCAAATAAGAAAATTGTAAAAAGTGTCATTTTTATTTTCTCATGTAATTCCTACCAGTTGCAATTTTTTCAGAATCTTTTTTGCACATCATTTGAAAAACTAATTCTTCTAATTGTTCAAAAAAAGTCAGGCCGTTTGGTCTAATTTAACCCATTTGCATCATAAGGAAATATGAAAAGAAAGCCTTTATCACTAAACTTTTTTTTATTATATTTAAGTACAAAAATGGCTACAAGTAGAAGAATTTCATATTTCAAAATTATAAGAAAATAGTGTACCAGGAAAATTGAGCGTATATATACGCTAATGATGCAAATGAGTTAGATAAAGTTATACTGTTTTAAATGGCGTTCGAATACCTTCGTGAGCCTGTGTACATATATATATGCGCGTGTATTTCCGTGTCCCGGATTTATTTATGCGTCAACTGTCACGTCGACCACATGTGGGTGACATAGTTCTTCGCCGTTTTTAAAACCAATGTTTATCGTAATTATTTGCGTAAAATGAATTCCATTACGACTTGTAGAATGTCGTAAGGTCAAAGGAGCCATCGTCGACGAACGTTAACTCCGGCTCTGGTCTAATTAATTACAGTCAAATCTGTTTTTGTGCGGTCCTTTTCTATGCTATTTATTTTGTGCGATTCTTTTTATGCGGTATATGAATGCCAACGGTGTTGGCATTATAACACCCCTATAATGTTCTCATCACAAGAAGATGCGCGTTTTGGACTACGACAAGTACTATTGAATTATGTGCATTTTGAAAATTTCTCTATGTTTAAAATGAGAAATTACATTTTTTTTAAACGTTTCCATGTGTGATTTAATTATTTATTTTGTTTGGAAAGCTCTTTCTCGCTATTCCGTAAATCTTTGTCACATTTTCTAAGTAAGACTTTTTTTTAATATGTGGTAAAAAATTATTTGTTATAGCTATTTATGAAGTTTTTGAATATTTTTTGTGCGGTTTCTTTTATGCAATTATAAAACAGGTTTTACTGTATATTACATTTTTTAGTGATGTCAGTCAACGTGGTATCAGACATGACAGTTGGAAGCAAATCTTCTGGAGCCCTGAAAGACTTTTCTCCCTGTAAACACGGAACGATACGAATTTCGTTGTAGAAAATGTTCTCCGAAACTATGTACATGTGTGTGTCTGGTGTACAACGTTCGAAAGCTTGTTGTTCTTTCGATCCCTTTGACGGTTTATACAGTACGGAAAAATAAAAGCAGATCAAAGAAAATATCGATGGGAACGAGAAGAGAGAAAAAGATTGTGCCGAAGTCGAAAGAGTGCACCGGTGTGGTCCGACGATAAGTTCGTACTTGCTTGAACTCTTTGCGAAAGTTATCGTTGAGCCAAGCGTAAAGGAACGGGTTGTAGCAGGTGCTGCTCATGGCGAGACAATGGGTCATGAAGAAGCAGAGTCTGTAGTAGGTCCAGGCGTTGGTCGGCGGATAAAAGTCGTCGACGATGTTGACGGTGTTGAGCGGCAGCCAGGAGATACCGAATATCGTGACCATGGCAATCAGCATCCGGTTCGTCCGTTTCTTTCTCTCCCTGTCAGCTTCTTCCCTCTTGTTCGACTTGGTACCGGGTTTCGTTTTGGCTCGATCCTTCAGCTTCAATGAGACTCGCGTGTAGCAAAAAGTGATCACGAAGAAGGGCACTGCGAACTGGAGCATCGAGGTGACGAAGCTGAAAATCTTCCGGAACCGTTCGCTCGGCCAACGCTCCTCGCAATAGGCCTGCGATTCGTCCAGGCGCATGTAGATCCCGTAGGGCAGAGTGACCAGTAGAGCTACCACCCAAATGCCGAAGATCACGGCCAAGCAGATCACGACTTTCATGCGGGGGTGAAACGGATGTATGATTACCATGAACCTGTCGACCGCGATGCTCGTCAGGGTCAGCGTGCTCGTGTACACGCTGACACCTTGGGCGTACGGGACCAAGTGGCAGAGAGTTCTGCCGAATATCCAGCCGCCGAGGAACGTGTACAGAGGTGTGAACGGTACCGCGAGCACGCAGAGCAACACGTCGCTCAGCGCCAAATTCGTGATGAACAGGTTCGTCACGGTCTGCATCTGACGATTCCGTATCACCACGTAACACACCAGCACGTTGCCGAATACGCCCAACATGAAGATGACCCCGTAAAATATATAGAAGACGATCTGCACCATAGTGTTCGAGATCACATCGTTCTCGCCGTTCGAATGGCTCGTGTTGCCGGTCCAATTTCCCTCCTCGTGTTCACTCGCCATCGCGTTGGTCGTCCTTCTTTCAGCGCCTTTGCTCCCTTTCTCTCTCGCGTGCTCAACCAGTGCGAACCACGAGCGAAAACGCGCGGGCAACTACACGCGACAGCCGCACTCGACGAAGCTCGCGCATCCCACCGATACTGTCCCCTTTTTTCGTAGAAACTAGTCGTTTCCGGCAATACGGTTCCGCCGAATCGAACGAGCTATCTTAAAAATAGGAAAATCTGCTGTGTCTCGAGGCTAACCAGTTGAAAACAGTCTCCGAAAATAGCACCAATCTGCGTGCTCGCGACCCGTCCGACTGCCTCTTTTTTCCATCGGGAGCGCGTCAACTCTAGCTGCCGGATCTCAACAGATCCATCCTCCGGACCGCGCGCGTCATCCCGTACGGAAAAATACACGCGCACAGAGCGCACGATCACTATACTTGATTTCGAGCCACCTGTTGCCCGATTCCGTCGGCGTTCGGTGTTTCCTTGGCTCATGTAGGAGAAGAACCAGGTACGACGATACCCGTCATCTTAGGGGTCACGATTGATACGATCGTCGGCCAAGAATACATTTCCGGAAAAATTAAAAGAGATCACTGAAATGATTGTTTCTTTTGCTTTGAGTTCGATCGGAGAAGAAAAGAGAGAAAAGATAAAAAGAAGAGACGTGCGAGGAATAAAATGTAGAACCGGAAAGGACATGTGCGCACGGTGTTGCGGTGTCCACGAAACGAAACGCATTCGCCGCCGGGCTTTTCCATCGACGACTGAGAATGGAAAATCGCTGGTCGAGCCGCCGTTCTTTCGCGCAGGCGTTCGCATTACACCATCTGTCTAGGATACTTTTTGCTTGGCTTCCCCGTGCCTGACAGCTTTCTTTTCGAAACCATTTACTCCCCTCGGCGATCTTATGTACTGTATAGCCACCCCGCCACCGGCACCGGCGCACAGTGGCCGAAAATGCGATTTCGGCGGTCGAAAAGGGAAATTTTTTTGTTTTTAAATAAATGAATGATGGGGTTGTTTTAAGAACATTCCAAAGCAAGCAAATCCGTGAAAAAATTTTTGTTCCCCTACCACGATCCACAGGAGGCCGTGCAAAGTTCGAGGAAAAAATTAAGAACGTGAAATTGTCACCTTCCACATGATTTTTTCGATATTCAAGTGCAATTTAAAAGAAAACTATTAGAAATAGCTGAGTTGAATTTAGACAATACGAAAGCTTACATCTTCTAGGATTTAAAACGATGTTAAAACAAGTAATTGTTATTACATTTTGAAAATTATAGTTTTTTCAAGTGAGCACAAGTTTTTCGCCGGAATTTCAACTATAAACATGCACATCTCAGCTGAAACTGACAAACTATAATTAGTTGACCAAACAATGCAAAAAAATTCATTTGCGACAACGTGCAACAAATCTACCAGAAATTACAGATTTACTTCAGGAATATTAATGCAGAAGAACAGGTATATTCATTCCACTTATTCTGTAATTTGTTTAAAACCTGTGTAATTAATAAACACCGTGTAACTTCAAATTGATTTTTGTTGCAATTTGAAGCTCAAAATTACCTTTTTACCTATTAAATTTCATTTAATTATCTCGAATGGTTTAGAAGTTATTATTTTAGAGTGCCAAAATGGAATTTTCGCCCACTGTGCGGCGTGCCTTCCGTCGCCAGCACTATTCAGGAAGAAATCAGACTTGTAAAATACAGTAATTTATTAAATCGTTTATCTTTCTGTTTCTCATGATAAATCATCGAGTGTAAAGCATTTCCATTACCTTATGGTACAGCTAAGCAACATTTTTGTCGCTACTCTATCTAGATGTATACATAATACCTTGTCACCTACGCGTGTCTGTTACCGACTATTTTTGTTTTTTCTTATTCGTGTACCTGCCTTTATGTATGCGTATTTGAACATATGTACAATTAGTTGAATCGAAACTTAAATTACATACATCTCCTTCCATGCGCCGTATTATCGTATTTATTCATTTATCCTACAATCGGTTTCGTAAAATTGTTCATTGCACCTGTGTGTACGTCCAGTCATTCACGTTCTTTTGCTCCCTCTCCCCCAAAATTTCCCGTTTACCCCACCGCACACTTTTTCCCTCGAGCACGCATTGCTTCTCTTATTCTATAGTTCCAATTCCATTCTATGCACTTGTAGCATTTTGCGCCGACGTGGACGAATAAATATTTACGCGCGTACGTTCCCGATATATCTCGTGGGACGCGTGCACGAGAACCGAGCTGTTTAACAAAATTCGAGAAACGCGCGTCAACGGAAGCGTCTCGTTACTTCCGGATCACCAATTAATTGGAGCGTTCGCAGAAATTTCAATATTACACACCGCACGATATACAGTATACAACAGTATACAGTACACGCAACGATACGCCAAAAATATTGGAACACAATCGAGGCGACGCTCGACGCGCATGGGTATACATATCGCTGCACACAGTAACATTCGGAAAATCGATGCCCATATAAAAATATCAAACTCGTGCAGAAAGACGCGTCTGTTTCTTTGAATTCGATCAGCATCTCGCGTTTCATCATTATCCCATGGCCGGATGCACGCGTGCATCCAGATACAGGATCAACATCGCTGTTTGCACTCCCATTTTAACGACGGCAATGCTCGGGACGTTTTTGTCTCGAACGGAATTGTGCTTCTCTCGTGATTCGCAATAACGCACCGACCTCGTATTTTCAAAGTAGGGTATACATACAATTGCGTGCGGGCCCGGGATCAATTTATTGGCGTGTGAATCGCTTTGCCTTGGGAGCTTACGCGTTTACAATTATCCGCGGTTCGATTCGATGCGACGCGAAGCGAACGTTACCGACAAATTTAAAGGCGTACGAACGAACAATTAGACTGACTGCTGAGAAAACGTTATAGTAAACGCAAACACACGAACGAAAATACGTTTCGTTTCGAATTTCGATAATTATTCTAGTCTGACGAAAAGGAAAAAGCAGGTCTCGAAGTAGAAATTTCTTTCGTGATGATCGAAATTTTTCAAATGTTCCTTTTCTATATTTACAACACTACCGCATACCACGTGTCAAACTTGTTCAAAAATCTCTTGCCGCGGAAACAAATCTTTCCTCTTCGAGTTCTATTTCTCTCTCTCTCTCTCGATTCGTTTACTCTCGTACTTTCATTCGCTACGTAGTTCGCAAAGTCACTAAGGTATGCGTCGAATTAATGAACAAACAGCGTCGCCGTTTTCACTCAATACAAGTTATTATACAGTTTATTTACTATATTCTAACGGTTTTCTTTTCTATTGTAAAAATTTGATACGAAGGCATGAAACTTTCGAAAACTCCATATACACTACTATGAATGTGTTCGTGCGAGTAATTCGTAATGTTTTGAATGCCACGATTTCAAATTTCTCTCAACACTGTCCCGAAACCATACATTGTCGTTTGCCATTGTTACTCGATTGCTTACTCCATTGTTTAACGCGCGAAATATTGTAATAATTAATAATTAAGTTCAATACGAAACGATGTATTACGATTTAACGATGGAAAACTCTTCTCTTCTCTTTGCTTTATTTATATTTGTTAATCGCAAACGATACGCGTGTTCCAAATTTGTAATTATCGACTGTTCGTAATCTACAACAGCCATTTAATTACTGGACTATCTACGAAGTGGATAACATTCTTGTTTAAATTTTTTCTTCCGACCGATATGTCACAATCCCGATAAAACGCAATGCCTTCTTACATACATATGCAGATTCTAGTTTAATTTTCAAGGACCAACAATATCTGGCGTAACGCAGTAATCGTTCAAACATACTATAGTATAACAAATAAAATTTCGTGCACCAAAATAAATTGATAGTTGGTCGAATTTTTCTTTTCAAACGAACAGCATACGTACATTGCTATATGTACATACAAATAAAACTCTTTTATAATTGGAACAAAACTTTTCAAGAAGTAAGAACGACAACCATCTCTGAGATTACGTTACGTTTATAACGCAGAAACACGAAATTTATAGTTAATTCTTGCGCTCCTGGGAACAATAAAAATACGAAAAAGTTTGAATTCCCAAAGCAATAGAAAAACATTTACTATTTAATCGATTAGTAGAAGCTAACTTAACAAATGGCCTACGCAGAGCAAAAAGAATCTAGAAAGACGCAATTGTCGTATACACGATTCTTTCGTTTTCTATTATAGAAATTTTACGAACTTTTCAGATTCAAGCAATCGTAATTATTTCAAGTATTATTCTGTAAGTTCTCTTTTTGACGTATATTGCCAGTACAGAACTGACACGGACAAACGTCGAAAATGGCGTAATTAAAACATGCACGAGAACTATGCGACTCTCTGTGCTTCTAATTTACTAATATCTAATTTCTAATCTCCAATCTTCGGCTAATAATCGTGGCAGAATTAGAGAAACGAATACGAGTCGGTTTTATGCGAAAAGAACTGAGAAAGAACTAAAATTCTTCAGTTAATTAAACACTGACTGTTGATCTTCTTTATTTAAAATATTATGATTCGCGTTGTAAACGCATTGCGTTAATGAGTCTTCGCAAACTGTTACAACTAAATAGATAATGTCTCTTTGATCAATTTTTTCATTGTATTACCCATTGTTGTACTCGACGGACTAGACGTTGTGAAGGATAATTTAAACAGATAGGGCTGTATGTCTGGATATGATGTATCAAAGATCAGATCCAATTCAGCTTGATTCGGCATTTTAGGAAGATAGTCGTGTCGGTTCATTACTTCTGTTATGTAAAGAATCTTGTCAGTTAACAGATCACCAACTTTTTCCCTGCATATTTGCCTTTCATGTTCTGTTGCTAATTTTATAAGTTCCAAACGTACAGTCCACACTTCCCACGGTATGCATTCTGGTTGAAACGGCCAACGATTTTTCTTCTTTTGAAAGAATTCCAGGGATATTTGGCCAGAACCTGGGCTATCGGTGGAACGTAAAGCTTCTGAAAATCCTGATATTTCACGTTTCAATGTTTGATCCAGATGTACCGAGGAACAACAAACATAAGTAAAATCAATAAAGTCACAGTCGACATCTTGGTATCCTACTGTGCCAACTGAATAGCTGCCTTCTTGTTTGTACTTAAATTTCCCAAGACTTCGATGGAAAAGAACACTATGAAAGATACTTGCTACTGCTTCGTCCACTTGTCTGCCCTCCATGCTTAATTCAAACAATTGAGTTCTGGCATTCATGGTGATTCCTATACAACAAGATTTAAGCATTATGTTAATGAGAGACCATGAGAGAATTGTTAGGTAGAAATTTTCAAAAACAAAGTAAGAAATCTAATATATGTCGTAAATAACATTCAAGCTTTTCGCAATCATATAAATTAGAATGATCTATTCAATAAGAACATCGATTCGTAAGAGAAAATACATTTTAAATGAAAGACAGTTACAAACTGATGTCTAAGTGAAAATTATCGTTTGTATAATGTATAATGGTATTTTTTATCATAATATAGAACATAGTAAATGTAATATTTTGAATCACATTTATTATAATTCGCTACGACAACAAGCAGAAATTATATACGGCGTTAATATACCAAACGTAAGCAACAGATAGAAATGAAAATAAGAAAAATGTAATTATGTCGATCAATTCTAACCTCGTAAAAGTAGTAGATACGATGATTATCACTGGAGACCCGTTGCGATACTGAACGATATTTGGTCATCTTTTAGTTGTAGAAAATAGTCCAGTACTTTGAAAATACAATTAAATGATCGATGAGTAACGTCATAGAAGTATAACTTGTTAGACTCTTTAAAAACTTCGGAAGCAGAATATTCGACATGTATACATTTATATCGAAATTACATGAACATTTATGAGTACGATTTCTCACTTCTTCGAACACTTTATTCGCATTTTTATGTACGGCAATTAAGGAAATGTTAAATCTTTGAGAAATAAGCGTTGCTCAGATTTTTTAGGGCAACTTACTTCTCTGTTAGTTTCTCTCGCTTTGACAAACGTATTTTAATTTTCTCGCTTCTCGTGGAAAATACTCCAAAAAAGGTGAATTTGTAGTCGCCCGATGATTATCATCGGTAGCGTATCCACGAATCTGATTAATTCTTCCATTAAGAATTTCTTTAGACCATCTTTCCCTTGAATACCTACAGTATCATTTCCACCACTGTTTCAACGCCGCTGCCACTGCCACCACTCTACAGACGGGCTATTTTACCGTTCAAACTCATTCGTCATCGTAGCAATTTCTGCTTTCGTATTTCTCACGAAGCACATTTCACTTTATCCTAACCCTTTACGAAGAAATTTACGCACACGAAACGCTCGACGCACAAAAATATTTCATCAGTCTCAACTTGTATACTCTATAGAAAATGTTCGTCTGTAAACAATAACAGCTGTTCTTATAGCACGCGCCATGTTGCAACTGTATGTTCGATTCCTTGTTGATGTATACATATGTGCATGTCTTGCATGTGCGTTTATATTCTTAGTATTTTCCGTTTTGTGTACATACTTACAATTAGACGTACATAATCTTAATACGTATATACATACACTAATTTCCCGTTGCCTATTATTTTCTTGTTTTTATTTCTTCCGGATTTGTTTTACGAATCATACAGACACGTGTATAATTTTAATCTTTTCCCTATCGTTTTATGAAAAGAGCTATGACTATTCGCGTTTATTTTTACTTCGAGATAACGATATCCTGCGAGTAACAATTGAGAAACAGTTTCAAAGTTCCTCTTGCCGCGAAATCATCGAAATTCATTTTATTTTTGTGACATGTAACTTTCTAATTACAACACAAGTATAAACGTAAAAGATTTGAACGTTGCAACATGATTATATCAACAAAACCTCGAATCATTAGTTTAAATGAACGAAAAATTCATATTTCTCGCAAACCAGGATTTATCATATTGTCGTTGTTCAGTCGTAAGTTATAGTTATACATGAGCATAAGAAAATTTCAATTGAATATTTTTTCTAGTGTACTCGATTATTTGTAAACTATATAGTCATACAGAGATTTGAAAATGCTGTTTGCTCCTTATTTTCAGTGTCAGCAGTTATTTTCATTGAGACGTGTTTGCCTCTAACAAAAAGCTTGTTTTATCGGATTATCTTATTTTTGGGACAGATAATGTTCTGTTTGGATGTATTTGGAGAATGTCAAGATTTGTTATTAGATAAGGATAAGAATAATGCTGTTATTAAAAAGTACACTTGGATAGACAAATTATGTTTGAATACAAGACGAAGCTTATGCATTGTGATGAAACTTAGCGATGTCCAATATGTTGGAATTTCCATTGAAATGGGACTTTTTATACTTTGCAAGAATGGGAAAACAATTTCATTGAGCATGCAGGGTTTTACATGGAAAGAACTTCAGAGTCTTAGAAGAAAAATAAATTATTTTTTGTACAACCCTGTAAGTCAGGTTATTTAAGAAATTATATTTAAATTTTATCAATTTTTAACAAAACAAAATGTTATTAGTTACGTAACATAATCTGTATGTAGAAAAAGGTAGAGGTTTTCTCGGTACATATTTTTATACACAAGTTAGAATTATATATATGATTTCTTTTAATCACTTAAAATGTTCATATGCTGCTTGTATGTGTGAACACATTTGGAAGTATGTAATTATATTTTATAAATATATATACAACTATTCAATCTCAACTGTAGTAAACTAACGTAAGCATCTATTCACTTCGAAATAAGTTATTTATTTTTACCAAGTATTTCTGCACATGCAGATTTTATATCTGGATACTGATATCGAAATCCTAACTCTTTGACACGTTTTGGTACAACTTTTTGTCCCTCCAACATAATCTGAAAAGGAGCTGGTATAATTTTCAGAAGCAATATTGAATAATTTCATATGTACTCTATTACTGACTTTTGCGCGTTCTTCGTTTAATAGGATGTTCAGAACAATGCTTGGAACAGGAAAAATTGCAGGTCTCCACATTGTTGATGCAAATACCTTTGTGAATTCTTTGTTTGTCACAATCTGTCAACAATATTCGTAAAGTAAGCTGGTTTGCATAAGTTTGCTGTTACTTAGGTTTAAGTGAATCACCTGTGGAGCAACTCCATTCAATATACCATGTACATTCTTATTCTCGAGTGAAAGGATAAACATATTAACTAAATCTGTTATGTGTATCCAAGGCATACATTGATTTCCATTACCGATTGGACCACCCAAACCAAGACAAAATGGTAGATAGATCTGTTTAATCATACCACCATCTCTTCCCAATACAACACCAGATCTAATTGTAACTTGTCTAATGGTACTATCTGCTGGAAATTGTGCGGCTGCTTCCCATTTATGGCATAGGTCTAACATACGAGATGACTACGTAAAACTAATATAATCAATAGAATGTTTTAGGTGAATTAGGCGTAATGTACAGAATTTACCCGATAAAAAGTCATACTTTTCACACTTGTTTTCTTCTGTATATTCAATATTGTCATCAGGTTTATAGTAAGCTACTCCAGAAATGGTTACAAACACATTGGCTTTAGTATTTAATATCGCATTAGCCAAAGATTTTGTTGTCTGTACCCGGCTGTTTACAACATTTTGCTTAAACCCTTCTGACCATCGTTGCGTAGGATCAAGTACATTTTGACCCGCAACATTGATTACAGCTGATGTATTTTCAGGTAAACCATAAGATTCTACGTCATGCTATGGATTTTATATATTATGTATTGGTACTATTAGTCATTCGATGTACAATTACATTGTACACTTTACCTTACCCATGACATTCGATTAGGACCAGGCATTCGAGAAACAGATGTACATTTAACACCTTTTCGAGCTAGTGAATTTATTATATGAGTTCCAACGAAACCTGTACCACCACCTGAGGCAATTATATAATCGTATTGTATCTGTGGCATAACCTAACAATTCATAAGATTTTCATAGTATTTAAAAACAAACTTGCCTACAACTACGTGATTCAGAGCCATATTATTAACAAAATTAGGATACAGTATAGATCTGAAGATTATTATCCAAGTTCATTCGTTAGCATGAGGATAAAGAAACTTTTATCATCGGTATCTAACAACATACTGGCAGTATGATACTGCTTGGAATTACATTCTCATGTGATTGGTTCATTGCACGGTGCAAGTGTGCACACATATGCATTACCCCTTCTACAATACTCTCTATTGAATAGAGTCTATTCTCCCGGTAACATAGGTGTGCACAGGTGTGTAGGTGTACAGTGTGCACGTGCGTGTGTGTACACGAATACAAGGAGGAAGTACAGTGCTGTAGCGTTGCGCATCATGAATGATAAAACATGGCGTCTGCACTAGAAAATTTAGAAACACAATTGGAGTTATTTATCGAAAATGTAAGGCAAATACGTATTATAGTGAGCGATTTTCAGCCTCAAGGACAAAATGTATTAAATCAGAAAATGTACGTATTATATATTATTACTTTTAATTATTACATCAGTATAAAAGACATTGCTGATACAGCGTCAAACTGCTCTTTTTAGAATGACATTAGTCGTATATGTAATTTGAATATAAATACTTAATTTATTCCATATATTATAGATTTAACTTTTATTTTTACACCAAATTACGGTATATATAACCTTCTTCACACGTTTTTTAATTAACTTTATTAAAAATATATAACACTAACTTTAATTTATTTTTGAATGATTCAAAGTATAGTATATTGCATTAAGAGCTTGTTTATTACATTTTAATAACATAGTTAAAATTAAACGTTAAATATAACAGTGGTTCCTTCTATCGTGCTATGCAGGCGTCATTTTGTTCTGAATTGTTTCTGTATTAAGAATTGTTGAATACTATTTTGATAATTAAGAATTAATTAGCTGAAACTTGTTTTGGTGCTTTTATTTTGTTGAGCAATCATTTTTGGTGTTATACTAACCATATCTACTTCGCACTGGATAATGTTTTAATTTTGTCGCATTTCAACTTTTCTTCAAATCCAGTGCCTGTTTAAACAAACAATTAGAAGCACAGTCATCTATTTATCTAGTCAAATATAAGAAAAAAATATTTTTCTTAATAATCGATAATTTCAAAGTTTTTAGAAACTTATATCGTAATACAAGACAGAGGGAGGAATTCATAACTTGTAATTTTTTTCATTCTATTGAATTTACATAGACTAAACAAATTAGATGATATAATCAAATAAAAATAATATCTTATTGTCATATTATTTCTTTTTTCTAGTCAACTTTTAGTAAATGGCTTACAAGAAATAGATAAGCTAAAATCGCAAGTTCAAGATGTTCATGTACCATTGGAAGTTTTCGAGTAAGTATATACAGTTAGATCAATTGAATTAGAAATCCTATAAGCAAGTATTAAAATTAAAAATCTAATTGTTTGTATTTAATTTCAGTTACATAGATCAGGGCAGAAACCCGCAACTATACACAAAAGATTGCATAGAAAAAGCATTAACTAAAAATGAACAAGTGAAAGGAAAAATTGATGCTTATAGGAAATTCAAAGCAAACATGTTAGTAGAATTGACCAGAGTATTTCCACACGAATTGGCAAAGTATAGAGCAATACGTGGTGACGAATAAACAAATAAAAGGAATTATATAAAATAATGCTGCGTGTATTTTTGTTCCATTAACTTCTCCATCAATCAACGATGGTATATTATATCAAAACAACTGTTAAACAAGTAATTGCAGTCGGTTTATACTGTTCAAGTTTGTACTGTTGCGCTAAGCTGCCATAAACACTATCTATCGTTATTACTTTACTGTTACTCTTGATTAACTGATCGAGTTTCCGCGTCGACTAGTAATATGATATAAGAAATATCGACAAAGTGTAAATAATTAAAAATAAGAATTGAACATTAATGTTTTAATTTTTGTTCTTCCTAATACTAGTACTGCAAGAGGGATCACAATATCCCAATTCAGGTTTCTTATTTTAGAATTATTAAAACGATAAAGATACTTTTGTTGGGAATTATTAAATAAGCTTATGTATTCGTGCGCATCATACAATAAATGTCGCCTTGAATTTTACTAAATAAAAACGAGTCGCTTGACCTTTTGGTACTTTCAGCGTTCATTTGTAAATGATTTCGAAGACATTGTCCTTTTCGTTATTGTATGTACAAAGATCCTTCCAAATTTGATTCACGACGTTGACGAGACGCCACTCCTTAATTCCCCTTCCAACGAAGATTCGATATTTGCTCGAAGAGGAGGATTTAAACGTTCGAAGAAAGCCGTGCGGTCACACACAAGATGCAACAATCTCCTCGTGCGTAGGTGTTATTTGAGCAGTATGATTCTTTTATTAATTGCCGCATTTCTCGTTCAAGCTACGGTCAAAGTGGACGCCACGGATTCTTATCGGTAAGTGTCCGTATATTTATTACATATAATTAAATCGCTAAATTTATAAATAATAACAACTATGGTTAGTTGATATAGAAGACTGTAAAGTATGTTGCTATGCGTGTGTATATATATATATATATATATACTTTATACTTTTATGCGATATATATATATAGTTGGTTTGTGTACGTGTGATCGATTGATCTGTTGATGCGTCTGTAAATAATATAGTATCGATAAACGTCTTACACGAGGTATGCGAGTTGTGCAGCGATGATTTTCCTTTAACTGTATATTGCACATCGCCGGCGTTCGCTGTTAGCGATTTCTAATTGAGACAGATCGGTGTAACAGTACTTTTCCCCGTTTAATTGTTATTGCAATGGCGCATAAGTGGATAGGACGATTGAATCTAAACGGTGATAAACTAGTTAGGCGTTTCTGTTTCACTAGAAATCGAGGCTCACGGTCTATTTATGCTACGGTGAAAGCAACAAGTGGATACTGTGCTCCCAGATAAACGTATCGATCTAAAAAGCAAATCACGCCGACTCTCGGTAGACAAATACCGAAATAGAGTCATGCTACTTCATTCTCGTTCGTGAAATAGTCATCTTTACAAGCGGGTAAACGTCCTATGCAGCCGCGTCTTTGATGGCATATATGTATATACACAATTATATATGTTATTAATTAATTATATATGTATATATACACAATTGCTCACAAAATTGAAAAAATTAAAAAGAAGAGAAAATTATCGAGAGAAGAACTATACAAAGATACAGTTGATTCAGAAAATATTTGAACACTGAATTTCCCAATCTCGGGAAACTTTCGATGTTCAAAGAGAGTTGAGTTCGTTCAAACAAATAGTACAAGAATAATCCTGGTCTCATTTTAAAGTTTCAGACTCCTAATTTTATTAAACATTATTCATTTTTGTCTAAGACCATAACGCACGACGCGACAGGTGGAAAACTGAAGACATGTTTTCTTCCGAAAATGCTACCGATTGAAGCGTCTCTAAAAATATTGAAAAATTTTTTTCGTGAATGAATTTTCCGTAGAGTTTAAGATTGGAATCTCTCCTTTACGATTTTTTCCGGTCGTTTTAGTAAGGTTTAAATGAGAGGTGTACAGCCAGCTTTACAGCGACACAAGGTACACCACCTCCGAACTTTGTCCTCATTTTTGTTCCATAACACAGTGAAAAAAATCGTACATCAATTTTCAAGGTGTCGTTGTAAATGGAAGGCTTCAATCTTCAAATCTGTGGACGACTCAGTTACAAGAAAATGTTTTTAATGCTTTTACAGCGGTTTTGATCTATAGTATAACATGGCAGAGTAGTTTAGAAAAAACCTCTGTATTCAAAATCAAACA
This sequence comes from Halictus ligatus, assembly GCA_028454255.1. NCBI lineage: Eukaryota > Metazoa > Arthropoda > Insecta > Hymenoptera > Halictidae > Halictus > Halictus ligatus. The sequence continues at coordinate 3,326,957 of CM052138.1, forward strand.
GTTTTGTTTTCGATGACAATATTTTTAGAACTTTTTAGTTTTTCGGCCTTTTAAAATAATATTTATGGTTTCAAAAATATTCGAAGTGCTAGTTCTTATCGAACCTCTCTGCATATAATAAGATTCGTCCATTTTACAAGAGAAATATTTTATCTATTCTTATAAAAACTGATAAAATATCTTCTATATCTTATTTCATAACAAGACAGATAACAAGGGTTGTATATGTTTGCTGTACATATCTTATTTTCGTTTCTTCAGTCACTGTCGATTTTCGAGGAACGTAATTTCAAAAATAACTCGAATTTTCCGCTTTATGAATTATTGCAATTCCTTAATTCTTGCAAAATTACTTTATTTTCTCAATCAAAAACGAAATTTGTTTTGTCATTTTTCTTGACGGTTTCCGTATGAGAGGTGTTTGCTCTACTGTGTGGGGTAGTTACATTTTATTTTGAATTCTTAATACTTGAAACAAATCGAGAAGTGTTTGAAAAAATTGATGAGGAATATATATGTCGCCAAGATCTGTATGATAAACGCTGAATTATCCCCACTACTGCGGGGTATACCCCGTGAGGGGCCACCGTGTCTTCTGGACGATACACGACGCTGACAAGACCCTTGTTGACATATATCGAGAATTCACTGCATCATGTGATTAGTTTTGTTTGATCGCTGTTTTGTTTATTCGCTATTCTTTCCGCGTATGTACATGTATCGAGGCATTACTGCAGATATAAAGTGCTAGAATGAGTTTTGAATTTTGTACACAGTTCCGAATGGCACTACACATGCGAGGCTGGGCTATGCAAGAAACAATTAATCACAAACAAAACAACTACCCCGATATCGTTAGAAGTATGCGAATTATTTTGTGGCGCGTCCAGTTCGTTATGGCCGAGGCCAACGGGTCACTTGTCTTTGAGCAAAGCGATGGTCCAGCTTGATCCTAAATTGATCTCGATAGCGGATCTAGAAAGAGGGACGCAAATTAGGCGACTTCTGGATGAAAATGTGCTTCTATTGCGAAAGAACGCTGGCAAATCTCGCGGAATACCGGCAGAAGTCGGTGGTTACAGCATGTTCATACGATGCAATGGACTCCTCGAGACTGACAACGTTAAGCTTACCCTGCGCACAGACGAAAGTTACACCTTAGCAGTCTCCGAAGTCGACAAAATGGTGAGGTTGCCGATTCTTGAAAAAAATTCTCTGCTTCTCCGGGACTCGAACCTTTTATTTAACATATTTTCTTCCAAAACATTTCGAAAGGAAAAAGGCGATTCGGGAGTCAAGGTGAACTGCGTGTTTACAAATCGTATGATAAAACAAAATTTACAATGCAGGGGATTAGGCACAACACTCGACAAAAGTTTTTTTTTTTATAATTTATGCGTGACCCACGCTACTTTCGTTTTGCAGTCCTACGGATTTCAGAGTTGGGTCTTTGTTCACACTGGAATGCGAGATTTTATTTGTCCCTGCGACTATGTATATGCTAATAGGATCATTTTCGTAGATCAGTAGAAACCTGTTTATCATTATCTTAGAATATTGAAAATCGATACTTTCTAGTTTTGTATCATTCATACTTTGTTTGAAACAATTTTGTATAAAATATAATAATTTTTATCGAGTCCCCTACATTTGCCGCTTACTCCTGAACGGTGGAATAAATAAATAAATTAATTATATAGTCGTCACTATCCTCCACAATTGTTTCCCAACATTTTACAAGCTGATTTTTTTCGTAAAAATTGCATGGTTTTTCTTCAAAGAAGAAAATTACAATGACGCAATAGTTCATTTTAATTTGCGGTATCTTTTGTAGTCGTTTGTAAATTGTAAGGAAACCAAATTAACACTAAACCTACCACTATCGGTCAAATAACCGGTTCTAGATTTTATATTTTATAAGATTATATTTTATAATTCTTATAATAAGAATCGTGCAAAGTCTGATTAAATTAAATCTTGTCATTTTTATGAGGCCACATATACCGGTTACTTTTACAGTTCGATACATTTAGTGTTAAGTACAATTTGCAATAATTTAATTCTATAAGACAATTGCAATTGTTGTTCTATCCCAGTAAACAATTTGCTTTAAATTTGGCACCAAAATTTGTCTTCAAATTCCTATGCATATGTTTCCGCATTAGGCTCGGTATTTGACTGCAAGTCTGCAGCCAAAATTCCATGCCATATTGAAGCCAAACCTTGGCTTCGTTCAGCTTCGTTATAGAGGACAGGTCAGTCGCACTAAGAGGGAACCTAATGTTATTCCAGCAAAATCTGAATATAATACATTTATAGACATATTTTATTTTTTATAACATTTTTTACGGCACTCTATTTTTCACTGCACGTTGTGGTGTTTACGCACATGTTTACGTTAGTGTGTATGCCTGCAAACATTGCACTCAATTTGCTACTCATCTGTCTCCGAATTTGAGTAGGAATTTGTCGACAAATTTGGGTGCCAAATTCATATAAAATGGGGACCAAATTCTGCTCTAAGCAGTGTTTGGTACCAAATGGGCAAGTCTTTTGCTCGCAAAGTGTAGTGCAAACATTGCGCTTTTGCTTGAAACCTCTTTTTTTCTATTGCCTAGGTGATAAACGCAACGATTACTGCGAAATCGTATTTTGGCGCACGCCATGCCATAGAGACGTTGGGCCAATTGATCATTTACGACAATTTACGAAATCAGATTCAAATTCCGAGCGAGGTTTTGATCTCTGATGGACCCGTTTATCCGTATCGCGGCGTGTTGCTGGACACCAGTCGAAACTTCTTCGACAAATCCGCGATACTGCGAACGATCGATGGATTGGCCATGTCAAAGCTGAACACTTTACACTGGCATATCATCGATTCCCATAGCTTCCCTTATGTAAGTAGAACGTGGCCGAAGTTCTCGAAATTAGGCTCGTACTCGGCCGAAAAGGTCTACACGGAGGAGGATGTGAAAGAAATCGTTGAACATGGACTTTTACGAGGTGTTCGAGTATTACCGGAATTTGACGCACCTGCGCACGTAGGTGAAGGATGGCAATGGGTAAATTTAATTTATATTTTTATGTATTTAATTTATAATCAGGAAAATAAAGGAAGAAGCCTAACTAATGTGAGTGAATATTATTTAATAATATAATATCATAGACTTCGTACATTTATTAAATAAATAAAAATGGTATGAAAATTATAAATAAATAAACGATCAGTTTTTGTTCCATGTACAGAGGCCAACATTTTTAAAATCGACTTTATTTCTTTAAATGGAATTGTATATTGTTTTCGTAATAAAACAATAAAGCAATAAAGCAATGGTATTAACATCGTCAAAGGCGTTAATCCTAAACTTAATAGTTAACGTGATAAAAATATCATGATATGCCGTCTTGTATGTAGTCTTATAAACCAAGCGATGTAAACACAAAAGATAAATTATCGTAATAAAATATCTCGTTAACCATTAAGCTTAGTATTCTTTTCATACATGAGAAGAAATATAAAAATAATTCCATTTAGCGAAACAAAGTGGGCTTAAATATTTTGAAACCACTGCAGACGCAAAAATACTGATACACGCTATTGTTGGCTTATGAAAATTGTTAAAAGAAAATATAAATTTTTATTTAATTTCTGTTTGTTATAATTGACTTTTTTTGAAATTTTTTCTTTTCCATAAAAATCGGCAGTCTAGTAATGATTGTGATTTTAAGTTGTACAGTGCGAAAGTACGAAAGGAAGTTCGACGTGTAATTATAAAGCGATCTTTCAGGTAGGAGACGATGCCGTCGTCTGTTTCAAGGCAGAACCCTGGAAAAAGTATTGCGTTGAACCGCCCTGTGGTCAACTTAATCCGACCAGTGAATCAATGTACGAAATTCTCGAAGGGATATACAAGGACATGATAGACGATTTCCAACCGGATATTTTCCACATGGGCGGAGACGAAGTGAACTTAAACTGCTGGAACTCATCGGCTGTTATAACAAATTGGATGCAGACTGTGAAAGACTGGGATCTATCAGAATCAAGTTTCTACAAACTTTGGGATCATTTTCAGAGCAAAGCACTCGAGAAATTAACTGTCGCCAACGGTCAAAAAGATATTCCTGTTGTAGTATGGACTAGTGGCTTGACCAGTCCTGAAAATATTCAATATCTGGATCCTAGCAAGTATATCATCCAAATTTGGACGACCGGCGATGATCTGACGATTGACAGATTGTTGCGAAACAATTTTGACGTAATCTTTTCGAACTACGATGCGCTTTATTTAGATTGCGGGTGAGCAAACTTTTGCTATTGTTTGACTATCGCGTCTCACGAAGTATACCCCGCGGTAGTGGGGATAATTCCGCGACGTTCATCATCCAGGCCGTGGCGACATATATAGAGAAACCATTGTATATAGACGTTCGTATATTCTTTAAAGTATCCTATCGTTTTGTATTTCACCTGCTCATTTTTGCCGTAAACGTATAAAATCTGCAGTCTAATTACAACCAATACAAGTTATTATTAGAATGCGGATTTTATGCATTTATGACAACAAGAAGAATATTAATGGCCATTTTATTTAGCTCCCGCTCCTTACTATTAATGCAGGCAATTTATTATAAAAGACTAAAACTTCTGCGTACATCTAACGCTATAAATTCTTCGTGCGGGTTCGTTTCAGTTCTGCTGCTTGGGTAGGCGAAGGCGAAAACTGGTGTGCTCCTTACAAAGGTTGGCAGAAGGTTTACAATAATTCTCCTCTGTCGATAATTCGGTCGAAGAATCTTCTGAGGAAGAAACATCACATACTGGGTAAACTGGCCTACTTTTGTAGGTTTTTAGAAGCGACATTTTTCCAACTCTATGTATATGTGTGTCCCTTAATAGGAGGAGAAGCAGCTCTTTGGTCAGAGCAAGCTGACAGCGCTACGACCGATTCGAAGATCTGGCCCAGAGCGGCAGCACTCGCTGAGAGATTGTGGGCAGAGCCATCTTCGAGTTGGATCCATGCTGAGCAGAGAATGCTTAGGCAGAGAGAGCGATACATAGCGAGAGGATTCTATGCGGAAAGCTTGCAACCCGAGTGGTGCTTGCAGAATCAAGGCCACTGTTATGCCTAACTTGTGTCGTTACATCCAAACAATTTGAACTGCATTGAAATGCATATTTCACCACCTTTACTATCCCTTTTCGTTCTAGTGGGTTAATAATAATAAACACATAAATCGGTCAATAATAAACACGTTAATCGATTTGGTAATTTGTGTTTAATGTATATTCGTGATAATGTTTACGATATGATATGAATTCGATCGTAGAAGTACGGGAAGTCACATAGCAGGAGAAGCACGTATTCTTATTTCATTATATATTCATGTAGCAGACTTCGCCATCATACGTTTAAAGTGGAATAAATTAATGGTCCTCTCCACTCTTTCTCCTCTTTCTTCGTGTTTCATACAGTTATCGACACGCTAGTAGTTCTCTTCTTTGTTGTCGAACGGCGTCTTCAAAAAATACGTGACTAGGGTTCCCTTCCCTTTGACGTAGGTTGGTCCCCGGCAAGTCAATTCGTATCCGGCAGTCATCAAAATCTTGGCAGTGTCCTCGGAGACCTGGAGCTTTCCCATTTCGCCGCAGCTGTCCATTCTGGACGCAACGTTCACTGTGTTCCCCCAAATGTCGTACTGAGGTTTCTGGGCTCCGATCACGCCTGCTATTACGGGCCCGTGATTCAAGCCTTATCGAAAAAGACACACTTCGTCAAAATTGTATATATTACTCAATCTAACCCTGCAATAGTATCCCGAGGTTTCTCATGAGCCCAACAAAATTTGTGCACACTAATCTTCGCTATTGTACCGCACGATAATTGCAAATATGAAGTTTAACTTCTTTAGAACATTTAACCTGAAATTAAGCGGGCTGAGTCACCTAACGTTTGCACGAATATCTTTGTTGTTTTTAAAGGTACTTTAAATGTCCTAAATAATAAGATTTTAAAAAATATTGTAACTAAAAATATTTTTTTTATGCTACTTTTCTTTTAGAGATCTCAAGGTCACCTTCGTTTTTTTAAAATGGGACTACCCCATTTTAAACACCTACATAGACCCTTTCATTATGAATTCAGTGACTATAATTACTCAAGGTCACTTAAGGTCACAGACAGAGGATGCATCTTTACTATATAACCCGTCATGTTGATGGGTGCTGTAAACCGTGATCCTAGTATTGAAGGATTAATCGGAGAAAATGTATTTAAAGAAAAAAAAAAGGAGAGAACGAACATCGGTAGGCATTACTATCTATGGTACATAGGGATCAGAAACATTGTTACATTATAAAGCTTACCTATCCTCAATTTAAATCGTTGAAAAGATTCTTTATTGATCTGATCTAGAATCGTCATCAAGGCGAGTGCAAATTCGACGAGGATGATTATGTTGTGATCCTGTTGCTTGAGCGGGTCCTACGAGTGAATAAACTGAATTAGATCCTAGAATACATCATGGAAAAATTAGAATATTTCGTTTGTTTGAACATCGATGAAAGAACACACGTGTGTTTTACCTGTTCATCAGTGTCTTCTTTTCCTGGACTGAGACCCGAGGCAAGCATGTAAGTGCTGCCGATGGTTTTGATTTTTTCGATGCCGGAGAATTTTGGTTTCAGCAGCAGCTTGTCAAAGTCGCAGATAATCTCGTTCAAAAGTCTCAGACACTCCAATCCTTGCTTATTAATGTCAGTTTCGTCATAAAACTCCTTGTAGTTTGGGATGGATGCGAACATTACCGCGATACTGCTGTATCTTTCGTGATAAAGTTCCTACCGTGATCGTGAGAAGAAACAAAAACAATCATATTCTGTTGGTTCAATCGTTTAACAATTTACCTGACATACTTCCGTTGTCATTAAAATTTCGTAGAAACGTTTCCCACAAGAGTAGCACGTGTAAGAATAGTTTAATTCGATTTCAATATAAATGTTATGTTACAAAGAATTCAACACTACAACCTCCAAAATTATTAACCCTTAGGGCCCAATGTCGAGCTAGACATTGACTTCTACAGCAACAAATTTTGCAGAAATATTATTTTTGTGAAATAAACCTAACAGGTTGCCAAAATCCAATTTGATTTTACCTGTATATGTTATTAAACGTATTCTGAAGTAGTGCTTAGTGAAAGTATATTAAAATCATGTGAATTTTAGTACGTGCTATGTTTTTGTCCCAGAGTGTACAACTCATTGATGTGATTTACCTGAGTCGCCCTTGTGTTCGTTAAGAAGTGTTCCGCCACGTGAGCCGGCAATATATTCTCAAGGAGGATCTTATTTATGCCTCTCATGGTCTCTACTTGTTCCTGTTCGATTTTCAGTTTACTCTGCCACAGAAAGTCAATCCTAGACGTGTACTCGACTTGTCTATCCAAAACGTGGAGTACTAGACAGGTGAGTGCAAGAAAATATCCGATTCGAAGCAAATTGTGAATGCGATAATATCTGAAACGTGACGATATGATTTTTTCGAGTATCTGATTGCGCTTATTGTGAGTTAGTAATGTAGAGAAACGATCAGAGAAATGGAATCATCCTTATATTACTTACTCCTCGCTTTCCATCGTGTGGTAGGACCATATGGTCGGTATTTGAGACAACGTGACGAGGACCACTGTCGTAGACACGCACATCACGCAGAATTTCAGCAAAAAACCGACTCGCAAGTGCGTCCAACCAACAACTAGAGTCATCACCGTGGAATAGATGTACAACTGAGGCAACAAAAAAAAAACGACGTTGACAAAAAAATCGTCGAGCATACACAGCGGCTCCAAAGACTACAGTGTTTTCTCGATATATGTCGCAAATATCTAGCCGATAAAAGTCCCAGAACTATCCCCGTTGCAGCAGGGTATACCACAGTTCTCATATACTTTTCAGTCAAAAATACGTTCATTATCAAGTTTATCCGACAATGAAAAATAATTAGTTTATGAAATTTGAAGTTGACACATACCGGCATGACGTACTCATTGGCCTGATCGATGTCGATTAGGCTAAGCATAGAGGAGACGGTCGTCAGAACTATCGTGATCAAGTATGCTATTACCCTGATGAATCTGCTGGTAGCTAATTGATTTATCGTATGTTCGCCTTCGGTTTTGGTTCTAACAGACAACCATAACGTCACAGCGAGGATCAACAGCAAGAACAAACCTGTCACGAAACAGCTGTAAACTGTAACGCTTCTGTAACAGAAACGATCTTATACTGGGAAATTTGTATTCGCTCTCGTCGGTGTTCGTTCTCACGAATTTCCAAAAAAACTTCACTCTAAATGTCTCTTGCTCTAGGTAATTTTCATTTATTCCGAACTAACTTGCAAAATTCATTGGTCACAAAAAAGATGACAGAGGATTACAGTGATTTCTCGATATATGTCGCCCAGACCTGCATGATAAAGATCGCCGAATTATCCCCACAACTTCGGGGTATATCCCGTGAACACGAAGCACGAAGAGGTCTCCTGATGTCTCCTGGACGATACATGACGCTGGCAAGACTCGTGTTGTTGACGTATATCGAGAATACACTGTATTCGACTGTTGAATGCACAGGGTGGTTCATTCGAAGGTAGTCAGTCAAAAATTTCCAGTTGTGATTTATAAAATATTAGAGGGTCAAGCAAGTTTGACATAAAATTAGTACTGACTCAATGTGCATGTAAAAATACGTGAATGGTTTCATTACGTAATAGAAACTACTCGACAAAGTTGTCATGCAACTGCTTCATCGTCACGGAATTGTTACAGCATCAGAGATTACGTGGCACACTTACTTGGGCAAATAGGTAATCTGAATGATGAAAATCGCCGTGTAAATGGCGATGGAGGCGGGCAAATAGTAGACATATTGCTCGTCGGTCTGTTCACGGAACCGTACTTCTTCGATTCGGTCGTTGAAGCGATAGGTAAAGGGTGACATACCGTCCGTACCATTTCCGCTGCACCACTGTCTGTCGCGTTTGCATGCACGTAAACGTAGCGTCAATGAGATAACACAGCACCGTTATTTTTACCAAAACTACAGAAAGAAGGGCAACTCACTTTACGTCGACGAAACAACTGGAATTACTGTTCGCCAAAAGATTCGATTCTATCATCGCGATACTCTGAAATAAAAGAGGAGGAACGTTCACCCTGACTTAGATGGGGAGTAACCTCGCGATATGTTAGGGGGACCTATAAGTAATCATTATTTGCAAAGAATTTGTTTTGCCTTTAGTTCTGTATCGATCGTTGAAGAAGAAACACGCATTCTTTTACAGTTTTCGGTACAGCAGCCTGTGTTCAAAATATTCTAAAAAGTATAATTTTTTTTTACAACCCTGCAGTCGAATGGTGGCGTTCGTACCTTCTGAGGATCATATTCGTCATTGCATACTTTTTCATTATTATGCGGGATTTAATGCAACGTTAATAACGAAGAAAATTTGTGATGTTTATGGAGGTGTATTGAAGATGAACAAGTGTCAACGTTGGTTCAGAAGGTTTGCTGCTGGTGATTATGATCTCTCCGACAGTCCTCGAAGTCAACGACCAGTTGAATTTGATAATGACACCCTAAAATCTCTAGTGGAAGCTGTTCCAAAATTAAGTATACAAGAATTATCGAGAAGCCTTGGGTCCACATAGTCAACTATAAAAAGGCACCTACAAGAAATGGGAAAGGGCATATAAGCAAGGAATATGGCAACCGCATTAATTATTTGAGAAGAACAAAAATGTTCATCGATCAATTTGCACTTCATTGCTATCTAGATTTCGTAGAAATCTATTTATTAGCAGAGTCGTTACCGCAGATGAAAAATGGATTCTTTATGATAACATAAAGCGTTCCCAGCAATGGACTACTGCAAATCAAACCGCAATATGAACCCCTACACCTAGTTTATTACTTAGAAAGATGTTACTGTGCATTTGGTGGGACTGTCGTGGCATAATTTACTGTGAGTTGTTGAAACCTGGAGCAACAGTTACTGCTGAGTTGTATTGTCAGCAATTACAACGGCTGTATTCAGAACTACTGGAAAAGAATGCATCTTTAGTCCACAGAAAAGGTGTAATACTGCAAATTGACAATGCCCAGCCCCATACGGCGAAACTCACGCAGGAAAAAAATCAAAGAATTGCAATGGGAAGTTTTACCGCACCCCCGGACTCACCGGACATTGCTCCCTCTGACTATCATATTTTCAGATCTCTGGGGCATTATTTAAGAAATAAAACATTCATTTCTGTAGAAGATGTAAGGAGGCACTTTGAGTCATATTTTGCTTCACGAACCCTGGATTTCTATAAGAGGGGGATTGACAATTTGCAGGAAAGATGGCAAACTGTCCTTGATAATGATGGAGATTATATAATAAATTAAGAAATAAAAACTTGAATTTACTACAAAGTTTGTTTTAGATTTCAAAATTATTGATTACTTATGGGTCCCCCTAATACAGGGTGTTCGGTGAAACGGGGGGTACAACCGAAAAGGGAGTGCTTCTACGTAAAAGAAAAAGTCGAAAATGTAGAGTAAAATTTATTCATTCGAAGCTTTGTTTTCGAAAAAATTTAAAATTAAAAATTTGAAAATTAGGTGAACACGGAATTTCATTTCAAATAAAATTTTCCCAGGTCTCCTCAGAAATAGTAAGCACGTGAACTTGACGGATTTTCTCGAAAACAAGAAATTTTTTTATGTAGAATCATTCCTTTTTTTTGGTTGTATTAGTAGTTAGTAGTGTATTAGTTGTATTATTGTTTGTGAATGAAAATGCCTCTTTCTTCTGTTATATCCTTTGTCTCATTTCGAAATTGTTTTTCCTTCCGAAAATTGGAGAAAAAATGGCTATTTTATTGCTTACCGTTAAACCAATATTTTTTGCAAGAGTAGCTTCAGCAATATTGGCGAACGGTTTGTCCGCGCCCCAGCATTCTACGTATTTCGTCATTTTGCTGCTCGGTCTTGATCTATTTGAGAACGGAGAAAAAATTTTCAACTTATTGCATTAGTCCTTATTTTATATACCTTATTTCATAGTTCATTTTATTTTTTGATTTATTTAACTTTAGAACTTTTATTTTTACCACGCCCGTCAATTTAACGAATATTTGAACAACGTTTTATTTGTTATTATTTTTCATTTCTTTAATAACTGAATAATTAAACCTCAAAAACAGCATTCACTTACAATATGTATATGATATGCTGTACTAACTGTTCACCTAACATCGTTACGTTTAATTAGTAGGGTTTGGTATACAGGTACTCTAAGTGATGAGTCCATTAGCAAGCTCTGTACGAAATATTACTTCCATTATGGCCACTAATACTAGCATATTATAGCAAGAATTATTTCTTGCTGGATGGAACGTATCATTTTTAAAACTATATATATTTTTCACAATTAGTTCTCATATACATCTCTGATAAAAAATAGTCGATAGAACAAATTAAGTGTAATTACAAAAAAGTAATGCGGTCCAAACCTCCATGATAATAATTATTTAATGTGTAACTATTCATAACATAACTGTTTGTAAACTTAAATTAAATTTTACTGTCTCACTACGTTTTTATTTGCCATTTCGATAGATATGAAGGGGGGTTATCCTGAGGAGGTCCTTGAAGGGGGTTATTCCTGAGGTCATTTCAAATGATTTTTTCCTTTGCGTGAACATTCTCCGCGGCTTCATTAAGAAGTTGTTCGCGAGAAACACGGACTAATTGGAGCGCAGTTACAACGGACGGATTCCGGCTCGGCCAATGCCAACGCCAACGTTCGCTATAGCGTCGCTTTGATTGGCCTGCGTTTTTCATTTATAACTCCTCAATCAAGCCACGGAGAACATCTCGGCAAAGGAAAAAGTTATTTTAAATTACTTCAGGAATCACCTCTTTCAAAAAAGTACACCATTTTTGGGACACCCTGTATAGAATATTTTTATTGCACAAAATTTACCTCGACGGCATCCTTGTAGTAAGGCTGATTCCTTGTTCCCCTGCATTGTTACCATCCATGCAATTCTCTCCACTGCTTTTCTAACAAAAACGAAAAAATCATTGCGCGAATTTCGAATTCTTCATCGACGTCTTACTCGTTACCGATTAGGGGAAATGATAAAGCTTTGTTACTCAAGAAGAGTTGCTATTCAATGACAATTTCTTAGTTCAAGGTCAACTCAAGTCATTGAAATCGTCTACGAAACAGTCGTTTAAGAAAGTCAAGGTGATCTTGACCTTTCATTGAAATTTTTTTTCAAATTCCCATTGATGCAATTTGTAGACCATCGAAAACTGAATAACATTTGTTCGAAGCATTGTTTTGTCAGATTATCCGAAGTGTTTGAAAACTCCTGCTACAGTTTTAAATCATAAAGTTCAGATCTGAGAATATTCGACTAAATTGGAAGACTAAAGCTTTCACGTCATATGACGTGATGTAAGGTAAAATGATCGTCTTACCTTCGGCGGGATTATCAAGAAAGTTTCGATGTTGTGACTGGCAAGGTAACTTTCCCGAGAGCCTCCGTCACCAGGTTCGACCTCGAAACGGTTACCGAGTTGCAATAGGGTGGCTTTGGTGATATGTACCCGTCTGCGGCAAAAGAAACGGGAGGAACGGTTAGAGAAGCTTCGGAAGTGATAACGATATGATGACGGTACACGTTTTGCTGGAATTATAGAATTCTAATTATACCCGGGTAAACCGCCGCTCTCCATGCGATTCGCCAGAGTAACGTCGTCGCTCCAAACATCGAACTGCCATTTACGTAGGCCGAGCACACCGCATAAAACGTTTCCGGTGTGTATGCCGATTCTCATGTCCACTTGGAACCCCGTCGCCTCCCGTACAAACCTAACATGTAAACATATTCGAGGAACACCGCAAGAGCAAAACCAACTGACACGGAAGCTCATTCCATTGAGTCTCTCTCTCTCTTTCTTTCTCTCTCTCTCTCTCTCTCTCTCTCTCTCTCTCTCTCTCACCTGATCGCGTCTATCATTTCAAGCCCCATGTTTACGCAGTTGTACGCGTGATTCGGCCGCGAAACCGGCAGTCCTGAAACGCAGTAGTAACAGTCACCCAGGATCTTGATTCTCATGCATTGATTATCCTAAAAATGCATGCTGAATGTTTACGGGTCCCTGTGGAAGTTCCGGTCGGCGCGATGAACGCGCTTGGTGCAAGGTCATTCAATCAATTAGCCGAGTTATACAGACATACAGGCCGTCGAGATGAATCCGAAGTCTTTCGTGCTGCGTGCCCCCCCCCCCCCCCCGACATATTCGGCGGTAGTGGGGATAATTCCGCGACGTTTATCGTCCAGATCTTGGCGTCATATATAGAGAAATCACTGTAATTCTGTTCTTTATACCATTCCCTACTTTCGCGGAAACTGGCGAAAGAATATCGTGACATTTTCCTGGAATTTGAACCGTTTTCCTGTTTAGAATAACTTCTCCGGATTTACCTCGACGACCCTACAGACGAAACAGAAGCAGAACCACTGTGTTTTTTACCTGTGCAATTTGATCGAATCTTCCAAACAGTTCGTTCAGGGTTCGCACCAGTTCCGAAGCAGACAATTGTTCCGAAAGGGGCGTGAAATTCACAATGTCCGCGTACAGAATACTAATTCGCGCGCCAATTGAAACAAGATCGTTCGGTTGTTATTATAATGTGTGTACAGAGCTTGCAACTTATTCCTTCCGTTCTAGGCACCGTCAACGTGCCAGAGTTATCGGCTTACCTAACGTTGTTATGCCTCTGCACGTACATTTCGTGAAATCTGGTTTGTTGGTGCTGGCTCGCCTCTTGACACGCGTCCGCCATTTTCAACATAATACTTCTCTTTACCTGCCTCGAAATCAATTATATTTTATATTTTAACTCCATTGAGCGTTAATCCACAAAGTGTACCGGGTGGGAAATGATTAAATAAATATAGAACCGCACAAAATCCAAATAAATTCAAATTCATTTTTATAAGACAAGAGTAGTGTTTAGCGTTAAGGGATCGTGCTTGACGAGGGGACCGAAAAAACAGATTTTTGAGAATTTGGGGACACCCGGTACACTGTAAATTATTCGCGAAATTGAAAGGTCTGACCTCAGCTGCGATGTAAGCTGGAATAACGCTTAGCAATAATTGTTCTTGTTGTTCCCTTTCGCATTCCAGCTTGATTCGGGATTCGATCACGGTTTTCGTCCCGGAGAAGGTTCTGCTATGAGCTTTCGCGGTTAGTATGCTATAGTAGGAACCCGCTAAAACTGCCGCAATCAGGAACACGGTCTCCCCGCAGGTCTATACGGCCGAGCGAGCAATAAACAAATTATCTTGGTGAAAGACGGTTGTACGGTGAAAAGATAGGTACCTCGTTTACGTCGAAGTGGCTCGAATAGTTGAGAAATAGGACATTTCTGCCGACGTGAACAACGATAAAGATGACCGCGAGGATAGTCGGTATCTGCCGAGATCCTCTCGGCACAACAGCGATCATCGCGAGGATCATGATGAACAGAGGCACGGAACTCTCAAGGCTCAAAATACCGATTCCGAGAATCACGGAAGCGGCAAACCCTATGAGAAATCTAGTTCTAGCCGATGTTAACGTAGACGGCAACTGTGTCAGCAATAACAAACTCAGCGAGGTGAAGATCATTATCGTTAAGCTTGTTGCAGGAACGATCACTCTGGATAGATCCTGTAAACAGAAACTATCTGGTGGAAGGCTCTCTCCTGCATACCTCGCGCTTCGCGACAACTGCTTCTACATTGCTTTATAAAAATAACGAAAATGTATCTGTCCTTTTTAGCCATTCTAGAATCGTCCGGAATGTGCATGCAAAGTGAAATTGTTTTAAGAGCTAAGTATAATCACATGACTTTTGCAGAGCCAGCAGATCGGTAACTGCTGTATAATTTCCGTTAACAGCCTTCAGTGTGAGTTCTCTGACTTAAGATCCGTCTTGGTCTTGATCCGACGGGTCTTAAGTCTGTGACTAAACTTGTCACATTTTTTGCTCTATATTATCGATATTATGAACTCTGATGCCAGAAACGTGCTTCAAGTTTTCGGCTTTATTTCGCAAAGAATGAAGACAAAATATAGCTCAATTTGTAGCTAGAGATATTTTCTAGTGCGCGCTACTCTCGATTTCATCCAGAAAACTCATCTAATTGCTTAAAAATGTTTGGATTCCAAGGCACGCACATCGTCAATTTTTGGCCTACTTCTAACGCTTATATTACCAAATATCTGCATAATCTCGTCAGCTCATGTCCAGCTGGCGATAGATTCGAACGAGCCCTTTCCCAGCGAAAAATATTTTCACATAAGGACGAAAAGTTGAGGCCTATGTTTGTCGGTAACTTGGTCACTCTACCTTATCACGAATCACGGAGTTTTGGCTCGTATTTTACATGGATTTTCTCGTCGCTTGACGCGTTTACAATGATGGAGAAAACAATATTAAGAACAAATGAAACGAAGTGGATTTACCCGATAGTTTGCTGCGCAGACGACTCCCGCGGCTAAAATCGAGCCGACTAGGGCGACAAGTAGAGTGCCGGTATAAAGAGACGCCGTCAACTTCCCTTCGTACTTGTCCCGAAGTTGTTCCAATTCCTCGACATCCATTTCATTCCCAGCAGACACCTTCGATTTCTCTAAAAACCAATATCGACTATCGAAAGAATAGCGTGTTCAACTGTACGATATAAAACCCAATTATTGTGACTATATTAATTATACCTATTTTTAAAGCATAATAAATATTTAAAAAGGGATATATAACATATATATGTTAACCCTTTTGCATTTGGAATTTTGTAGTAAACACATGTCAAATGTTGAGTCACACTCGACAAAGGAGTGCAAAGGGTTAATTAATTTTAATGCAAATATTTAACATTTCTTTTTTGATATTCTTTATGCTTTTAAAATAAGTATAATTAATGTAGACACGTTAATTGGTACCCTCCCACAGTAATTGGATCCCTACACTAGAAACATACCGTTCGCAAAAGATTCAGAATTTTATAGTTTCATAGTAAGGAATTCCTACGCTTAAAATTAGATTCAAAGTGATTGTAAAAATGTCAAGCATAATGTTCAGAAAGGTGCCGTGAGCCCGTGGCATCAAGCGGTACTGATTCATTAAATTTCATTTACGACTTTCCTTATCTCGAAGCTCAGTTCGACCTGTCAGAGTCATCGCGAACGCGTTAAAATATAGCGTCTGTATCAAAATACCTCTTTAACTGGGAACATACCTACATACCTATTTAAATATTGGGTTGTCCGGAAAGTTCGTGCCAATTTTTAAAGGAAACTCAAACGCAGTACATTTAAATTTCGATATACATTTATTGAATTATTATAAGCGCCATTTTGTTCCATAATCTTTCTCCATCTTTCAGGCAACTTGTGCTTTTCGGCAAAAAACTTTTAAATATGACTTTTTATGTCGACCAAAGAGTTAATGTTTTTTTCATTATGGGAATTTTGTATTGATCTAAAGAGATGAAAATCTGAGAGTATAATGTCTGGTTAATAGCATGAATGGGGTAGCACATTCCAACCAAGCTCCAACAGCTTTTGGAAGAAAAAAGCATCAAATGACTATAATTCACTCGATTTCCTTCCATATTTAAGATAGTATAATACTAACACAAATAAATGCATCCTAATCAATCTCTTTTCTAAAAATGCCTAAAAGATCACCTTTTTAAACTATGTACACATACCATTTGTTTTCAATCATTCTGACATATTCAGACCTATTCTAATGCCATCTACAGAAAAACGACACGAACTTTCCGGACAACCCAATAGAAAGTATTTCAACACTAAACTTCGTATTGTGAAGAAATCACCGAAAACTGCGATAATTTCATTGAAAACAATAGTACATTCTCGCCTAAGACGATCTTGCACGACATGACACGTGGAAAACTGAAGTACTTGTTTTCTCTCGAAAATGCTACCGATTAAAGCGTCTCTAAAAATATTAATAAATTTTTATCTTCCAATCTGTGGACGACTCGGTCACGAAAATTTTTTTAAATGTTTTGAGGTTTCAATCTATAGTATTTTTGAAGATAAACGGGTCTCCAGTTTCTTACCTGCTATATTATGTGAAAATATCTTAGAGGAAAATGAATAATTGTGTGGAATATGGAATCTTCAAGCTTTGAAACAAGTCCAAGTTTATTGCTGTACGATTGCTTTTTACGAAATTACAACAGATTGAATATCGTCAATTTTCCGAGAATCAGACATTTTATGTTCAAATACTCTTTGATTCCGCTGTATATAAGCTATTCTAGATCCACTGTATATAAGTCTCTAGATCTGTTAACAAAGATAACAAATTCTCGTTCCATTTAGAAAAAAAGGGAGTGTCGCAGAGGAGCGTCGATCGATGTACATTAGAATGGCGGCAGCGGTGTCGGCGGCGATGACAGGAACAGTAACTAGATCGCATTCCCTTATTAATAGCAAGGTGCGTTCCAAATAAACTATGCGATTGCAGAAATCACGCTGAACTAGCAAGAAAGTCAAACAATCTCTATCCCGCGAAAGTGCTATCTCTATCCCATGTTTCGCTTGAAGCTTCCGGTTTCAAATCGGGCACTCTTGAGTGACATTAACCCCCGGTTGGGGAACCTTTTTTCAAACTGTATAAAAATACGTTTTAAAGGAATTAATAAATAAAGTTATGAATGGCCCTGAGCATAGTTAATCTCAGGGCCATTCATAACTTTATTTATTAATTTCTTTAAAACGTATTTTTCCCCATATTTCTTGTATACACGTTAGTAGACTGCGGATTGTATGCACTTATGGC
Source organism: Halictus ligatus (assembly GCA_028454255.1). Classification (NCBI taxonomy): domain Eukaryota; kingdom Metazoa; phylum Arthropoda; class Insecta; order Hymenoptera; family Halictidae; genus Halictus; species Halictus ligatus. The sequence goes on from CM052138.1 coordinate 3,344,887, forward strand.
AAAAATGGATAAGTGAACTACCTAGCAGTCAATATATCAGAAGAATTTCAGAGTATCGTTTCATTATTAAAATTATTAACCGTAGATAGACATTTTTACCTAATTCCTGCTTCCTAAACCTGTTGTCTACACATTAATCTACCTACTGTCCCGACTGCTATTTGTTTAAAACTTGGATAATCAGATGGCGATTTTGATACTTCGTGTAAAAATAAACTCGGACACCGCTGTTGGGAGGACGTTAAACTGTTGCAGAGATAAAACAGAACAGTCTTCTCATAAAACGGAACAAACTTCCTTGGTTCAGCACTTCGCCAATAAAATATGCCCCAACGCGTGCGGCAACACAGTGCCATTAACAAAATCGCTATTAGCGTCGAATGTTGCATGAAGAAAGTTACATTAATTTTATGTATGGTATTACTTAAAATATAGAGTAACAATTCGGATATCAAGGACCATGGTTTACTAAATGTTTGAAGTATCTTAACTAGATGTGTGCGAATAAAATGTCGGGTTGGGACTCGAAAATTCGGGAACCTGAAAATTCTCGGGAACACCGATACATTCGAGAGTACCTGACAATTTCGGGTTCTCGGACACCTCTAATTGTAACCACGAAGACCGACACCAAAAGAAAACGGTGTTAGCCGGATGTCAAGCGAAGTGCTAGAAGCATGCGGTTACAAACGAAACAAGTGGCAAGGGGAGGAACGGTAGCAATGCGCCCAAAAAAAGGACAGGAATAGCTAGTGTTTATGAGGGAGCAGATTCAACGAGAATGGGCAACGTGTTAGACGACCGCGACCGCGACCGCGGCCGCGATTCACCGTGCGCCCCCCTAATTTCAGTTGGTTGGCCGACCACCAAGAATTATTTTCGATCTATGCCGTCAGATTTTCATTTCTCTTTTCTCCTATACCGCGTACCGCCTGGCAATTAGTCATGCACAAATATGATTTCCGCTGGCCGGCGACTATACCGTCGAGTCGGTAGGTAATTTTGATTTCGCGTTCGCAGACATCGGCCAACAAGGAGATCATCGTATTTGCGTACGGGTCAACCTTAATTGCCATTAATTCCAGTTCAAGTTCAGCCGCGCGTTAACTCGACTGCATACATATTCTAACAACAATTACCGTCGTTTCCAACTGTTTGATAGGTACGTATTTCAACGATCAACGTACCCGCGTCCCTTTATTTTTTTCTGTTCAATTTTTACCTTCTTTTGCCACGCCGCTGGCAACATCCTCCTCCGTCCCTCCCTTCATCTCCTCGAACTAGTTCCTTCGATTTTTACTCGCGATCGAACGAACCAATCGAAATCGAACCTTTCCGCTTTTCACATTATGACAACGCGCTATTTCAAACCGTGTTTACTCCCACGCGCCGTAGATCGAACAAATCAGCGCAATTAAATTTGAAAATGTAGACGCGAGTCAAGCAAAGTCGTATTATTTCAAATCCTACGCGTGCAGTCACTTATCGAATCGCCACCTTTTACAAAAGTTCACGTGTCTAGATGCTTTTATGCGATCTTGCGTCCTTCTCGGTAGATACTGGATATTCTTTACTTCGATGCTCACTCGATCCACTATACAGCCCGCAATTCCTTTCTTTTCTCAGAAAAAGAAAAAATTAATTACGATATTTCACTTAAGTTAATGAAAAGCTTCATGTTCAGGGAAAACGTACATCCCGACCGTTTTTGCGGCTGAGAAACTTGCAACTGGTGGCCGAATTACGAGCCAAGTTTGTCGGAAAGCTTTCCTATAATCCATTCCGTGTAACTTCCTCGCTAGCTAGTTTCGTCTTCGTACAAACTATACGCGACCCTGCTTATTTTTCTTTCATTTGTTAGTAATACTACATTCTATAAATGCGTTACGATCCTATTCACCGCGATTTCAGGACCAGATCTACACTTAAACGAGACTACACTTAAACATTTTCTTGCGGTTTGTTCTGGAGTAGAAGTAACAATAAATCTTGGAACACAGTTTAAAATATATTTTATTGACCGATATCACTGAAATGTCGAGACAGTTTGCAACTTAAACTCAAGTTTGTTGGGTATTATTTGGATCTTGAACACCGCGGTACGTAAAGCTTATCCAATGAATTCGTGGTTTCAGGTACCCATCGTGGAAACTAGTCAGTTTCTTTTCTCCTTTTTCAATTAATAACAATCTTTTTACAGCGATTCGTGATTAATTCTAACAGTTATAAGAAATTACAGAAACTCCATTTCTCGTTCGATACCGACGAACTTCAGTTGTTCTGTTGGTCCATATCTGCAAGAGAACGTAAGAAATGGTAGTATGTAATATTCTGAGAGGACAATATTAATTAGACTGTGGATTTGATGCATTTATGATAATAATGAAAAAATCAAATGCAAAATAGGAAAGACATTTTAAGATTTTAAAAATGCTGTTGTATCATTTTCATCTAACCACAATTATTCAGAAATAGGTAAATGTCTATATAACTTCTGTCTGTTGCAATTAACACAGACAATTTTTATTTGGCACAAAAATCCGCAGTCTAGTAATAACGTTAGCTTCAACGTCAAGCTTTACCTGTAATCAAAAAACAGTTCCTCGCCAGGTTGAATAGCCCTCTTGGCGAAAATACCTATTCTGTGATCACCGTTCACCATCATCACTTTTGCGTAACAATTAGGATTTATCGAATGATTGGCGAATCGTATTTTGTTTCCCTTTCTCGTTGCGTCCACAACAAAGTCTACAAACAGAGGATTCGAAGCTTACTATATGTAGTAATAGATTAAGAATAATAGATAAAAATACGTTTTGTTCTCTTTCTTACCATTATTCAAATTAAATAAGAAACTACACATGTATTTATCGTACACTTTGCCCCTTCTGTCGGCTTCATCTTGACTGATAATCTCGCCACAATATTCAGAGATAAATTCGTTCTTGGCCGCAGATTCTTTAAGAAATATTCCCCAACCCGCAACATCGGACGGCGCCATCAAAAGATGCTTATCTACAAATAATTTTGTCCGTTATTCAGATTCGTTCAATGATACTTAAATCGAAAAAACATTTGCCACGTACGAAGACCGCGTTGAACGCTGACATTCTTGCACGATATCTTGGTAATATGAAATTGATCCGCGCCGCAAGTTTGACAGAGATCTGGATCGCATTCTCTTACGGCTAGATAACAAGGGCATTGCTTTGTGTTACACTGAGCTTTGCACCTGCATCCTGGAAACCGGTTTTGGCATTCGCTACTACACTGACAAAACTTTTCACAAAAGTTTTGAGCTTGTATACACGGACAGGAGTTGTCGCATTGCCTTCCAGGATGATCGCATGGCGCGAAATTATGCACGTGATTGGCACCTTTTAAGAGAAAGACATGCACACATTATGAAATACGATCCAAGCTAAGCGACATAATTATTTATTATAATTTCTGTAATTTCAGTGTTACCGGAGTCCTTTTTCAGCTGTATTTTTCTACAGTGCATTGACCAAAGTCGATGCTTCTTCTTCTTCTTTCGTGGAGGTGTAAAGTCCTTCAGATTCTCGATAGCTGGAATGTCCGAGGCTTCTTTCTGCGCGAATCTATACACTTCTTGGCAAGTTTTCGTCAACATTATCTGTGCTAATGCGCACGGATTACCAGGAAATGCTTTGTGAAGAGCTCGAAACAAGCTCTGCTCTGAACCAGTCCACGACAGCTCGTTTTCCGTTTTGACACGTTTATTAAGGCCAAGAAGCGTAAACGGAACCTGATTTTCCGGTTGAGTCTGATCTTCCACCGACTCCTCGGGCTTTGTTTCTTTATTCACGTTCTGTTTAAAATCTAATACGACATAAGTAATTTTAATTGTATCTTGCACGTACTCGCAACTATATCAATTTCAAATTTTCAACGTTACGACTATTTTGCATTTTAACTTGAAAACTGTATATATATTTTTTGCAGAAAATGATTCTTAATTTGAGACTTTTAATTTTCGTTGTTTAAGAAACATCTATTGTCTACTGGAATACAAAATGTGTGTTGGATCTTACCTTGGCAACCGCCACCTTGACTATACTTATTGCTATCGTTGCTGTCTTCACTGCTCGCTTCGTTTCCTGAATCAACACTCGCTTGTTTTCGAACTTTTCTAGGAGCTCCACGTTTCTCATCGCTCTCCTCATCCTTGATGTCAGCTGCTTGAGCCGCGAGTTTTTCTTTCATCCCTTCCTAGTGAATAGAAAAAGAATAATTTACAGGCAAATTTTTCAATCGAGCACGTTATTCTTTCGATTTTTACCAAATGCATATAACATTCTGTTCCGCACGGTTCAGAGAACGGTTTCAGGTCGGGCCCTTTTCGTTTCTGCAGATTCGGTCCCGGATGACAGACTTGAAGACCTGAAAGTAACAACGTCAATTTAATCGGGTAATATTTCAAAATGAATACTGCGTGATCACAAGAACTTGGTAGGCACAACAATGAGCGACGAATTGACACAATTGCAGATGAATCCCTGATGATGTCGTCGTGCTAAACGACACAAAAAAAAAAAGGAAGCATTCGTTCAAACATGGTCTCTTGTATGCACTTTTCTTTACCTTGCGGCGAAACTCCCCTGGCTGCTATGATAAATCAAAAATCATAAATTATTGTAACAAACATATGCTCGATTTTATATTCAAATTCTACATGTATCGCTGTTAGACTGCATCTTGAAATGATTCTTGCACATAAATTAAACTACTAAATCTGAAATGAATCAAAATAATTTATCATCATTATTGTACTCACGATGAAGAAAACAGTCGTATTTGAAACATCTTCTACAAAACAAAGTGTGAAAAGAATGCATTGTTTGTTCCCGAGGTACACTCTTTGCATTCACACCATCGATATTAGGAGTACACTCTGGTGGTAGAACATTCGGATCCGATCTTTCTGTTAACTCTATGTACTTTTCCTTTAACTCTTCTGGTCGTCCTTTATCAGGGAACATACTAGATATTGCCTGAAATTGATATAAGAATGAAAACTTGTTTCTAAATTAAATCATTCGTTAGTTCCACTCAATTGTTCTACTCACATTGAAAATGTGCATTGATGGAAACGGATTCCCTTCTGTTTTCACATCTTCTAATTTCTCAGACTTGACCTCAGTTTTAACATTACTACCATCCTTCCTCTCTTTATCATCTTCCTTATCCTTACGTTCTTTTTTCGTTTGTTCTCTTTCCTTATCCTCTTTTTCATATTGTGCTAAAGCATTTACCAAATCAACGAATGTGGAATCATCCATGAAACCAGATTCTCTGTCTCCATGAACCTACAGATTTATTAAAATATAAAAGAACTGCATAATATAGAACACTCTGATCACATACCTTTCCATCATAATTTTTTATTAATTCTTCAATAAATGTGCCATCTTGATCTAAAATTTCATCTCCCATGTATGGTATGTTATGTAAAACTGTCTCATCTTCTACCATGAAATTTTGTTGTATAGGTGCCCAGGTATACATGGTTGGTATAGGAGTTACAGCATTGATAATTTTAACAGGACATGTTTGCACATCACCATCGGAACTAGTAACTTCTGCCTTCTTCATGCAAGAGACATAGGGAGGAATGTCTTGCATCGCTAACCACATTGCTTTTCCATCGGTCCATCGTTTTTCTTCTGTTGTTAACAATTCTAATTGTACGATTTGATTACTAAATGTATATCGATCGATTCATAATTCTATTCATGCTGTCTGTTTTCATTTTGTACTAATATTAAATGTTTGCAATAAAATGATAAATTTGTTTGCATATTTAGTTGAATCAAAATTTACCAAATCCCGTAAACAAAGCAAGTCTGTCAACTTGCAATAACTTCTATTTGTTTGCAATTCACCGAACTATTGCAAGCATCTAACCTAACATTTTTAATCTTTATAGGAAATATTATTTACGAGAGAAGAATTAGTCTATTCTCTTATATTTCATAAATAAAGTCAGATGAAATATAATTACGGGGGAGAATACTTACCCGACATAACCTTACGATTTTGATTCCAAGCTATCTTTACTTCATCTGCTCGTTTGTAGCGTTTCATTTGCCGTAAACGCATATATTCGGACTTTACGCGTTTCCTCCATTCTGCGGAGATTTTAGCTTTCGACATTGCAACAGAATTTTAATTCATCATCAGAAAAATGTAATACAGACAAATTACAAATGTCAAGCGTGCATCCATAATCACAACACCACTAACAATAGAGTGTATATAGACTCTTTACGCTCTGCACTGGTCTCACTGATATATATATATATCAGATATATACTAGTATTATATATATCAGTGACTGATCTGCACGAGAGAGAGAGGAGCCATAGTACATAGTATAGGGATGTTCGATTCTCCTTTAAGAGTCAATTCTTTCTATTTTAGTAATATTCTACCATCGATTATTGTCGAGAATCGATTCTTTCCGAAACAATCGAACGCTATTGGACGGCAAAAAGGTCAATTCTTTTCAGACTGACTCTTCGGCAAAAAATCGATTCTCCTAAAAGATCGAGATATGTAGAATCGATTAAAAAAATCGATCGTTTTGACAGAAGAATCGATTTTCTGAAGGATCGAATCGGAATTGAACATCTCTAGTGCGTCAACAGACTCTACGTATACTCTGTGCTTGTATAACAACCGGGCCAGGAGTACAAAAAGTGAGGTTATGTACGGAAGTTGCATACCGATGCCTGCTGTATTGTAAACAACAGTGTAAATACTTACATCGTAGTGTTTACAGATTGTTAGACAAAGTTACTTCATACAAAGTTTTGACTGCTTTAAGCAATATCTAATAAATTAAACGTATCAATTCTGCAAAAAATTATAGTTGTCGTATTCTGTGAAGTTTCAGGTATATCAAACAAAATATATTATGAAACTTATATTACATTCTTGCACTATTCTCTGTATGTTAATTTGATATCAAACAAATTTGAAAGCAGTTCTAACATTTTTATTTGTTTTACTACAACAGAATTGTAAAAATATAACTTATGCAATATTGTGTAATTCTGTATTTGTATACTGTATAGGTAAGGCTTCTATTGTGTACTTTCCATATAATATATTTCCATTTTATTTTAATACATGTTATATTATGATATAAAGAATAGTGTTTTAGCATATATATTTTAACATATGTATAAATTTTAGAAATGCAACAATAAAAAATATTATTTACCATCTATTCTCATGATGTTCTATAATTAATTTTCAGATTCTTAGATGTCTGAATTGATGGATAATTCTAAAGTTTCTGAAAATAGTAATAATTCCTTAAGTAATTCTACAAGTGAACAAGTAGTTACGAAAGAGAAAAAGCCAACATGTATCATTGTTCTTGGGATGGCAGGATCCGGAAAAACTACATTTGTTCAACGACTTGTTTCAATATTATACAATGTAGGGAAACCATATGTTATAAATTTAGATCCTGCGTGTAAAGAAGTTCCTTATCCTGCTAATATAGGTATTCAAACTATGAACAAATTGAATTTCATTTCATCTTTATGTGTAAATGGAGTTTTATCAAGTACGTGTTATTATAGATATAAGAGATACCGTTAATTACAAAGAAGTGATGAAACAGTATAGTTTAGGCCCAAACGGTGGCATTGTTACCGCATTAAATTTATTTTCCACAAAATTTGATCAAGTCATAAACCTTATTGACAAAGCAAGTAAAGAACACGAGTACATAATTTTGGATACTCCAGGACAAATAGAAGTATTTACATGGTCTGCAAGCGGTACAATTATAACAGAAGCTTTAGCATCTCAGTTTCCAACAATTGTGGTATATGTACTAGATACTGTGAGAAGTGTGAATCCTGTGACATTCATGTCTAATATGCTATACGCATGTTCTATACTGTATAAAACTAAATTACCGTTTATCGTTGCTATGAATAAGGTAAGTATAGAATATAGAATCAGTTAATATACTAAATCCTATGTTTCACTTCATATCATGTATTTTAAGATTGACATTGTGGAACACACTTATGCAGTAGACTGGATGCATGACTTTGAAGCATTCCAAGATGCTTTGGACGCAGAAACAAGCTATATTAGTAATTTAACACGTAGTATGGCACTAACACTTGATGAATTTTATAGTCATCTGCGAAGTTGTGGTGTTTCAGCTGCTACAGGTGCTGGTATCACTAAATTTTTAGAACTTGTTAAAGATGCTGTAGAGGAGTATGAACGGTAAATTATTATAATATTGTGCATATACACACATAAAAGGAGATAAGATTTTTAAAAAATTTTCTTTTCCAAGGGATTATAAAATGAACTGGGAACGAGTGAAAATTAAACGAAATGCTGAGAGATCTAAGGCGGAAAAGGAAAAACTAGAGCAAGCAGCACAAAATGTTGAAGGGGAAACTGTACCGTTTGTATCAACACTTAGCAGTGGAAGAGAAATTTCAGATATATACTTAAAGCATGCAGGAAATGAATCAAGCGAGGACGAGGAAGGGACAGAAAATCCGTTCCACGATGAAGAAGATGAAGAAGAGACGAAAGAAGTAGAGTCGTTCAAAAACTTTTTAGCCAGGCACAAAATAGAACAGAATAAACGTAGTACACCTGATCAACCAGCTACAAGCAGGGATGCATGATATGAACATAACTTTTATATTTACAAATAAATTTTCTTCTCAACAAATAAGTTTGTACATTTAATATAACAAATGCTTTCCATACTGAAGATAATATTTCTTAATTACAAATTTTATAGATAACTTAATGATCACAATCCATGTAAAAAATAAAATATTATTCTGCGGATAGTTTAACGTTATTAATGTAAATACTGAATATAAGTTGTTATTTAAAATACGTGTTTTATAATTATTCTTCTTCATGGGGTTCATTTACTTCGTATACACACCAGGTGTATGTTGTATGTCCGTTTTCATCACTCCCTTTTGAGGCAATTGGTACTGGATTTCTTGCAATCCATTGTACTTCAACCTCATGATTTTGGGTGGGATATAAGTTAAAACCACATACTAAAATTATCGCATTTTGCATTAATTTTCAAAGGATATATTTGCTACTGCAATGTTGCAGTTTAACATTTTTTCTCTGAATCTGTTCTATTGATTGTTCAAGGTCTCAGGATTATGACTTCTTGTTTTTCAGGTATCAATTTATTTGTTAGGCAAAAGGTAATATTTCTCTAGAAACAAAGAATATAATATGGTAGTAAATTGAAGTGGGGTGGCTTTGTACCGACTTTCAACAATCAATTAAATTAATTTTCCACTACAGTGCAGTAGATAGGTGCATGCTTGATCTGTAGTAGTTAGAGCATGAACAACAAACGTTGAATTACTTTTCAACTGATTTCAATTAATTTTTATTGTGAAGAAGTATCTTTTTACTATACTTTGTATGTTAAAGTATATTACCTTTTTCGGGGGAATTCGTTGAACTGTTTAAAGAATCTGTATTTCTTGTTGAATGATACTGTGTCCGTTGATATTCTCGCGTTATTTGTTCCAGGGTTTTTGTTAGCGCCAACTGACCAACGTACAAGAAAAATTAGAAGATTATAGTATTTCATAATTATTTATTTGCTATTTCGAGTATGTATTGATAACAATTGGAAAAGTGTTGAAACAGTAAAATCTTTTGTTTATCAAGATACCTTATCCAGTCTGCGATTCATGACATCATCATGATAAAATACGTAAACATTATATAATTTTAATTAATAGACACTAAATGTTAATTAGAAAGAAAGTTATATTTAAATAATAGAGGAGACGAAATGTGTTTAATGTATCAGGAAGGGTATGGTGAACGTTTATACACGGTATTAAAATTATTATGTAAATAAATAAGGAGCTGCCTATTAGGATAATTTCATTTATTTTCATATCTTTCATTGCATTTTAATAGAAGTACGTATTTTTTATAAGAAAATTCATATAGTACATTAGTATAGTTAGCTCACACGTAAAATGCGCTTCGAGCCTTTCAATGTTATAAAATAATTAAATCCAGTCTAAAAGAAATAGTAGTGGTCAACAAATTGGGATCACTCAATATTTTTAACGTTTTTCATATCTGAATAATTCTAATTCTTTATTTTCCGCTGCCATCTTGGTCCCAATTCGTTGAGTAAGGACTCTAACCCAATACAACGACCGTCATCATTCGCACGTGCCATAAACGCATGAAGATAAGAAACTACTGTTAGGTTGAATAATAAATAATTCCTGTTTCTATAAACAAATAATCTATATATAACTAAAAAGTCTATATATAACTCGTGTATCTATCAATTAACGCAGATCATTTCTATTTTACATAAAAATCCGCGGTCTATTAACGATTTACCATACTTAAGCTACCCAAACTAAGCTAATTGTACATTTTATTAGCAAATCAAATAGATATACTAAACCAGAAATTATTTACGATTCAACCAAATAAGAAATAAAATGCTCGTGTCGCTATTACTTCCCCATAGCCTATTCGCCGCGAGTAGAATTCGTTCTTTCACTCGTTCTGCGAAATCATTCCCTTCGGATCATTTCGCGCAGAAAAAAATTGAGGTGGATTCTAAATATACATATATATTACCCGGCACATGTGCAGACGTGACTCGTGATCAAAGTCTTTGGGGGGATTTTCCGGTTCCGGACTGGTCTTCAAGGTGGATCGCTGACGGTGCTTCAATTTTCCGGGGGTCTTCCGGTACACTCTGGACAGCAGATCCGGTCTGCCAACACGGAAGTTCTCGTGCAAGAACTCATGGACATCGGGATTGTATGCGTTGCAGATCGGGTCCCGATTATGCGAGGTCACCTTCCGGAAGCCGTACAAGTTCAGCTGTCTGATGAAGCTGGTGATGTTCTTCGTTTTGAAGATGGAGTTGCACGCGTCGAGGTACTGCTCCTGGAACTTTTTGTAATCGAGGAGGATCGTATTGCCGTTGAAGCTCCATCGGATCGCGCCGCTTTCGCACTCGTTCACGATCCGCCATAACTTCTGCGGGAATCGCAACGATAGGAACACGCAATCGTCGTACATGTTCTCTCGAATTCGCGAACCCGTGACTTCGATCACGCCCTTTGTTTCCTCGTATCCGATCGCGTATCATTTGCAAACAAAAAACTATCGTATCACGGCAACAATATTTCTCGTTTTGGAACCGCCGGAACGCGGAAATTTCCTGTTTTAACCTTTCTCGCGTGTTAAAGGGCAATTGCTTTTTTAATTAATTAGTCTGGAACTTTGCACACTTTTTTGTTACAATTTCATTAAGTTACACATATTTGTTTATTGAAATTTTCTCGAAAATACAGACTCTCCCGCTCGTGGACTAGAACGCCCCTTTTTTTATGGTTGCCATGATATTCAATATCGTGTGTACTGAAAATCGCTATTATATCTAAGATACGTAAGGAATGAAATGAAAAAATACTCGGAAAAGCGTAGTGACATTTTTACCGATTAAGATAAATGTCTAAAATTTAAAGAAGAGGATTCATTAATATATTTTGTCTTCTTAATTGAGCTGTTATTTTACTTATTTTCTAAATGTATTTTGCGATTTGAAATAAAATATTGATTGATGTTATATAAAAAAAAAGGTTAGTTTAACTTTTGCTCAAAATGAAGGAGATATCAATTGACAAGGATTGTTTAAAAGAAACGTGAAATATTTAATGATACATGTATGCGTTTCACAGTATACAATCAAAACACATGATTTAATACAATGGTTTATGCACTAAAAAATGCGATATCTATAGTGTACATTCAAAATATTTCGTGTATATATACAAATTGCTATTCGAAAATAATTATTCTCTAATTAATAATAAATTACTCGGTATATGTTACACATCCTTAACAAACATAAAGTATTAATACTATTTCCTGGACAATAAAAGTTCGTCGCATTGAACTTTCACAACTTCCCTGATATCATCATATATGATTTTTTAATATCTTACTTTTGCATCATTGTATTTTCGCATTCGCACTGATTGGTCAGAAGTGTGTACAATATGATCCAACGAATATTAATTTCATTAGAAATTGTTATCGAGAATACCGTGTAAAACCAATACAAAATGGTGTACGGAGAAACTTTATTTTATTATTTGTCAGTAAAAGTACGCATATCCCGCAATAATAAAGCATAAATGAACGCAGTCTGATGCGTTATTCTACATACTAGTTGTCTGCATCTTGCACCATTAAATATTGATCGTTTTGTCTACAAAAAGAAGCTTAACAACGAACATTAAAATGAGAAATATCGTCATCCCTCGTTCGATAGAAATTGAGGGATATATTTGTAAAGACGTCAGTCTTATTAAAAGTCACAGGAGAGCACTTCTCTAAACAAAACTTCCTTCGAATCTACCGTATCTGTTTTATTTTTTAATGCACACTGACAGATTGATTTGCCAGTTAAATGAAAATATTAACAAAATAGTTTTCCAGTCACTTCTGCACATTGCTCTAAAGTGAAAATTAGAAGATCATAAATTGTTATTAGATTGCGGATTTTAGGAAAAACAAAATTGTAAACATATTAAAAGAATTTAAGAATGTTATTACATTATCAACGACGAGACACATTTTCACCTAGCTTCCATTTCTTATGATCGACTTAGAAACTTTTTATTTTGTATAAAAATCCTCTAATTGTTATAAACCAAAATTCCACCTAATCCGGTGTATGATCTCCTCACAGAGTATATATTTAAAATCAAAATAACAAAACTTTCGCAGTTTCTTTGAGAGACGCAAGTCAGATTTTAGCGTTAATAGTTATTGCAAATAGTGTTTACTATTTTCAATTGTCGAGAGACTAAGAGACAATACTCTAATTATATATACAGAAAAGTTATTGCATACGAAAATATGATACTGAGCTTCTTAGTTTGGTGACCTTGATTCCTGTCGAAGGTAGCAGCGAATAATTGAGCTGCTCGTTTGTCGAATCGATTAGCTTCGCAAAATAAGGAAACAGAAAAAAATACATGAAATAGTATAAGTATAGTGTACATTCATTTCTCAAATTATTTACAATTGTTCTCATTCGGCCGCATTAACCGTTAAGGAAGTCTATTCTAAATGAACAAACTTAAATATCAATTAAGCGTTTTGGTGGTGAAATGTCGAAAAACTTAGTTTACTCGATCTGACCTGTGAACGGCTCAATTATTGCTCGAGTAAACGATAAATGCCGTTAATCGGACAAGATCGGCAGGGCTTGTAAATATTCGTGTGGCTTTGCCGGCGCTGGCAACAAATAACCATCTGGATCCAAAACGTCCGGCGTTCGAATGGTTACTGGTCCTTGCGGTGGCCTTGGCAAGCTACCTTGCTGGATGGATTTACCTTGAACTTTTTCGAGCATCGCTAATATCTCCGCGAACTTGATCCTGTCTTTTGGATCTGTTTTCCAACAATCCCGCATTAACTGACAGACGAATGGTGGACACCCTTCCGGCGGAATGAGCATTATACCTTGAAATATTAGCCTCACTACCTGAAACACAGTTTCGGAAACTGTCAATTTGCATCCAAAAATTTTCTATTTGACGGTATCGTAAATAAGTGATGAGCAATCAGAGGCACATGGGCCCCACTCGGGCCTGTAGCATATTTCTGCAGTCCGCGGGCGTTCGGGACAAAAATCATAACTTCTAAACTAGTAAATTTTCTACATAAGTACCTCAATACTTTTTTAAAGAGAACACAAAGATGCATTAATTTGCATAAAAAAGATTATATGGTTGCCACCACTTATGAAGTTGCCACTTACTTCTTCGTTGTTGTGCCCGTAATAAGGTTGTTTACCGAAAGAATAAACTTCCCATAAAACGACTCCAAAGCTCCACACATCACTTTCCAAAGTGAAACGTCCGTACATCACACTTTCTGGCGACATCCAACGGACTGGCAAAAGTCGAGATCCTCCTATCTGAAGAAATCAATAGAAACGTGAGGACCAACATGGGGACGTCATATGCTTGTTTTTAAAAGCTATGGGATTCAGTTCTACGGGAAATTTCAGTTCTATAGATTTAGTAGAAGGTTCAGAATGTGCTAACATATATTGTTCAATATACCTTGTAATAGTCGCAAGTGTATACATCTCGTGACATGCCAAAATCTGCAATTTTGACAATCATGTCTGCGCCGACGAGACAATTTCTGCAAGCCAAGTCTCGATGGACGAATCTTTGACCGGATAAATATGTCATGCCAGCTGCGATTTGAATTGTGATCCAATGTAGGGACTCCTGGAACATATAAAACATAATTTCTGACATCGAAGAATTTTAAATATTCTACAGTGATTTCTCTATACTATATGTCGCCAAGGCGTAGATGATAAACGTCGCGGAGTTATCCCCACTACCGCGGGCTTTACCTCTCGCGAGGTATGTCTCCTGGACGATACACGACGCTGACAAGACCCGTGTTATTGACATATATCAAGAATTCACTGTACAATTGTTACAACAGTACAGTGATTTTTTCCTTAATAAGCTTAAGTAGTCATTTAATCAAGAGTTATTTTTGCAAGAATAAAAATATTGTACTCTTAGAATTTAACAGTACACTCTATAGTTTATGTCTAGCTACAGTTCTCTATGTCCTTATGTCTATCTATAGTCCAATTTTAATATACGAGTAGCAAATAGACGACAATTTCTATTCTTTTAAAGACTGATTAAAGTGCCATATGCAATATCCACTGTTTCCTCAAGACTGTCAGGGGTACACAAGTACACAAAGATAGGCAAGATCAAAGGCAAACAAGATTTAAAGGATATTTACCTGGGTCAAAGGTTGCAATCCGGGTTTCGACGACCTAAACGAATGGGAATTCGATCGCAACACTTCAGCGAGATCCCCATAGGGCATATATTCGAAAACCATCCATGGACTATTGGTAGAGTCACGAAGCACCACTCCTTTCAACGTCAAAATATTTCTGTGTCTAAATGTAGACATGATATCGACTTCCCGCATAAAGTCGTCTTCAACTTCGCGAGAGGCGGAATCCTTTAAGACCTTTATGGCGACTGTTTCTTTTGAGTCTCCAGTACATAATTCACCTATAAAATGAAGCATTTCTATGTGATTAAATATGAAATAAAAAAATCTTGACGATTAACAATAATTAAGAGGATCTTTCGATTCAGAACAATGGAATAATAGAAGCACAGTTTGCTAGAAACGTTAATCGATGTTTTAAGCCTTTTATGTTGAGTGCGACTCGAAATTTTTTAATTGTCAATTTAAATATGCATTGCATTTTATAGTATTCGTTTTGCTCTACTTTTATATGTGCCGATGATTATAAAAATATTATAAGTTAAAATTGTAAACAAATTAATCTTTTCATTTGTTGTGTGTTACGTAAATTGGTCTTACTATAATTATATGATGAAGTGAAAAATTATATGTTATATAGTATCGTGGTAAAATATCTTTTTATTAAATCAGACGTAAAAATCTAAATATAAAAAAGTAGAGTGCAAGTTTGCAGTTGCGTTGTATTTGCAAAAATTATATTTGTTTATTTTGATTTTAATTCATTAGTCAGAAAATGTTTTTTTGCTGTTGTACATACAAGCACTTGTTTTTAATAATTAATTGCCCTGATATACACCTAGGGGGGCAAATGAAATTTAGTTTTTACCTTTGTACACTTTTCCAAAGCATCCTTCGCCAATGTCCTGTACAAACATGAGAGATTCGCGTTGCAGAATTGGCACCTCCGGTGATGCGCAACTGAAATACTGTGGATTAGGCGTGTACTTATTTGGTAACAGCAACCCCTTCTTTAAATTCATCGGCGTCCCCTGAACCATAAATATACAATGTATGTTTACAATATTTTGCAATATCTATTTTACAATCTACACATATATAATTTATTAACAGTGATTAAATAATATAGATAATAAAAGTGATATACGTACGTCTAGGGAGTTCCTTTGTGATTTCAAGTTATAGCTTCGCTTCTTAACACAATACACTATACTCAACAAAATTACTAATACCGCGATGAAAGCTATAGCGATTCCTATTATTTCAGGTACCCTTTGTTTTGAACGTTCTACCTATTAAAATAGAACGGGAACGACATTGATTATGTTTAGATTATATTGTATGTACATAAATATGTTTCAGCAATTTTATCTACGGTTTAGGAACATTTTGGATATTGATTATTTTATATTTCGTATTTACGGTATCATTTTGAAACACATACCTGGCCAGCTTCGGGAAAAGCCGTCGTGCCGTTGGTAGAGTTGTCGTTTGGAGGTATTATGTCGGGTATAGGGTGTGGAACGAAGTCAACTGAAAATGAATTCAAATAAATATAAATATTGAACAATACGACTTATACGAAACCATATTTGTTCACTTATAAATTTTTCGCTTTTCATTAAAATATTTAAAATATTCATTATTGGGCGTATTTGTTCATATATTTAAAGAATCTGTTAAAAGCTATGAAAAACTATTGTATATCTTACCTGTCACACGCTTGCATTTCAAGTCGTTTGTCGGTAAGGACAAATCATGCGGACAGACACACTTAGACGTGTTGTTCTCGAATGAACGGCAAGCAGTTTCTCCTCCACAAATGGAGGGTCGATCTTGGCATCCTGTAATTTCGGAGGTCCAGTTTGACTGTAGCCTCTTTATGTCTTCCGACTGTGAAGCGGTTGCATTCTTAGATAATTCTGAAATAAGTAATCATAATTTTAAGCCACTAAGATAAAGTTGCTTCAGGGTACCTAAGAGTCATTCTCGTCATAAAGTCAGTATTCTGGTTATAACAAGTTAATTACATATCTATATGATTAAAACAACAAGAATATGCTGGAACAGTATATAAAAAATTTGCGACAATAGTTGTAATAGATTTTTAATTATTTACAATATTATTTTCGCCCCCTCCCCCCTTACTTTTAATCCTGGTCTCTTCTACTTCATATTTTGCATCCAGTGTGTTAAACAAAGATTGATGAGCTCAAATAAGCTGTAAATCGGCTTAATAAGCTTTAACAACTTTCTATTAAAAATATTGTGATATTTGCGGCCATCTACTGGGCTCTTAGACGTTTTGTTTTTTAACAATTAATCTTATAGAAAATACGATAAAAATAGTTCATTATTTTTATAAAAAGAAAAATTAATCTTATTGCAATTTTAGCAGTTATTCTGTTTTTATAAATAAATATATTTAAATATTAATCCTAAACGTCCATACATTAAATTCTTCGGTCATTCATGGTCGGTTTCTCCTACGTTAAAACTGAAGCCACAAATTTTACAAATTGTAACGATGCATTTATCATCCCAGTGACTTCAAACCCTATTATCTTATTAAAGGATTGATTCAATTTAATTAAAACACTTGTCGTTTATGCTAGACTCAGGATGACATCAATTAAATTTTAGAGTTTGTTTATTCTATCACATACATACTACATCATCTCAAATTGCATACAAGTGTTATTAGTTTCGACATCTGTTAGCGTACAAAAACTTATTCAAGCACCTAATATATTTAAAAAAAAATTTAACTTGGAGAACTTTCCTTAAATGGTAGTGGGCATTGCAAATAATGGTGAACGTATAATTGTCCATTTTATTAAGCATTGAAATATTCTGAAATGGAAACGATTTGCGAGTGGACCTAACAGAAAAACTATTGCTCGCGCCATTGTTGAAAGTCGAAACGCGTCAAGCTCGGAACGGAAGTAATGCGTGCAAAATTCGCAGGAGCAGGGTGGATGGCGCGTAAAGGGTGAATTGGTAAGAAAAAGGGCCACGTATTTGGATTGTGATCAGGCTTGGAAGAGACAGTGCAGGCATTCACTTCGTGCTTGAAGCTTGTAACGGGTCAAAGCGTTATCTCTGCGGTCAGCGCTCCCCGACAACGAGACTCGCTATGTGTACCTATTATCGCCCCGTATTCATTGCCTTTCTATGCATCTCTACGAGAGGTTTGCCGTATTCATGAAATGACTCTTTTTCCGGAGAATGCCCGCGCGCGCGTTTCGATTTTCTTGAAACGGGACGGTCAACTTCACAGAACGAAGCCCGGGGACGTAAATACGTTAAAAGTAGACCGCGATGTTAGCATGGCGCTGTTGAAATCGGATGAAGAATATAGTAGTCGCCTTGTTTCGGACGTTTTCGATGACGGTTAAGATCATTTCGAACGGTGTTGGATTGCGTAAATCGTGCCGTGATTCCTTAACGCTAGAACTACGGGACCCGTCAAAATAACAGCGAAAAGAAGCCACTACAATGAGACAACATAATGTATTAATGTATGAATATTGTGCATACAATTAATACATTTTATTTATAATTAAATATATATATATCAATATATATAAATAGCTAATAATTAAATATTTATATTATAAATAATTTATATATTAATAGATTTATATGTTTATAATTGTATGCATATTTATAGGTTATTATGGTTACATTAAATCTGATATAAATGTCTAATAACCAGTTTAACTCTAGGATATATTCATAAATGTCTTCATACAATAAATGCTGATTTTATATTAAAATATATAGTATAACTTCCATTTATTATTGTTCTGCAGTAAATAGTGAATTGTATTTGAACAGTGATCTGTAGTAATTGAATATGATGTATGAATCTTCATTGAAACTGGTAAATTTAAAAATGAAATTATCCTACATCTATTCGAAATTTCCTAATTTATTATTTTTTTAATGTATTAATCAAGGCGGTTTAAATTTCTTTAAATCCGAAATTATTAAGGCGTCGTCAAATGTTGATTTATTTCAGAAATTAGTGGTTTCAGTAAAGAATGGAGTATCTCATAGCAATTCTTTTATCACAGTTTCAATATTTTTGGAAACTCAGAACATTCGGTAAAGATAAATGTATTCAGCCGCGTTTATTTGCAAATCCAAGGTTTAGGCCAGAGACAACAATAGGGGCATTATGAGCACGGGTGGTTCATCCTCTGAAATACACGATTCGCAACCGAATCGCACGACGTGAGATGAGATCGTTCATGATACGCGTGTTCAGAAGCCTGACGAGAACAGCTTGATTATCGTGTTTGTTGAGATAATAAATCTGTGTTTTTCGACACGAGTGGTTTTTGTATGCGGCGATGAAAGAACATTTCAGAAATTAGTTCGGAGCTTTTCGTTCGTACGATAACGATGTTACGAAGTAAATATACTACCGTATAATAGCATTGCTTATTTTTGTCCGATGCGATTCAAATGATATGGTGAAAGGTCTGGCGATTTTAGTTATCATTAAGTACAACTACGTAGATTGTAAGAGTACCGTGAAATT
This sequence comes from Halictus ligatus, assembly GCA_028454255.1. Lineage (NCBI taxonomy): Eukaryota > Metazoa > Arthropoda > Insecta > Hymenoptera > Halictidae > Halictus > Halictus ligatus. The sequence goes on from CM052138.1 coordinate 3,364,334, forward strand.
TATGCTTGTGTGCAACCCTTTGTTCTCAGTTTGATTAATGTTACATATTTTTATTAAATCAAAGGAATTTAGAATTACACAATTGCCATGACGTCCAATAAATTGTTTGCACTTATAATTTATTTCGACAAGACGATAATCAAAATTTCTTTTCGTAATTACTTTACACATTTTTCACATGTTTAAAATGTTATTATTAGTAACCTGAAAAGTTTATATTTTCATTTATAAACAAAATGTACGTTACTGTCATAGGATGATAGTACAGAATTTATGGATGTAGTTCATAAATTGTTCTAAAGTAAATGTATTCTATATTCAAAACGAATCATTGTTTAATAATTTTCATTTCATGTCGCCGATGCCTTTGCTTCCTGAGATGGAAAAATTCATAATTTATGAACAATTTTAGATATTATTATTAGTAACCTGACAAGTTTACAAAATTCACATCACCCTCATACGATAATAGTAAGAATAGAAAGTATCAAAATAATTTATTATGCGTCCATCATTGAATATGACATATTTATTGCCACTTATCTAAATTGCCTTATTTTGCCTGAAAAACTCATTCAGGTATATCCAGGAGTAGCCGCGAAAATATGGCGGGGTGAGTTACGCCATTCAGAGGATTATCATGTCGATGAGTAACCCGCTTTCAGTTCCTTCGTTGATGTGTCACCGGTATTATTTGCTTCGAACATAAATTATAAACAAGGCATGGGCCGACTACTATTTTCATACTATCTTGCTTCATTGAAACACACATTACCTACAACAGTAATAATTCAACCTATGTTACAACAGAAACATATTTACAAGATTTTCAACTGACTTGCAATGACATTTATTGCAACTATTTTTAGCCATTTAAACCGGCAATTATAGATTATTTGCTCTACTGTGAAAATTAATAGCTACTGTTTAAAATACCTTGTAAGTAAAATAAAAAAAAAAATGAAAAAGCTTTGTTGGATGAATTTAAGACACATATCTATTGGTAACATTTTTTGTTAATAAATAATATCGAAATTATTGTGAATTAGAAGATACAAATGTTTTCCAGATATTCACTGTTTGGAAACATTTCGTTTCATATAATTTCAAATGATTTAACAGCAATTTCTTCTATTAAACCAAATCTTAAACAATACCAGAATTTTTATCTATGCGCTAATGAAACTGCAGATTTTGAATTAAGTTATTGATGTCTATTATTGTGAATCATTGTTTTATTTACTAAGTTTGTAAAATAAACTTTTACATTGGTTTCATGAATTTTATGTTTGTTTACTTTATGGTACAGTCCTTGAAACTAGCTTTGGTATTATTGCCGGAGGACTTGGACACGTGGTTATCATCTTACGTTAATGTTATCGAAAGGTCGAACATGTCGATATTAAAGATAACTTGGGAGACACAAAAACAGGGTCAGTTTTTTGCTGGTTTCATTTTTTAGATGTAGTTAGCATTTGTTCCAATAGGGAACGTAATATAAATAACGAAAGTCTGATGGCTGGAAAGTCTCCTTTAATCCAAAATGTTATAGAATAATATATTTGAAATTATAAAATTTTACAAAAAGGTCGAAGGATGGTGACAACCGTGAGAAATGGGAAAAATGGTATATGATACAAAGAAAACATAAATAATGAAAACCTAGTGACTGAAAAGTCATGTTTCTAAAACATAAATCATGAAAATGTTGTGGTTAAAAAGACATGGGTGATGCAAAATTATAAAATAATGTATCAGATATTATGACATTGAATGAAAAAGTTGCAGGATGGTAAGAATCATGGAAAATAGGAAGCATGGCACATGAAACAGAAAAAAAAACAACATAAATAAGAGAAACGTAGTAGCAGATGTGTAGCGTAATACGTAGATGCTATTTTAATATTTCTGAGAATAATCGTCTATTACATAAGTTTTAGATGGCTTCGTCAGGAGACAGGAAACTGATTTATTGGAAATACATCTGAATTTAAACTCCCATAACTGCCGGCTTTCGATGATACCATAGTACTCTATAATTTTAAGAAAGTTCTGGATCGAATATAATTGAACCAACCTGTGCGAAATTATAATAATCTTAAAAACCGGTAATTATCAATTTTTTTATAGCGGTCATTTTGAGTCTTTTGCTACACGTAACAACAATATTGCCAATTTTTCATGATATTCTTGTGTTACATTCGAAACTAACTACTTCAGCATTTAATTATAACGTAAATCTGAAATCATTGATCTATAATGCGCTTAAAGATCTATTATACATACTTCATAAATGTCATCCGTCAGTTATGCATATAACGAGTACATTTCATTATTAAAAAAATAATAACTTTAACATAGAAATGATAAATCAGCAAGCTTAAATAATAAACTCGATTTTTTAAAACTTTTTACCTAAAGTTCTCACCATTTGAATAACATTAAGTACACAAATGTAAGCTTTGGAAAACAGGTTTATATGTTTCGGAATAATTACGAAATAATTAAAGGGGAAGATAACAGAAAATTAGAAAATAATTTGTCGTAGAATATTTATGTTTGCACAAGCAAATTACTTCTTCATTTCTCTAACTTATGTAGCATTGAATTACAGGAAATAGGATGATAAGTAGCAATTATCACATATTTCGATGTTATTGTAATAAGCGTTGGTGCAATATAATGTTTACACAACGCTCCGAATGCCATCATGAATGAATTAAAAGAAATGCGGATAAATGGGAAGAGTAAGTATGACTCTCCGAAAGATAGTCAGATGACTCGTCATCTACGCAGTGACGCGTAAGAATAGATTAATAAGATTTCTTTAGGCCCCATCTACTGCCACAATCTATTCAGCCCGAAAACTCTCTAGAAAAGATCCCTTACAACAGGGGTTCCCAAAGTGGGACCCACGAATTCTATTTTTTAAATGTGTTAGCAAACAGTTTATAATAAAAAGTAATTATTATCATAAATAAAAAAAGATTACGTTATAAAATTACTATAAATTTTTCTCTTGTGTCTAAATTTTAACCTTCTTTTTTTTTATTTTTTGGCCCGCCAAATATTTTGGAATTTGCAATTTGGGCCAATACAATAACACAATTGTACTAAAAAATTCACGTGACATTTCAGACAAAACTATATTTTCTCTTTAACGTATAAATTAATTTATTATAAAATATTACACTGAACAATAACATTTATATGTATAGGTAACAACAACATATTGTTTATCTTACTACAAACATAACACAACAGAAGCTACTCCTCTTAGAGTCTCACAATCATGCATTTGGAATTCTAATGCGAAGATACAATCATAAAGATAATTCTGTCCCACATTGTCTAAATAAATTTTGGAAATGATTGAGTTTTAACGATTGCCACTATTTTCTTAACCTTTTATAATGTTTACGTAATTAATACTTTGATATTTTTCGACTTGCGTTGAGTTAGTATTAACCTTTAAATAAGAAAATAAATAAAATTTCCATATAAATGTTTATGGTTCAAATACAAGATGGTTCAAAGAAAATGTCTGATTCTGGTTTCATTCGTGAGAGCGACGAGAATATGCCTAATAAAAATGGCGTAAGACGTAAAGCGGTCGCATTGTTTTGATTTTTGTAGAATCACGCATTCCAATTGGCAAACAATAATAGATGTCGTAAACAACGACAATAGGTTCGCTGTATCTGAAAGTGTGTTAATGTTTACGCTACGTATAAATTTAATCTGCAATTTACTAATTACATTGATAAGTATATCAATCGCATTATTAACCCGATTGTTTTCTTCTCGCCAGAATATGGCATAATTTTACGAAAATGTTCCATTCTGTAAAACTCTATGACTGTGTAAATTCCTTTTCAGGTTCAATTTAGAAGTGATAAGGACTTTCGCACACGTTATCAAACTACTTGCGCGTATTCATTACAACTCTCTTCTTTTTTTTAATCTTCCCAACAATTAGATTACGGATTTAATGTGCCAGATAATTTCAGTAAAATTCATCGAACTCTTTCTTATTTTTAGCCGAACGTTCTCGCAAAACAAAACAATTTATTGCTCTCGAGTCTCGTCTTTGCAAAACTTCTTTCAAACAATGCAATTTAGCACGAAGAACGCGCGGCGTCTCGATAATAACCTATCTTATCCATTCGCAAGAAACAGGGTGCGCAAATAAAATAATTCTAGTATAAATATCGTTCACTTACCAGTCCGAACTTCTCCAGAGGAAAGGCCTCTTCTTCTCGGTGCTCTATGTCGGTCCATCGCGACTCAACGAAACCAAAATGGAGGTAGACCACCCTCGGCTTCAGAAAAGAATTTCTCTGTCGTTACCTCGCCCTTTCTCTTTAGCATCAACGCGCTATCCTCTTTACGTTATACCCCATTGTCAGTTTCCTCGGAAATTCAAACACCCATTCGGATCACAATAAAATCAAAAATATACGGTTGGTGAACAAACTAGTTGGATTCACATCCTACACGACAAGAGGTAGCACAATTTTCTACTTCTTGTTTTTCTGATTTTTGAACTCATCACACCGAATGAATCCTTTAAAATTCGGATCTTGGTTGATTGTCCGATATCAACAAAGGGACATTGATTGTCCTCGTCGCACTGATCAGGCTCTTCGCAGAGAAGTAAATTTTTGGCACCGTGTAAATTGTCACCGTTTTTTTTCTTCCGTTTTGAAAAAGGAGCGTGAAGATCACTGAGAGGAGGCGGGATAGAGGATGAAGCCAGTTGGACGGGAAGGGTGCAAAGAACTGTCGGGACCTGAGGGCGTAGCGAAATCCGTGGGCCTCGGACCAAGGGCCGGGGGCCGGGAGCCGGGGGCTGAAGAGTTAAGCCGGAAGAGGAAACTCGCCGCTAGGATAAATCGAGGAGAGTCCTCTATCTTCGACGGGCGCTTACTCGAAACTAAAGACCGACTAAAGACCGCATTCGAGAACTCCCTCGCATTCCCATACACAGGGAAACGCGGTCACGCATACTTGTGCAGCCGTTTTCGTGGCACGCTCACGCGTTCCGAACGCGCTCGCCAAGGATTTACGCGGGAGACGAGCCACGGTTCATCATCGGCGAGGCTCGACCTACGCTATCGGAGAAGAGAGAGCCGACGGTTCCCCGTAATCTCCTCGCTTTTTTAGTCGACTTAAGGGTAGAGCCTCTTGTTGCGCTTTAATCTCCGACACGTGCCAACTAACAACTCCACCTTCGGCCAGACTTTATTAGCTTACTGCATATGAAATGTACCAACTTTCAATTAATCCTTTGGTGGCTGTCTTTTTATTTTCACCGAACATTTATTAACCCTCTGCGGACAAGGATTTTTTAAAATATTGGAAAGGTTTTTCTTAGTCTATTAAATCCTATATGAAAGTTCTCGATTCTAGGAAAGAGTAACAATATACAATATTGGTCTCTGCTATGATAATTAAATTATTTACATTAACTAGCAACTCCACCTTCGGTCAGACTTTATTAAAATTGGAAATGTTTTTCTCAGTCTATTAAATTCTATGTCAAAGTCCTGAATTCTAGGAAAGAGTAACAATATATACAATATTGGTCTTTTGCTATGATAATTAAATTGTTTATATTAACTAACAACTCTACCTTCGTTCTGGTCTTATTAGCTTACTGTATATGAAATGCCACGAGTGTCCTTATTTAATCATCTAAATGAGTGTCTTAATTTAATTCAGTCCTTCTGTACGTATACTAATTTGGAAAAATTGAAGTTGCATAAAGTTTTATCGTATCGTTATTAATAATATAATAGGAAAATTGGGAACAGGAATTTCAAATTAGAAAAAGGAACGTAAGCATGAATTATTAATATTCCTATTGTTATCAATTACAAGCAGAAATACTTAATAATATTTAATACAAATAAAAACAATATGACGTGTTTAATGAACTACAGTCTCCGAAACTCCAAGCCGAAGTTTAAGGATTACTTAGGTAAAGTAAGTAAGAGTATAGTAATCTGTGTAAGGGATAGAGCGGAAATCTGAATAGTAAGTAGTATTTCTTATCTGTCTGCATCGATACATACTTATCCTGCATCCTCAAACTTTGCATAAATTCAATTGTAAGATTGTTCTAAATTTTTCAATATTGAATTACATTATTCAACTCCAAAAAAGAGTAGAGCTAACAGAAATATTTAACAGTGTCAAAACACACTTTTGTAAATCTTGTATTAAAATAAGATCATTGCAAGTCTATATTATTTGAATTTATTACATTTCAATTAACAGATCTTACTAATTTATATAAATTTATTTCTAATAATAAAGAAATAAAAATATTAATAATATTTTTTATGGATAATCTTTACCACTAAAGTTGCAAAAAGCACAATGTCTCAAGCTTTTGTTTATAGATACACTGCAAAAGTTTATGCAAATGTACAGTCTTCCGATCAAGTTCACAGAAATCGCAGTCGTCTGAAATTTGATTTGACAAACAACAATAAAATAACAATAAAATGAAACTATATTTTTGTAAGCTTTAATATACACTATCGTGTATTCCGCAGTCTACTCGTTTGTACGAATTTACTTCGTATTACGACATTATAATTAACCAGTGTATAATCATGATCAGTATGATACCACCGCTGTTCAACTGAACGCGACTTCCCTACAACATTTTGCCGTTCGTGAATAACTTGACTTTTCAGCGCCTGATCGCGATAAACAAGTCAATCCCAGTCACGACCACACAAACTCCATCGTGGACGTTAGCGTTCGTATAATCTCGCTTAATCAGTTGTACTTAAAAATTAGCGTTTCGTTTTATGAGATTCGGAAGTTATCGAAGATACAGTGGGTCCAAAAAGCAGGGAACACTAAATTTCTTATTCTCTAGGAATTGTCGATATTTAATCCTTTCCTAAAAAAAGCACAACTCTGCGTTTTTCCATCCATTATTCAGTTTTATCTGAGATATTTTTACATGATTTTTGGTTAAAAATGTTACAAATTGAAACGTCTGTGGAATCATTGAAAAATTTTTCTCATGATTGGAACCACCGTGAGCTTTAAATGAAAGGTGCACGGCCATCTTTTCAGTAATATGTATAAGATACACCATGAAGGTCTTATACCATCAAACTTTTCCTCATTTTTGTTTCATAAAACTGACAAAAAAAAAACGTAGATCAAGTTTTTACCAGACGATGTAAAGGGGAAGATTCATTTGGAAAAAATTTGTTTGCATTTTGAACCAAACACGCTTCCTCAGTTTTTCACCCGCATGCCCAAATATTGCAAAACAAGATGGTTGATGGTCTGCGAAAGTTCGAGCTTTAAAAGAAGTCCTTCATCGTTGTGCTATTTTTTAAATATTGTGTTGGAACGAAGTTCGTAGCGTTTTCAAATTAAAATTCAGAGGCGAAATTAACATATTTTCAGTTCACCGTAGATTAAAACATTCGTTTAAAAATTTTTGAGAAGAGCACACGGCGAGTTTTGCTATAATACTTCTGATTTGTTATCGTTAGCAGCAGCGGAAGCTAAGCACCTCTCATGGTTGACAACCGGGGTTCAGCACCGAGAAGTGGAAGGATTTGGTTGGTTGCACAGTAGCGCGGCTACCTGATTAACTTCTTTAAACATGCGCCACTTGATGCCGTCAAAGGACGACAACTTGCTCCAGTTGAAAGAGAAATGGGTCGGAACCAAAAAAATTGCTGACGGAACTACAAGAGGGGAATATGTACGTTAATAGTTTTCGAAGAGGCTTCGCTGGAATGGCATAAGTGTTGTATATTTACACTGGCGTTACAGGCTCACACCTGGACGCAAGAATAGCGCCGCTTCTTTTTCCTCGAAGGATCTTCTCACCCGTGCGTCAGACGATCCCTAACAAAAGGGATTACCGATTCTTCTTCGTTCTATTCACCGATGTTTTATTATTACAATACATCGCGATGGCGCCGGCTCATCGCGCGAGCACCAACGCGGCGCATCCATTATTTAATATTTTTTAATTAGGCACGCAGCCCTTAAGTGCGTACTCCGAAAAGTGGCTTAATTTCTCGCCACGAATTCGCGTTCCATTTACTTTTGGGAATATCTGTCAATTCTATTTTTAAAAAAATGGTTGCTGAAATTTTTCCACTTTCCTTCTTTTTTCCAAATTCCGACCCACCATTACTATTAAAAGTAAATTGCTTTTTCCTTCTTACAAACTCGAAGCCACTATTATTATTAAAAATGATGTAGATCAATTAAAAAAAAGCCAAATGAGAATTCTGAAAGTAGAAACTTTGGATTTTAAAACGAGTCCAAAATGATTGAAGGAAGATGTTCCGTCGCAAAGTTACAACAGTTTAAATGTCAATGATTTTTTGACAAAAACGTTTCTCTAATTTCGCAAGTCAAAGTAATTTTTTACAAATTCCTACATCAAGACTATACAACGAATAAAATTACGTTTCAAAATAAGAAGATAAAATAATCTTGGTGGGGGGATTAATATCAGAGTGTCCCACTTAATGTGGTGTATCTCGAGATATTAGTCTTGTAATGGTAAGTTCAGCAGAACATAATTTCAATCGTCACGGTACACAAAATCGCGCTTTACAGTCTATTATTGGCAAACAATCTTATTTCTATAATATGCAATACAGAATTAACAGAGTTCTTTGTGTTATACTTATTCGTAAGAATTACGCAGACAGAAGATTGTTAAAAGTCTTTAGTCTTTTTAATATTAAACTCACAAAAACAATTAACATTGATTTAAAAGAAGTAGTTTAAAAGAAGTAGTTTAATACCTAAATAACAGGAAATTGGTACAAGGATTTAAATGGTTGCCACGAGATCATCATCAATCATCACCGTCCGCTGTCCAAGGGTTAACGCAAATGACAATTTGGCTGGTTTAGCGCTTCGAATAATTTATTCAACATTCAATGACTTCGGATTCTAACAACTCGTTTAACATAAATAATTACAGAAAGTTCAACGATTTCATTATTTTAGGATTTCAAATAATTTGTCGAAAACCCGACCTTTGGGACGTCGGAAGGGATGGGTGACATACGGCGAACGAACGTAAAAGCCCTCCCTTTAAAGGAAATTGCGTTCGAGATGGAATGCAATGACTGCGGGCTGTTCGGTTTCGAAAAGGGGGTTCCTTAAAGGAAATCAGATCCAAAGAAGACATCAAGAGCATGGTTTACGCATGTTCAAGTTGCGGATCGTCGATTTTCTTAGGTACCGAAAGACCGGAACGACGTCGGCATGCATGCAGATGGTGGTCGTAAGAGGGGTGGTCTAAAATAATAAAGAGGCTGACATGAAGATGAGGAGTGTTTGTGTTTCCACACACGATGGCCGATTCTTCAACGACAAGATACAACTGGAAAAACCCATGGTCGGAATACAATACCGGCATTAATAATTACTAGACCAGATTTTTTGCATTTAGAATAAAAATGTGTAGGTGGAACACGAAACAGTAAAGATGGCTACTCTGAGCTGATTCGAATCATCGAGAGAAGAAATATTGTACATTTCGACAATTTGTATTTTCTATAAAAATCTGCAGTCTAGTAGTGAAATGAAATTACTCTTTTCCTCAATGATATAAAACGGTCTACGATTTCGTTAAATATCATTATTATAATTTTCTATCGTTACTTTACAGCTTAAAATAAAATTCTTTGGCGATATTACCGGATTCCTTAATACTTTCGATATTACATTGACAAGACCTTTGAACTTGGTTTTACCTCCTCTATCTCCTGTTTTCATATGAAAGTTCACATTGTGGCCTTGACATCTCTTTTGTAGACACTCTGGCGTATTAAAATCTATATTGGAACCGGAATATAATGTAATATTTACGAGTAATTTATTTATTTATTGTATTATCTTACCCAACGGATTAGTTGTACACGTAATGCGCGTAACACGTATCACTACACCGGACATGCAATCACGGAAGGTGTATTGATTCGAGTTCCAACATTATTGCGAGAAATCTGGTCTGAAAAATAGTTGTTTCCTGTAAATCACGACGCTAAGGTGTCTCTAGTATGAAGTACAATTACAGACCGACGTTTAAGGAATATCTTGATAGTCTAAGACGTCGATTGAAAGAGTTTCTCTTGGAGAATAGTTTGCATGGTATAGGATACGTCGTGGATATCACACGGCCTAAATGGGAAAGGTACATTTATAATTGGACAACCACTAGAATCCTTATTGCCTCACATTGGAAAATTTTCTCATTTCTCAACATTCTGAACACCAAATCTACGGAGCACTAAACTGACTAATTATATTATTTCATAAAAATAATAAGAATATATTTACTCAGACATCTTTTTTACTGTTAATGAAAACAATTTATTGCATAATTTTATTTTATTTATTTGCATAATTTTATTACTATAACTATGGTTCAATAAAAAAAGTAATTAAAATTGTTGACAATATTTCATTAACTAATTTCTGTGCAGAATAATGTGGTTCATTTTAATAAGTACATCGTTCATAACAACTGCTATTACAATCATCATAATCTGGAAGAAATTTCAAACAGACCCAACTATAACTGGATTGGATTTAGGAACGGAAGATATCGTCATCGACCCTCCGAAAATATATGCCTGCTTTGACTGGCGCCATCTAAATCACACTTATTTGCAACAGGTAAACTAACTTGTAAATGTACTGATTTCGATATTTTTAATATCATTTATATGTAACTGCTATTATTAAATTGTACCAATTTTATACGAAATTATGAAACGATTATTAGCATAATTAATGATAAAAGCAAAGAATTTATGTATGCATATTTAATTGAATCTGTGTATAGAATAATACATCTGAAAATATAATTTATGGTAATTGCATTTAATATTGGAGTATACAGGGTGTCCCATATAAATGGGAACATCTAAATATCTTTCGTATTTTCAATCCTATCAGAAAACTTCAGAGGACAAAGTGACACTATTGCAGGGGGCAATATAATGGTGAAGAAAAAATTTTTTATGTCGTGTTTTTTACTGAAATTTCCAAGTCACCGATGTTTTTTTAAACGGAATAGTATATTTTTTTACGATAGCATGATAGACAATAAAAATCTGAATTTAGTGGATACCACTTTTTTTTACCTTGAAATGACCTTGAGCAAGAATAATCATGTTGAAGCGGATGAAATGTGGAAGTTTAAAACTTACGTGTTTCAGCAAAGATTGCGCATTGTTTACGTCGGGTTGACCTTTACATATACTAATTAATGTTCGAAATGAATATTGCCACCTGCAATAGTGTCACTTTATCCTCTAAAGTTTTCTGATAGGACTGTAAATACGAAAGATATTTAGATGTTCCCATTTATGTGGGACACCCTGTATGTATGTCAATGTTCAATTATTGACGTACTACAATAACAATTGGATTGATAAATCTATGAAACTGCGGATTGCAGGTTTATAATGTTTCCTTCGATTTTATTATTATTTTCAAAAAATTTGAATGTATTCTTTTGGGCATGAAATTGAATGAAGTAATTTTGAAAAATACAGCTGTAGTGACATTAGTCACATGTATTAATATTAAAATTATGATATGATATATCAATATATATAATATATAATATTATACTGTGAAAATTACACAAATATATTCATATTGAGTTTTTCCGAAATAGCATTCTATTTAATTTGCAATTTTTCCAGAGTATATACAGAGTATTTTCTATTAGTATTTCAATGAAAATTCAATCATATAAATTCGTTACACAGATTTATCTCAACGAATAATTATATCAAACACACAACTAACAATATGACTAACATGTACAAAACTGAATCACTAATAGTAATGAAAAATTTGGTTCACCCGAATTATCTCATAAATGGCAGTTTCACGTGTATCAACTTAATGTTGACTAACTTAAAATACGTTTAAACAAGGCCTTATCACTCATACTTAGAATGAGAGGTACATGTATGAACAAGTATACAATTGGACCTGGAGGAGAAGCATCGATTTAAATGCGTTTGACTCAATTTATGAAGCTAAAAGTAATTTTTCCACTGAGTTTAAAATGATGGCTCCTAACTGCAGCAACGTGATCACTAACTGTCAATACAAGTAAGTGGAATTCTACTACTCGTGTATGTGTACCTTGATGATTTTTGTTATTATTAGACTGTGGAGAGACCACTAACAAGATTAAAAGAATTGAAGAATATATTACTCGCTTCTTACTAACTACAAAAAAAATGGGATTTTTATTTGTTTCTTACTATTGCTACAATTTTATCATTACAGTGTATTTACATGATTATCTTTCAAGTTGTCTTAATGTTCGCGAAGAGGAAGTATACTTATCGTTTTAATATATTCATTTCTTGTTTAGAGGAGTTGAACAATCATGCAGTATATTGTTTGTGAAAGTTGTTAGCGGTGTGGGTGTATGTTGCAAATCGAATCTTACGGAGCCTTTTGAGTACACGGATAAAAACAAGGATTTTGAATTTGAAATAATAAGGTCATATTTTCCCTTGAGGTAATTTTATTTTTCTTACTTAATATCTTTGCTAGCAAACTGTGAACATATGGGTATCGATATTTAAAAAATAATTCGCAAACATTACAAATTAGATTCCTTTTCGCGCGAGCGAGGGTAAGTAAATGTATCAGATGAAAAATATTTTTTTTCTCGAAATCTACACTTAAAAGTGAAATTGGTAGGACATGTTTATTCGTCAAGCCATTTCTATAAAAATTTGCTAAACATCAATACTCTCATGTACGAATGGAAATATTCGAGAAATCTTAATATTATATAAATATGATGACAAGAATCGGTACTAATCTCATTTGTGATAACAAAAATTTTTATGTTATAGGTTTTACTTTCAACAAAATGTTGATATAAGTCCAAGACCAGACGACAGACCAATAGTAAAAGCTTACTTTCCAGTCGATATCGAGTATCATGTTGAAATAACGCAGACTGCGCCTGCAATGCATTATTTAACTCTTCGACAACGTAAGTGTGGTTACAAAGGAGAAGGCGGCAGTTTAAACAATTGTATAAACAACTATTTTGTCGATAAGTTGCTCTCCCGTTGTGATTGCGTACCATGGTTCCTATCATTCAGCAAGAAAAAAGAATGCCCAATTTCACAGTACCCCTGCTTAAACAGTACTACTGTAGACCTAGACAAACATAATTGCTGGCTTCAGTGTGATCATGTAACGTACTTTCCGGAATCAGTTGTAAAATCAAATAAAGATACTAATCGAATTATATTGAAATACTGGCCCATATATTTCTATAAAGTGGAAATGCGATTTGGTTATTTGGACTTATTAGTATCTTTTGGCGGTATTGCAAGTCTATTTTTGGGATATTCTTTGCTGGTAGGGGTAGAAATGGGATACTACCTTTTCCTCAGAAGTTATTGCGGTGCTGTTGTACATTCTTCTCGACAACAATATAATATTGCAACTATTCATGTAGCAGAGAAAGTACCAAACAAAATTAAAATTCAGCTGAAATATCACGAATATGTCGAATAGTTGGAGCTATTCAACAATAAATTTCGACAAATAAATTTCTACCTTTAAATAAGTGTTTCTTATAAATTTAGGAGAATCATTTATTAAAAATATACTCTTAATTTTGAAAAGTGTGTCTTTGTTATATTACTAAGAGTAATGCAATTGTATTTTACATATAATAGTTCTACGAATTCTTCTGAATTCGTTTCAAGAGCTTTAAAATTCAAAGCTGAGAATGTAAAATATATTCTCCTCAATATTCTGATAATCATTCATCCTAAAAAAATTGTTTAAACAGAAGTTGTGCGTTTTCCTATTACAATTTTAACTATAAAACTTAACAACGTATTTGTGTAACAATGTTTCGACACTGTTATTAATAATCTAATACATGACAACTAATACGATAGAGGCTTGAAGAAGTTATTCAAAATTGCATCCACCAAACTTCCAATATTTCTGATTCCTTCACATCCTCTTTTACACTCAATACCAGAGAGGAGCTGAGAGTGATCAGGCCCGGGGTTTTAGTGTCCCCACTTTTTCCAGCATCATCTTTTTAGCCTGGAACAGAACTTGCATCATATTTTTAGCCTGAAACAGAACCTACATTATTTTTAGCACGGATCAGAACCCGTTTAATTTTTATTTAGCCTGTGGCATGAATCAGAACTACCTGCAACCAAACCTTCATGCGACGTTACCATGTCTCAGAAACTGCTTCGTGTGACATTACCATAAACAAGAATCCGTTGAATTCCATGGAAAATGTGAAACAAATAATTTTTACTTTTTGATCTTGCCAAAGTAGTATGCATAACAGAATTAGACAAATGATTACAATGACATAAAATCCAATATAAGGGGGTGTTTCATTTCTCCAAAAGAATTAAAACACATCATGAAAGACCTCACCTGTCAAAAAAAGTTTACATACAACTTGTTTGTAAGCTAATTTTTTGTAGGGTAGGTTGTTCGAGAAATTTTGAAATCGATTTAGTTTTTTCAAATGGATCACTGTGTTTTTCCCGTATTATGTCGATATTTATCGAGACTAATCCAACGACCTGCCTACAAGATCATTTCCTCATATCCTAAACCGTTTTAACACAGACGAGGTATAGGAGTAGACTAATCACCATATAGGGTTTCGTGTCTCACGATCTGAAATACCGACATCGTTAACAATAACTGTAGGGGCTATGTGTGTTTCCGCACCTTGCCGTAGCACTAACGTCGCCGGAACTAGCCGCGTGCGCGCGGAAAGAGTGAGTCGCCCCTCTTGACTCTGCGTGCTCAAAGAGTCACGGCTGATTTTGCCGCCGTTGAACACTTGTTCTCTCTCCTGTAACAGCCGTCGTCGTGACAAGCCATAATAAAGTTTTCTGTGACGATACGCGTAGAAGTGATTTTCATCCATTTTCTGGTTCCCCGGCGGTAGTAGGCCTCAGTCTTGTACCCCACTAGACCGTAAACCTACACAACTAAATTTCCTACGCCCTCTACTCTGAGGAACGATAAATCTTGTAACTAGATCCACATGAACTTTAGACCATATACTTGTGATAAATGATGAAGATACGACTTGGAACCTCTTCATACACGAGTATGGCTAAAGAGGAATGAGAGTGCTCACTCCCGGGTTTGCGGCGTTCCTGATATAGTGCTGACATCTGCTTAGCCTTAGCATGGCACAGAACCGTGTCGTCTTTCCTGGAACAGAACCGGGCCGTCTTTTAGCATGACACAGAACCGGGCCGTCTTTTAGCATACAACTGAACGCACATTATTTTTCTAACCAGGATTAGAACATACAGCTTAATTGTTTTATATGAAATATGTAGCCGACATGTAAATCTTGTGTACAAAATCTCCAAGTAATATAAATTAAGAATAATATTAATTGTAATGATACATATTTTATTTTTTTCCAATTTTGTAGTTGCAAACACTAGTTTTAAAAAATGGAAAACCCGGAAAAATTCGAACAAATACAGATCTCATATCGAAGTTTAAAAGCGACCAACCTGAATATTAATTTAACACGTTAAACGCTACGCCGGTCCCTAATGACCGGCGATAGATTTTCCGTTCAGGCCCCGTCGGTTCTTACGGACCTAACTATGGCCTGAACGGAACGGCAAGTGAAATCGGGCTGGGCACTTAACGTGTTAATAATGAGCTATTGTCATCAACACTATCTTAGATTTTTTCATATATTTAGCTACTGTTATTACTAATTAAAAAATTTTTCATTAACATTAGAACTATTTTTAAATAATTTTATTCGAAAACATTTTAGTTTGCTCTTTATTTCACCGTTCTACTAATTTTTTATGGGCTGCATCGTAGCTCTGTTTAACACTCTTTTACAACTCAATACCATAGTACCATCCATATTCAAGGAAGAACAATTATTTGCGATGATCACTGAAAAAACAAAAGTTTTTCCTTCATTTCAGTCCTTTAGTGCGTTGGTGACGTAGCGCCCAGCACACCTACATGTGTTCTGTGTAACATCTGGAGTTTTATGGTATGCTAACAATCGTTATTGAGTCGCAAACCAGACCAGACAAGCGAATGCATTCACAACTTCCAGAGACCTGCCTCCAAAACTAATTAAAGGAAGGCTAAACATGCAGTGTGCACAAAACTCCTAAAAATTGGCGGATTCCAGTCGCTTGTGTTATAAACCTAATTCGATATTTCGTCGAAAAGGTGATCTTACATATTTCTGTAATAGTTCCTGAACACATTATCTCTAATCTGAAACTGCTTTTTACGGCATTACATACGCCACATAATTTTTATTTTCTAAATTTATCAAAGAATAACAGAATATACACACACACACACACACACACACACGCGCGCGCGCGCGCGCGCGTGTATAACAGAACCATATAAGTGTCTACAATTACTTAACCAGTTAACTGTGTTTGACGAGTATACTCGTCATGAAGAAATGGCAATATTTTGTGTTATGACGAGTATACTCGTCAAAACAGCTATTAATCAAACAGCGGTTAGTTTTTGTGACGCAACTTAGGGACACATTTTTCAAAGAGGTCGCAACAACTAACTGGTTAAAATCCAAAATACAGGGCGTTTCGTTTATCTTGAAAAATTGAAATATCTCGTGAATGACTGTAAAAAAAGGACTTTAAAAGAATATTTAAATAACAGGTGGTCTGTACTTCCAAAAGGCATCGGTGGCCGATCGAGATGAAATTTGGTGAGTATGTAAAACTCAACATTCTGCGAATATATTCGCCGCTTACCATGTCGGTAGTCACAACTTCAATTTGTTATTGGTAGATATAGCAAAATTATCAACCCAAACACTAAATTTTTTTGGTGTTATACAAAAAAACACGTTGAAAACATTACACCTAAACCATTATCAGAAAATGGGAATGGGAATGCCGTTTTGACATTGTAAAGGCTATTCGATTTCAAATTCGCCAATTTCGAAACGCCCTGATCAAAATTGGCAACAACGCATCTGACAATAAATTGAAAATTGAGATTTTGTGTATAGTGCGCAAGATAAATGAATTTGAATTTATTACCAGTCTTATCATGTGGTACGAAATGTTATCAAAAATTAACATCGTCAGCAAAGTATTGCACAATCAAAAGATGCACATTGATTGGGCCACGAAGCATCTGAAAGGTCTTGACGTATTCTTTGCGGAATACATAAATGAAGGATTTAGCAAAGCTATGATAGTAGCATATAAAGTTGCAAAGGAAATGGACATAACACCGAATTTCAAATCATCATACCTTCTCGGTAATTTTTGTATGCGTTCATTACAGAAAGACTTCTCCAATTTGTATTTTACATATTTCATAAAACATTACATGTGTAAAACATAAAAAAATACATAAAAATACATATTTAGAAAGTAAAAAATAGTTCTGAAGTGTATATTTAAACAATTACGTTTTAATAAAAAAGATCAATGAGAATTAATTAAAAATTATTGTTTAACAAATTAAAAAAATATTTATTGTTGTATAGTAAAAAATGACCATTTTTAAAATTAACACTAAATTCTGCGATCCAGGTTTGTACATAGAGTAGCTTGCTGAGACGGAAAAATTTTCCAGGTTTTCTTCGGGCGTGTACGCACTGCCGAAGACGGGCGGGAAGGTTGACCCGAACCCCAGTACTGGTCGTGAACAGTTGTTTTAGTGGCTGTAAAATAATATAGTTTGTTTTAATTTGGAGCCTTTTTTGTTCCACGACGGAACAATGAGCAAACAGAGAGTTAATCATGTTCGATAATTGAGAGAAGATACTTCCTCAGTTACATATCCAAGTAATTAAAATATTCACTTGCTCTGTCGTTTTATATATGTAAAGGGTTCCATATTTATATTCTATAATCTGCTCTATGCTAATTTCTCTATATCTATGTTCACCTTTTGTATTATATTTATTTTCTCCTTAACTTAGATAATGTTTCTTATTTTATCATATTCATTGTATTGTTTATTATCTGTATTATATTTATTACTTTATTTAAATAAGTAGATAATACTTATTATTTTGTTGTTCGAACGACAGTAAAAAAGGATTGTTATCAAGGTTTCTTGGAATAAATAATTCCTGAAATTTAAAAAATAAAATTTAAGTAACTTTAGCCCGCTCTTTCTAGAATTTAAGAACCGTTCCCATACAGTTAAGATGGATTACGCGATATAGTAACTTTTAAACCATGAATATTCGCACGCATTAATTAATTTCTAGCTGGTCAATGTTTATAACAATTCTGTTTGCCAATTGTGTAGACAAGCACTCCCTTGACCATCTTGTCATCTAATTTTTTGGCAAAAGTAATCGATAGAAGTTATGATACAGAATAACTTTTGAACCATGAATATTTGCACGCTTTAAATTATCGAACACAATAGACTGATAAATTTCTTATTTCTGGCTGTGTAATGTTTACCACAACTTCTTTTTCCTATGATGTCGACAAGCACTCCTCTGACCATGTAGCCATCTAATTTTTTAAAAACGGTAGGTAATAGAATTCAAGGTACAGAATAATTTTTAAACTTCATTTCATTTCGTGCGACACGAAACAGCATAAAATGAGATGACTGAATAGGCCTACTCCTACATCTCGTCTGTAATATTAGTTACAAAAATGGTAAGGGGGCTCTAGAGCCCCGCGGACGTGAGACAAAAAAATGCATTGGGTAATTGGTCTACTCCTGTACCTTGTCTGTGGTTTTAGTGTCATCGTTGGTGGAGAGTTACCATGCCGTTGCTGCACACATCCTGCGACAACATATTCGATTGTAGGCTAGACAAAATCCATGTTACGGCCTCAGCACAGACGAGCTGTAGGAGTAGACCAATCACCCAATGTATTTTTTTGTCTCACATTCGCGGGGTTCTAGAGCCACTAGAGCCCCTTTACCATTTCTATGTCACATCCTACCATATCGGTCGAAACTAATTATTGTGGAACTAATATCACAGACGAGTCGTAGGAGTGTAAAGTTCTAATGGATCTAGTTGCAACATTTATCGTTCGTCAGAGTAGAGGGCCTAAGAAATCTAGTTGTTAACGATGTCGGTATTTCAGATCGTGAGACACGAAACCCCAAATCCTCTCTGAGGCATAGACGAGTTATTCGTCTGTGTCTGAGGTAACCATAGATGTTTATGATACGAGCACAAACTATATAGATATACAATCGGTGAAACTTGTCGGAAGACCTTTGATACTCGTGTTCTCAAATTTGATGTCCTTGACAATCTACATATAAACAGCGTTGGCGCTTCTATGAATTGATGTGTTTATCCCTGTCTTTACACCTCCGAATAAAAAAAGAAGAAAAGACTGCATTTAACAAACTAGATACGTCGAAAGCTGCGGCGACATTTAATAATTTTCGTGTCCCATATTTGTGGGGTCACGTAACCTCATTACCATTTTCGTGTCACATCCTGTATTACCAACTGGAACTAAAATCTGCTGACAGCGTCGGTAGTGGTAGGAATTAAAATTAAAAATAGCTATATATAGTCACTGCAGTCTCGCGAATACAATAGAATATTGTTTCCTAAAACGCTAATTTCGATTATTATTAGTTAAAATTTATGTTCGGTATGAATAAAAATGAATGAAACTGTA
Source organism: Halictus ligatus (assembly GCA_028454255.1). NCBI lineage: Eukaryota > Metazoa > Arthropoda > Insecta > Hymenoptera > Halictidae > Halictus > Halictus ligatus. Next base: position 3,384,058 of record CM052138.1, read on the forward strand.
CGTACAATAAAGAATATGTTTAACTGCAAAATTCGAAATTTTGTAAACAGCCAAATATTAATATGTACTTTAAAAATGTAATGTATACGCGAATAAATTCATTGTTCAGAACTGTATTGTTATTGTTACAGAATGACATCATTTTGTTCCTATTATTAATTAACTACATTGCTTTGACCAATAATTATTATATAAATATTACATTGTTACATAAATCATATGTGCATTATGTAGCAAAAGATAAAAAAATTTTTATTCGTTATTTGAAGGTTCGAATAAAAAAAGAATCGTTATTTGACGAGTATCAAATAAATAATTTTATTCGACGAGAATTTGTCCGACGAATAAAGATAATTTTATTTGAAGCGGATTTATTCGAACTTCGAATAATGTTTTCATCTTTTATCTGTATCTTTTATTCGAAGGATTCGATTAAATCTTCGAATGACTTTTGCCAAGCGCCGAACGTCGAAGACTAAGCGACTGACAAACGGCACACAATGAAAACGGATGGAGAATCGCGCACGAATGAAAGTTCAAACTTTCAGATTTTTCAATATATATTCATAAAATTATGACGACCGAATGGAGGGGATTTCCTGATGAAAATGAATCCAAACACGACGTCATTTGGACTGGAATTTGTTCTCGCAACAATTATTAAGAACCGAAATGATGTAACTGTTACGAGAATATCGGTTCTGAATTATATCGGTTACGGTCACGGTTCTGTAGAATTAAAATGAAACCAAATATGATATAATTTCGATGATATTTACTTGTGTAACAAGCGATAAAAGTTTCGAACACAGAGAAGGACAGCATACGGGAAGGAAAGAGCCGCGAAGAGTCGCAGCCGCCGGCACAGATCAGAGCCCGCGTGAGCGCAGGCCTTTAAATGAAAAATTTAACTTCTTTATTATTAATTATTTTTTTATGAGACTTTCACCAATATATTTCTTGCATTATTCTGATTAAAATGATATAAAACGCGATATAAATAGGATCACATTTACAATAATTTTCCGTTAATGTAATTGTTATAGAAATTAACTTCCATCGTTCATTACACACGTAAATATCATCGGAATTATATCATACTTGGTTTTATCTTAATCAGAAAAATGCCACGAATATGTTACAGCTGTTATTAAAATTTTTGTTGACAATCTTTTGCATATTTTTCCGTCCTTTTGAGAATTGTATTTCATAACAGAACGTACAAAGGAGCCAACAACAGTTCATATAAATCAACTTCAAGATAAAAATAGTTCTAAATAGGTATTTCAATTTTCAACAATAATTATTATGTTTACTATCAATAAATAAAAGTTTATTTACATAAATTGAAAAAGCTGCTTTAGCTGAAATATTCAGGTTGAATTAATCATATAATAGGTCGTTTCGTTTACTTTTCTAGAATTCTGACTGTAACTTGGAAAATAGTCGAAATACGCGCTGTGTATTACACGACAGTAACAGTAAATTGGCAACTATGCGACGAATATTTTCCGATGTGGTTTAGCAACTACGCCTTCTATACCGTTAATTCAATATAATTCCTAAACTCACCACTCTAAATTGTAGAGGGCATACCAAAACCTCTGATTTTTTGAACAGTCGATATTTCAGAACATGAGATACGAAGTCCCATAAGATGTTAGATCTATAAGCTGCTCGGTTCTGTGTCATGCTAAAAACGGCGATGTCACGAAAGTGGTAACGCCAAAACCCCGGGCGTGAGCACTCTCCTATCCTCTCTGATTCATGCTAGGTTCACTTACTGACGCATGGGCACTGGAAATTGGTTCTCGAAAAATGTCAGAGTTTCGCCTCTGGTGCGCTCTATGATACGAACATTGACGATGTCGACATAAATTTCGTCTTTAATTAAGTAAGACAATTTACAAATTTAGATTTGTTAGCAAGAATTGCTCATCACTTATACTACTGGAGCTCAATATGATTCTGTGCAGAAATAATCTTGCGGCGCGGTATATTTAAACACGGAAATCGTGTTCACGGCATGTAAAGCCTCAAAACCGTAAAATTTATAAGAATTATAATATTTTTACCAGACTGTAGAAGTATGGTAATTTAAGTATGGTATTCGTTTGTATTAATCATGTAGTTGATAAAGATTATTTGTAATAGTTTTTCATGTTCCCGAGGGCGAGTAATTTTTCTGATATTGGTAATACAGAACGGTGAACAAAAATTCCTATACAATGAGAGGGTCTGTATCTTAAATCCGTACACGAGCTTCCGTGGCGCCACCTTGTCTAGAGGTTTGATCCACGTTCTTTTCTGAACGGTTGAAACGTTGCGTTCGTGTTGAGAAAACGTGACCACAGAGAACATCGTGTGGCGGTCGCGATCAGAAGAACGAGTGTTATGCATGATATTGCATATTGACGTACATTAAGGTTGTCGCGCGACGGCATGCAGTTATCGAAGTAAATAAGCCGCAATTACACGGGTACGGGATTTTTCACGGTAACATAGGTATCCGGGTGCCGGCACATATCAATATACGCGAGCTCGGAGGATTGATTATTGAAAAAATGGCGGCGGAAATGCTAAACAAGAATCGAATGATGGTTTTTAAGAACAAAGGCAAAGATCAAGACGTGAGTATCCAGTGTGCTCATCATTGTGTGTAGTAACCTTGTGCGTCTGGAAGGTTCAGCTGTCGCTCTGAAAGGATGATTACCAGATTACTGCACGCACTAGTTTCCCCAAGACAGTGAAATGTGTTTCTACACTTTTGTCATTTCGATTGGTTTTGCGGAGATTTTTGCGCAATTATTTTCATACACGGCCGCAATGATTTCCAAATCGATTATCGTAACGTTAATCGGTGCATGCGAAACAAGTGAAATGTGTTGTCAATTTTTGGGTTTTTATCAGATAAAATGCGAAAAATGAATCGAGCAATATAATTATTAACAAAAGCATGATGAATTTCATAAAAGTATTATTTTCAAGGTACATTTAGGTAACCTAGCAACATGTTTCTAATATTTCTACAGTTTTCTTCACGAGAACATATATATATATCTTATATATTTCTATTCTATCTAATATATATTTCTATTAACAGGATACTATCAATCTCTAACTGCCCAGTGCACAGGAATTCAAAATTTTTATTACATTTTTCTTACTTATTTTGAAGGAATCGAAAATTTCCAATTTAATATGGGAACTAGGCGTATTTATTTGAGAGCACAATAATTATTTACAATTTGTCTACAAATGATATATTATTGCATATTGTATTCCACATTGTCCGTATCGACCACATACATTTACTACAAATTAGAAATGATACGTTATTTATATTTGCTTTCGAACGTTAATTGCACTGTTGCTTCTTTTAATCCTCCACAATTAATTTGGAATATCTTTTGAAACGATAAACTGTTAACAGTTTAAAATAAAGTAGTAAGTTATGTAGTAACGTTATGTATTATACTTTGTATTGAACTCTTAACTGTTAACACTTGTGATATTTCCTATTTTGTTATAGTATTTTTTTTAAAGGGCACCATAATCATTAAAGGTTAGGACAAGCAATTAGTATTAGGAAAGAATATATAAATAATATATAATTTGCAGTAGACGTTTGCAGTTGAAACTAATAACATATATTAAAATAAGCTATAATGTACAATTAATGGATAAATTATAATTAATTGTGTTCATAGATTAATTGTATTTTGTTGTTATATTAAATGAAGCTACCTTATAAAACACTATTGGCTTATTAAATAAAAAAATATTTATATACAGATTTGCAGCAATAACTTTTGGTATTAATGATTTTTTGTTACGTATACGATCCAAGTTCCCTATAATTTGCTCACTCGGATAAATTAAATTCTAAATACACCAATGAATTTTCAATAAATAACTATACTATTCAATAAGTAAATAAATAATATATATTATATAAATAATAAATACTTTGTTCCAAATCAAAACTATTTAAGGGGAGTGTAAACTTACTTTCTGAGGTGATTGTATTGTAGTTTTAAATAATATTTGAAATATGATTTCATGTTAGACAAGTTGAAGTAAGTTTTCAAATTTAAAACTAAATTTACTTGGGATTATGTACATCGTAAATTATGTCTCTAATAATGTTAGAGAAGTAGAAAATTATAGTCATTTTAATTTGTTTCAAATATCATGATTGTTATGTCTTCTATTTAAATGAAACTTCATGTTCTAATATTTTTAAGCAATTAACATGCTGTATATTCTAGGAAATGAGAAGAAGAAGAAATGAAGTGACAGTGGAATTACGGAAAAATAAACGTGACGAGACTATACAAAAACGAAGAAATGTGCCTATTTCAGATCTTATAGGTAAGCTCTATAAACAATGAATAAGTTAACGAGTAAAAGTAAAGCAAAGTTTAACGAATAATATTTTTTCAGATGAAGATAATTTCACAAAAGTTGAATTGGAAGAACTAGTTAAGAAAGCTAACAGTTCAGATTCAAGGATTCAGTTAGAAGCTGTACAATTTGCAAGAAGGTTATTATCTTCGGATCGTAATCCACCAATTGATCCATTAATTGATAGTGGCATTTTACCAATCTTAGTTCATTGTCTTCAACAGCACAATAGGTATGAAACTATTTAAATTTGTGTACATACATATTTTATAGTACAAAATAATTAATATATCATATAATTTTTTTTTACAGACCATCTTTGCAATTTGAAGCAGCATGGGCTTTAACAAACATTGCAAGTGGAACATCACCTCAAACACAAGAAGTTGTAAAAGCTGGTGCAGTTCCACATTTTCTAACTCTATTACTTTCAAGTCAGCAAAATGTTTGTGAACAAGCTGTATGGGCTCTAGGTACGTCACAAAATGTAGATAAGGGGAGTAAGGTGTACTAAAAAGCAAAGCATAACTGTTACTATGCATTGTTGCAATATACTTTGTTACTATGTACTGTTTTCTAATTTTGAAGCATGACTCTAAGTGCCAAAATATTTGAAAACAGAGAGTAACGAAATTACAATTAGAGATGCGTTTCCTAGCGATTATGAATTAAAAGTTCGCTCATAGGAGTTCTTAAGTCAGTTCAATGGAATACAGATACTGACTATACAAAAAATAGATGCTTATTTTGAAAATGCGATTTCAGGCTCTATATTTGAAACAAAATTCTCACAAATCGGTATATAAAATTAAACCTACTTATATGTAGAAACTTTTTCTATATGCCAAATATCGGTATGTACCGCATACCGTGATTGTCTTCACTGAAAGTGTCAATGAATATTTGTCTATGATTTCTATATATGAAATATTTCGACTTCTCGATATAGTAGACCTTTATACAATTGACATTAAACTAAGACTATAACCGAAACTGTAACTATAGAAACAACATTTTAATTTCTTGTGAAAGAATATTTTCTTCGATTGTTGTCTGCATTACTTCCAGTGATAGTCGTCAACTGAGAAAATTTTCGATCAACTTCCGCGCGAAAGACAGAGGCAGGCAGATTCGATTACTAGTCTCATGTCATCGTTTGACGTCACAAGTCACAAATGTATTATATAAATTTCATTCATCTGTAGATACTAGTTTTGACATTATTATGGAAATATTTGAAGCTGTAATAATAGCCTCATTTCTATTTAGCTCACAGAATGTGGAATTAACACTCACGAAAGGGACAATCGTGGTAGCGTGCAGTACACATGCACATTTGCCAATGGAATAATCGCACTGTGAATCGTACTGTGTGTATATGTGACACTGCAAACACTTGCGAATAGAATGGTTACAGTGGCGCAATACATGTTACCGTTAACCATGTGTACATGTTTCAACTTGTAGGTGATTTCTTGAAAACAAATTTGTGTATTACAAAAAAGACATTTACCTATTTTCGTCGAAAATTTAACAGTATAACTGATACTGCACCGCTATGGATTTTGGTGAATAATAATTAGGTTTAATATCATACGACGATTGTGAGATTTTTAATTATTTTTATACAGAGCCTCAAATTGTAATTTTAATATGTGCAAAAAAGTCTACACATTTCGTCTTACACAAATAATTTAATTCTAACTTTTACTACGTTTGAATTTTGTCATCGGGGTTCAATGGGAGTTATTAGAACAGTTAAAGAATTAGTAATGTTAATCTCTTATAGATACACGAAGTTACGTATCACTTTTAATGTGTCAGGAAATTAAAAAATATATACACAATTTAGTTTTGTAGTCTTTATTATAAAACGTTTTAAATTATGAAGAAACTAAAGTAATCCAATTTTTGGTATCTGTATAATATAAATAATAAATAATTTACATTGCAATGTATTTTCAGCATGTAAGTGTTGAAGATTCGTGTTCTTCATAATTTATCTTAAGTGTGTAATATATGTATACTAAACATATTCGTTTTTACAGGAAACATTATTGGAGATGGTCCAACGTCTAGGGATTATGTTATTGCCCTTGGCGTTGTAAAACCATTGTTAACATTTATTAAACCAGATATACCTATTACTTTTTTACGTAATGTAACATGGGTAATCGTGAATTTATGTAGGAACAAAGATCCACCACCACCTGTTCAAACAATTAAGGACATTTTGCCTGCACTTAATGTACTCATACACCATACAGATATTAACGTGAGTGAGAAACATAATACTTAACATGTTGACTGCTGTGGTTGTCACTGTTGACCGGCACTGAATTTTCCAACGACGCCATGGTAGTCATAGCTGTCCAATTAATATTAGAATAGTAATATGACATTATTTTTATTGTTAATATTAAAAACTCAAATATACACACATTTATATGATGTGATTCCACTATGAACAATTTCGGTCCAGCGCAAGAGGCAAAATCAACAAAATACGTTCGGCAGTCAACGTGTTCGTATATTCGCGAAACATTATTTTTGAGATACTCTATTACATCATTTGTTTGTTACAGATCCTTGTCGATACAGTTTGGGCATTGAGTTACCTCACTGACGGTGGTAATGAACAAATTCAAATGGTCATAGAGAGTGGTGTCGTGCCGCGTCTTATACCGCTTCTCTCGCACAAAGAAGTTAAGGTACAAACGGCTGCTTTAAGAGCAGTTGGTAACATAGTAACGGGTACAGACGAACAAACACAGACTGTATTAAATTGTGACGCGCTTGCGCATTTCCCTAATTTACTGAATCATCCAAAAGAAAAAATCTGTAAAGAAGCAGTCTGGTTCCTTTCTAACGTGACGGCGGGTAATCAATTACAAGTTCAGGCTGTTATGGATGCTGGATTATTGCCACTTATCATTCGTAATTTAGCAAAGGTAAGACCACGTTCTTCGTGAAATTGTCAAGACCAGTTACACTTAATAAGTGTGCTTAATATTTGATTAATGTACTATTTCTGGTAAAGGGTGAATTCCAAACGAAAAAAGAAGCAGCATGGGCAATTAGTAATTTGACGATCAGTGGTAACAGAGATCAAGTTGTACAGCTTATACGAGAAGGCGTCATCGAACCTTTCTGTGACCTCCTTTCTTGTAAAGACACTCAAGTTGTACATGTTGTTTTAGACGGTATACATAATATGCTCAAATTTGCTGGATCCGAAGTCGAACACTTGGCTAACATGATTGAAGAATGTTCAGGTTAATGTTGTTAATATTTCAATTACCTTCTTGTACGATTATGGAGTACTAATACACGTCGTTTAATATGAATGTTTACAGGTTTGGATAAAATCGAAGCTCTTCAAAATCACGACAATGTAGAAATTTATAAATTAGCATTTGATATCATCGAGCAATACTTTTCTGAAGAGGTATGGTGTTTATTTTAATTCTGATATTAAATAACAATACATGTATGTTGAATAAAGTATGTTTAATGATATTTTAGGCAGATGAAACGAACTTGGGACCGCAGGTCGGAGAAGGTACATTTGAATTTGATCAAACGTCGACTATTCCGAGTGAAGGTTTTAAATTCTGAGAAGGCCTCCATTATTTCTCATCCGATCGTGCCGTCCCCCGACAAACTCCATTACGGAGCCATTCTGCTTACCCTTTCCTATTCTTATGTCTTATTCTTGCTCCAACGACAACACGTGGCGTTATCAATATGCCACCGCTGAACCAAGAATCATGTTTCTTTTTGCTAATCCAAAGGTATGACAGTGACTATTTGCCTGGTAAAGGGGATATCAAAATGAAACAGGAGCAACAGTTACAGAGGGGATGTGTTTCTTACTGAAGCAAGAGAGAGAGTCTGTATTCTTTATTTTTCCTTCTGATGATTCTTCAAAGGCCGCATATGTTACCTTTTTCCCTTCTTTTGTTCTTTTTTAAAATCACAAGTACTAAAAATTATTGGCGGAGCAGAACTTAGCCGGACGCAGCTAGATGTACGCATCGTACCGACTAAATTATTTTAGTGAACTAATTAACTTGCTCTCTAAAGAGAAGGGCAACTGAAAAAAAAGTAAAGACCTTTTTATTGCTTAATCATGCTGCTGTCCATTCTAACTCGAGATGAGTCTTGGTTAGCGATGTTACATTTATAAAACAATTCGTGTATATTTTAGGCATGTTAAATTTATAATAATATTGATTACTGAATAAATGAATCGATTGACTACTCTTTATTAGTCTAATTCATGACTATGAATTATTATTTCTGTAAGAAAAACAAAATGAACAATAAAATTATTATGTAAATTCGGCAATATTTACTGCCGATCTTTACTTGGACATTTCGTCACGTGATGGATTGCAGCTTAAAGAGGACTTAATAACTGCACGACATACGGTAGTGTTATTATAAAATTGTTTTTTTATTAACTACGTTGTTACAATTACGATTCAGGTGTAAATTCAATTGTGGGATCACCGAATGGGTGAACATCCTCTGCATAAAGGTTCTCCGGAAGCGTATCTTCGTCTTGATTCGCTAAATAGGTAGGGAAATTTGGCGAAGTGCATCTTCTGCGAGGAAGGATCGTGTCGTACAAATATAACATGTTGTTTGTTTCTCCTGGTATATTCTGACCTAATACCCACAGTACATTATACTTGGTGTTTATTCGTAATATCTGCAACAAATATTTGCTAATGGTAATATCAGTTCTTTCGTTTAAAAAATCAGTTTATAAAGTGAACTTCCTTGGAGCATTAAACCCAATTCAATTTATAACAGAATTGTCAAATCTACGGGTGATTACATTTTTCCCAACTTAGTTAATTCTATTAGAAATTGCATATGTTTTACAAGACATGTAACAAAATTTATGTAATCTATTCTTTTTCCTTTAGAGAAACATTCATGATAGTTATAGGAGAAAAGAATTTAGTTATTTGGTAATCCCCAATACTGAATTTCTGAAAAATGAATTAAGTGCAACAATATTTTGAGTAAGTGCAATCGTACTTGTGCATATTACATAATAATACCTAAATATTTTTAAATCAGTATAACAGCATTCATAATGTATCAATTTTTTTGTGGATTACTATTTTCTGCCATCTAATAAATAAATTTATACACTTACTGTTGAGGAAAATTTATAAAGACAAATTAAAACACAATATTGCATTATTGCAACGAAAGTATGAAAATCGTAAGAAGTTTTAAATCATTATTACACACTCTGTAATAAAACAAAACATTTTTTGTTTTGTGCGTTCAATACGCAGTAGAAGATGCACTTGCTTTACTTTATGTTACCATGTTTTTCATCTTCAATGATACAAGGAAAATATAATTCTTAAAATAGATCTATATTATTATTTAAAACCTTTCAATAGGTGGAACATGTAAATATTCTTGATATGAGAACTCACTGCTAATACAAACTACTACTAGTGCTCGTTTATTTAATAAATTTTGTATCGTTAAAGATTTATATTATTTAATGAATACTATCATTTAATCACATTTGTTGTCATTAGATAAAAAATGTTAATACTTGAAATATAAGAATAATAGCTCATTGAAGGTGGTATTTCACTTTATAATAAAAACGGCTTAGATAACATTGTTCAACAAATTACAACGTTTTATCGGATTTGTAATATAATGGGCGTTTTTAAAATAGTTTTCTGTGTCTGTTGAATACATTTTTTCCATGTACAATTTTAATAATAAAAGCTGGAAATTTTTCATTTCAGACATGTTTTGTTTTCTTTTGAAGGAAATGGTACAGCTAATGTTGCAGTATTCTTTTTTAATTGATTTCAAAACAATACATGGGTGAAACAAAATTCACAAATTTGTGTTTAGTGATTAAAACTCGGTAAGAAAGATCTATTTAAAGTTAGAAGTTCAAATATATGTTGAACACTGTAATCGATGAAAGTTATTTTCTTGATTGAACATTTTTTGTTGGTAATCAAATAAATAAAATAGTCGTAACTTACCCTTACACCTTTGAGAATACGCATACGATTTCCCATGTGCCCAGGCATCTTGGTACCAGGCATTACCCTGGCCATTGCGCCTCCAGAACCAATATTACCTCCTCTCCTATGAGTTTTCGTTACACCATGACTTGCAGGCATACCTTTGAATCCCCATCTTTTCATGACACCTTGAAAACCGCGATCTATCCTATATGTACAAAAAATGTTTTAATTAGAAAGTGCGAGAACGGGTCAGGGTGAGTTCTCTATCCATTACGTATCTAACATACAACAAAGGCATAAATTAAAGATTTACGTTTTTCCTCTAATATCGATATATTCTCCTGGTTTGAAATGAGCTGCACACAAAGGAGTTCCTGATGGTAAGGCAGCATTTGGCGTAACAACAAACCTCATAAGTGTTCTCTTTGGTGTAACTCCACAAGATTCGAATATTCCATAGTACTCTTTAGTAAGCTATAAATACAAAACAACTATGGGCAATAAGTTTCGTAGTTTTACACGTATATCAAATTATTAACCGTTGCTGGAAATCTATTTAATATTATACCATATATTTATCTGAAACTTACTAATTGTGGGTCTATATTCTGGGCACCTATTACCAGGCAACCATTCTTATTTATCACTTGCTTATGCCTCCGCGATCTTATAACTGGATTGTACTCTTCTGGAGGTATGTATTTGACAACTTCATTGTCTACAATCTACAGAAAACAATAACCAATATAATAATTTAAAACAAGTCGACGATATGAACAGTAACGCACCAGATCTCTCTATTAGATTCTTAAGAAAGTTTAAAACCTACAGTCGTATGCCCTTATCTCCATGAATGCTTCAAAAAGATTTAACATTTATCTAATAGTTAAATTTGAATGAAGAAAGACCGAAAGTATTATTTGCTAAAGGTTTCATTTGACTTGTATCAAAATTGAATAGAAATGATTTATATAATTGTTGACTCTACAAGTTTTACCATATTAAAAAATAATTCTCATTTATTAATTATGAACTCTGATCTTATATTTTTTATTAATAACATATAGTTGGTTGCAGTAGTTGGTGGCACCTGTATCAAAGTAGATGTTACTTTTTTTCCATTCTTAAGCCACATTGGATACACTCCTATTTTTTTCCCAATCAGACCAGTACGCTTTGATTCTCTTGTCCATTCGCCTTTCGTTTGAATTATGTCTTCATTTAGTGGAGATTCTTGCATCATCATTTTGGAAGCTACAACTTCCGAAAGGAATTCTTTATTCTCTTTAGTAAGTCCCTCATTGTATAGCTAATAAAAAGACCAGTATATTATATTGCATTCATAAGGTAGGAATTCAGTAAAATGTAATATCTGTTACATTCTACATACCACACGCGTTGGCTTTGGAAGCCACTCCGGATGACGTTTCTTTGGAGGAGGATTCATTTTGTGAGCGTTAGAAACTGGGATCCGGTTGATACTATAATTGATTATGACATTATTGAATAACAGTAAAATAATAATATATAAGAAATAAATCTCCAACTAATACATAATAAATATGCAATAGAATATATGAATAAGTTAGGTTACCATTATGTTGTTCGTTTCTCGTACCTTGGTTTCAAACATTTCGTAAAAAGTTGAAAGTTCTGAAAAGTTTTTAGAACTGATGCCATGATTATTAAAGATTAAAAATTGTCTCCGGCAAGTTGCAAGTGTGGTATGTTAAGATAACCTTAAAATCGAATTCACAAATGATTAAAGATTGAGTTAAAATTAATATACAGCAAACAATTATCTAAAAATGTTATTACTCTTCACGTTTAGAAAAGAAAGAATTAAGATACGGTAATGTTTCTTTTCATAATTCTGTACATTTCAGCAAACACGAGACACATTTAAATCGCTAGCAGAAGCACTGCGATGCGAGAAACATAACAAGAACACATGAGATGGTATAGGATATCATTCAGTGTAGATTTTAAACAAACTTAGATCACAGCTAAAAGTTATATAAACCATAAATAAAACATGTAAAATTATATATTGTTAGGAAGCTTAATTTCTCTTATAATTTTCTTGTTACGAGTCGATATTTTCTCTTTTAAAAGATAAAGAGCTTCGTAAATTTCACAAAATATTTAACACTAAACCTACCGAGCCTTAAAAGCAACTAATACATGTTGTCTTATAAAAATGACGAGATTGAATTTATTTGGATTTTGTGCGGTTCGTATTATAATACATTCTCTCCTAAATATATTCATTTAATCATTTCCACCGAAAGCACATTTACAATTTCAATAATCGTAAAATAAAAAATCTGGAACGGTCATTTTGACCGGCGGTGGTAGGTTTAGTGTTAATCTAATTCTCTCCCTTATCTTGAAACCAATAAAAACGATTTTGTGCAGATCGATGGCAAACAAACAGTGCTATTACCATTAGAATTCCCAGAGTGGTCAAAATTTCCCATGTCAGATCTCTAGTTTTATAATTATAAAAAATATAAAAGTGCTTTGTAGAGATTTATAGAATAGATTAATTTATCTATAAGTAATCTACTTGGATTCGGGAACTCAGTACACAAATTTTTGTAATTTATACAATGAAATCAAATTCAATCACTTCGATTGTTTTCAGTAATTCCATTATTACCACATTGAGTGCTACGTCGGTCATAGCGATGACTGACATAATTTTCTATTCCTCTTTTTCGACTTATTTTTGCTATGATTGTAGTATTGATATTGCAATATTGTATGTATAAGATATGCCAACTATTATAAATTGTAACATGTATATTATACATACTCTGATTTCGGTATGATAGCAATTGCGATACTGCATATCAGTGTCGGTATTTACTAACATAATACCGATAATATCGACAGCGGTATGACATCAAATGGGTATTTTAGTATTTTGGTTTCTATAAGGGTTTCGAAGGTACAATCGAAAAATATCGGTATTTTAAATTTCGGTAGAAATCCTTAGTGCAAATAGAATTGCTCGATGATTTTGGTCGAACCACGCGCCGTACCGTATGATCCTCTAATCCTGGAAGGAGACGGGCGGTATTAATCCGAAGTAAAAATGTCCTTTCAGTGTCACCTTGGCGAGAGAGTCTCGGGCCCGAAATGAATAGCGAATGGATTTGGAGACAATCACAAAGGGGGAAAAAGAGCGATCCAACGTGGCTGGGAAGGAGGTGGGGGGTGGGGGGGAGGGCGGAATTGCCTGAACTGGACAGCACGTGGACTACCTACTTTTATATCGCTCGGGAAATAATGGGATTCCCATCATGAAGTGGATTTCCCTCGGGAGCCAGTGGACATCGATGCACGCGTCAAGAGATCCTACACCGCCCCCGTATCCTATCGGTCTCTTGCAGCCGGCCGACGTTCATCGTGCTTGTCCACCCTCGCTCGTTCACCTGTCCGGCCACCCCCACCCTGAACGTGTCACAACCTGACGCGCCGGCTCGGTTTTCGAGGAATTGAAGATTTTTCGGTGAAACATGTGTATGAAATGTGTAACGCAGGTATGTGTAAACGGATGGTAACAGTAATTTTTCAATTCGCAGACCGCAAACACTGGCACAGTGACGTCTCTATACATGTGAAAACTTCGGAACCGAAGACTCACTGATACCGTGTACACACCCTACTTCCTGATCCCTCGTTGCCAGCGTTGAACGTAAGAAAAGGATAACGAGTAAACAAGCTGTCAACGAAGATTGTCGATGATTCATCAAATTAGAATTTTCAGATTAGACGACTCCTGGCATTACTGAAAATGCCAAAAATTTGTTATCGTCGATAACTTCGTGCACGATTTACGGGGATGTCGGCACAGACGAGATGTAAGAATAGACCTTATTCGTCCAAGAACAGGCGGTAGATCTTATGCAATTTTGTGGCACGAAGTTGACTGCCTTACCGACCTGAAAATTAAGGACTGATTCAAGCGTCCCCTTCTTATGGGCGACTGCCGATAGAAGAACCATTCACTGAAGTGGTATTGGTTGGAAACGGGAAAGTGTAAATGTAGTCGGGGCTTTGTAGACTCATAGACATGAGATCAAAATATATATTACACCATTGAAAAATAACGTGATTTCGACGTTTACCTTGTGGCGATAACGCAAAGAGCATCGACTAAGCTCAAAACATGAATAGTGCAACAAATAGCCAATTATACTATATATTCCTGTTTTTTAACTAGAGTTGAAGTTTCATTAGTAATCACGAAAATTCTATACAGAACTTTTGATGAGCTTACAATTTTTATAAATAATTAGATAAATAATTCATAATTTTCACAGATAAATATACTGTTTACGTACAAATACTTAGGAAATCTACGATAGTATAAAATATAGTGCAATATATTATAGTTACATTAATTATATTATAAAATATAGTATAATGTACAGTTATTCGATAGGAATCGTCTGATCAACCAATTCTACTTCCTACATATACTAAACTAATATAAGTAGCATATAATATTCAGGGAGTCCATGAGTAAATTGTATTAATTGTATTAACTAAAAGAGGTCGTGGGTTTAGAGTCGTCAAATTTTACATTGATTTTATTGAATTTTACATTGAATTGATTTTACATTGAATTTTATATTGATGTGTGTTTGGAGCGGCAGACGAAACTAAATAGCAGTACGTTTTAATCTTGAAACCTTGGATGTTAAATTTGCAAGCAAGATAGGCAGCGAAACAAGTGGTGGTAGGGAACATACGTGTTATTATCTTTTTAATTGTTAGGTTCGAATACGAAAGGAAGTCAAGGATAACGTCAAGGAATCCTAGTATACGTGTAAAAATGACTCGAAGGGGTTTCCAGGGTTTCCCGTCATTATTGCCGTTTCTCTTTCATCGATTACATCGGAAGAAAAAGGCGGAGTTCTCTGGACGGTGGAACTTGATAAAGGCTTCTATCCGTGCTGGAGCGGCAAGGAGTGGGCAGTAATAAAATAAATATGTGCGACGGCCAGTGGCGTCCCTCCTCCTGAACCACCACCACCAGCACCGCCGCCACCACCACCACCACCAGCAGCAGCACCAGCACCATCACCATCACCACCATCACCCACACTACCACCACCTTAGAGGGAAGCGGAGCTTGGAACTCGCGTGTGTTGCCGGGTAATTGATTTCTTTGATAGCAGCCACACGAAAGGAACATTGTAGATGCTTCGGCTGCTAGCGGAGGGGATGCAACCCCCTTCGCGATCTACCATTCCCCGGATCAATGGATATCTCTGCGCCGGACAAGCCCCTCCAGCTCGGCGTCTTCCCTCCGAGGATGACCAATAACAAACACCGGCGCTTCTCTCTCTCTAATGGAGTTTTTACCGATAAAAAATTCACTCGGCTTCCTCCTTTTGCCTGGGGACCCTGTCGCCTTGGTTCCTCTCGGACACCGGCCGGCTCCCACCCCCAGGACATCCCGTTTTCTAGGGGATACTTACACGCCGACACCTTTGGCCCGTTCCGATGTCTCGTCGAGAGTGCCCCGCTGGCGGTGCACCCTGTCTCACCGGGGACGGAGCTGGGTTTTCTCCACAAGCCTGGAACTTTGTGGATGCTGAAAGAGTCCTTGGTCAGCTTCTCGAATATTTTCAGAGGACCCGAAGCGAATATTTCAATGCATTCCCCCTCATCTTCTCGGGGACGCGACTTTTCACCTTTCAGGCTAAATGTCGCATATGAAAAAATGCAAATGTTATGAAGCGTCTTGTTCAAGAAATGCTATTATAACCCACAGGTTTATTACATGTATATCATCTTAAGGCACACTATTGGTCGATGCTAGATAAAACTCAAAAATAGAGATGACAGTCTTCTAAAAGAAGAAGGTGAGCGACAAAACAAATTCAATTTTCAACGTAATGCAATCAAGAAGCTTGTAGTTAGTTGAGAGAATACGTTCATCACAAACGGTGTTTAAGGTCACTGTCAAAAATCAGACACTTCATATGCCACAATGAGGAATATTCTACATATTTTTAAACTTGCGATTCCTATCAAAACATTCAGATGAAACAACAGTAATGTACGAATTAAATTCTGTATTATAAAAGTAACGTAGGTTTTTTTTTGGGAAAATAATAAGCATTTCGTAAACTCCGAACGCAAAGCTTGTGAAATTTAGCCTAAAAAACAAATGAAAGCCTTGTGGCTTTCCTTGAAAAAATGTTGGCACAAAACCAACAATTCTCTACAATTCCCGTTCTCTTCTTCACAGGGCTACATAGTAGTATACATAGAACATGTACCGAACGTGATCGCCCATAGGAATTTCTTTCAACCCTTACATATATGAAAGACAAACGGTAAATGCAAAATTGCAATTTTCTGTCACATGTTCGTAACAGTCCATAATTAAATAATCATCCAGTTAAAAGGTTAATTAAAAATATAGATCAAACGAGTACTCTATTGCTCGACTCCGGTGTGCAGGACCATGTTTACCTGTCAGGTTATGCAAAGTGAATAACATGGACCCGGGAGGACATGATAGGTTATGACCATTGGTCTGGTTCACTAATATTAAAAAAATATGAAAGAATCCACTGTTGCCCAACTTTTATGAGTAGGTCCATGGGTACCTGTCAGATTATGCAAAGCGAATAACATGGACCTAATAGGACGTGATAGTTTATGGTTGTCGCTAACACGAAGACAGTTCATTAATCAAGGACAAAAATGAACGAATCCATTGTTGAACAACCTTGATGAACAGGTCCACGGGTACCTGTGAGGTTATGCAAAGCGAATAACGCGGACTTTAAGGGGGTGGGGGTGGGGGTATAGTTTGCGGTCGTGGTCGTCGCTAAGATGGAGAGTTGGTTGGCTTAGTTCGTGGAACAGCGAGTTGGTGGTGCTGACGGCATGTATCGATTGTTCCGCGATATAATGCCAGCCACGCACATATGCGACCACGGGCGCAGTGCTTGTGCGAACCGGCGAATTTGTGTGCCCAACACCAGCGCGACGCGTCTTTTCCAGCGTGTTTTATTCAGCCAGTGCCCCACCAGTTGCTACGTCCCCACCTGCCGAGGGGTAGGTAAGTTCAGGCAGGCTGCCCTCGCTCCTGTTTTTCGGGCTGGCTCTCTCACCCCTTTGCCACTCGAGAATCTCCCGGAGAGGGACTCATTTGTGCGTTTGGGTTTACACGAACGTTCGGATTCTTTTGTCTCTTCGGGGACTCGAAATTGGGTGGGAAAGTTTGTATATTTTATTATGTCAATGGGAAGAGTGTCCTGTTTCTGGGGATTCGGGAAACAAAACGTATGGGGATGCCGTTAGAGATTGCTCGAATCCGGGATAACTCAATTCCCACACCAGACGGAACGTTAATCAATTTATCTGACAACGAGAGTCGGATTGCTTTGGAGAAATTATAAAAAGGGCTGACTGGAGACAGCAGGTTCGTTTTTGCTCATATAATTAATATAATACTTAAATTACGATTACAATGCTTGTAAAAGTATTCTATTTCTTGAAGCTGGTACAGGTTGTAGGTCTGAAAAAGTTTGACAATAAAGCTGTAGGATCAAAGGTTTTGAAAGAAATTGATGTAATTACAAGTCATTTTTACGTTTTGTGTTATGTAGGACACTGGTGAATATCTTTGTAGAAATTTAATATTGCCTTTTTATTATCGCCGACAATAAGAAATTTATTATAGAGCCCCGTGACTACAGTCTAAGACAAAAATGTTCTAAATAAGAAAAATATCATGAAATTCAGACGAGCATGTACAGCGTGTTTTTTGAATGCGAGGGCACTATTTTGTTTTGTAGCTATGTTCCTCTACAGTGTTTGTTGTCGGTTGTTACTTGTTTGTCGCGTAGTTTCCACGCTGACAATTCACTGTGGAGAGTTTGAAGTTTCAGCAACGTGTTTTAGTCATTAAAACACTTTATGAGGGGCGACATGTTTTCATGCATTATTGTTACACGATATCTAGGAAAAATATCAAAAAGTTTAAATCATCGAGAGATTATTGTGACATCCGTAATTCATGCAGAAGCAATCTGACATCGCCATCCCTGAAGGGTTAACCTTGAAGGGTTGGGACCCGTGAAGAAAATTGTTTATCTTCTTGAAGTTACTTATCTATAATATATTTATTAATGAAACTGCAGGTGAAATATATATATATATATATATATATATATATATATATATATATATATATATACTACACCTAGTACACACTAACCTTGTAAAAATAACTAGATTTAATACATATATTTTTTAATAATAATAATAAAATAACAAATTTGGAATCGGTCGTTTGACCGGCTGCGGTGGGTTTAGTGTTGATAAGTCTATAACAGATTGTTCGGGATAGTGAAACGTGTCCGCCTAGGAGAAAAGTTGACGGCGAAGTGAGTGCCGTCGAGAACGGACGTTTGAACAAACGAAAAAGCTACATTGAATTGAGGAATAAGCCCCGAGCGAGCAGCCATTACCCTCTGGAAGGTCCAGCTTGTCGAGGGAGTCTGTGCTCGAAGGAGGTCGACAAGCGAGTAGCGTCGGCGCTGCCCTTGCAAGCTTCCTCGTGTATTGATCCTCATAATTCGGGGGTTGGAGGGCGCCGGGGGTGGCAGGGAGGGTTGAAGAGGGTTGAGAGACGGCTGGCGGGGCTGGAGCCCCACCTCGACGGCCGAGAAACGTATGCGTCGGGGGGTGGTTTGGAGCGCCGGAAGAAAGGAAGGAGCAAGGAAAACCGGAGTAGGGTGACTCCGACCAATAATAATCCTACCACGTTATGATAATATCATATCATAGCGCCGCTCATATCCAGCTACTTTATGATTGGAAGCTCGTGTCATCCAATCAGGTTGCGTGACCAGTTTCACTCATACTCATATTCATACGCGCGCTCGCTTCTGCGTAGATGAAAACACACCTCTCGGCGAGGCTTGGCTTTCGGTTCTGGCCTTTGCGGTTTTTGCACTAACGTACGGGCGTTTTGCGAACCCAAAGCTCTTCGCGCTCCTCTGCGGACTCCTAGTCGGTTCTGCACGTGCAGACTTTTATCAAATTTCCTCTATCTGCTGGTAATTTTTCTATTTTTTCAATAGCGAATCGTCACTGGACTGCTAATTTTAAGCTCTAGTAACTGGAATAATTATATTATTTTCATCCTATTAAATTTAATCAGAGCGGAAACAAAGTGCGTAGCTGCCGTTTGTTGCAATTGCGATAGAGCATTTTTATTTTATATTTCTATATGAAGTTTTTAATATTTATGCTTAACATTTTATCTCCCTCTTCTCTGCTATGATTTCTAGATAATCATAATTTTTGTAAGTGCATACAGATTGCAGTTCGATTGTAGCGAGTATTTGAAAATATGCGAACTAGATTTCATTTAAAGAATATAATGTCCCACTGTTAAAATAAATGCCTGCTGAATGAAATTTTAATGAAATTTCCAGATACTGTAAACGCATAAAAATCACTGCAGTCTGGTAATCAAATTTACAAAATGAAAAAGTTCCTGCAAAACTACCCTTAATCTTGTTCCCGGATTTCAATGATCCCGTGCACCAGAGCTCATCGAATGACGCGGTACGTGCCGTATACCGCGACTAAAATTCTTGCTGGACTGCTTGATATTGCGCGCGGCAGAGTATCGAGCGCGCACAGCGCGATCATTTTCACTCTTTATCCCGGGTCCCATCAAATTCTCTGTTCAGCGAACACGAACGCACCCCTGCAACAATTCAACCCCGGCCAAAGACACCCCGGATGCATGTATTCCACAGCGGGCCGGGGGTGGCGTTCTCCTTTTCCCATCGATATTTCTTCCCCCCACGATAAAATTCAACCTTTCAGCCGGCCAGTGTTTTACGGCCAATAGGAGGTCGGCAAGAGAATCGCAATACACGTAGCTATGGCGTTTTATTGCCGCTGGAAATGGCCCCGTATATAGCTTTCCGAGTATGCTATCGGAGGTTATTGATCCCCGCGTCCGTCAAGGAGTCCCCTGGTCTTCCAGTACCACCGCCATCCTTCGACCACCCTCCCATCCCCGCCCCCGGGGGTTGCTTGAAGAAACTACCCCTACGATCATCTCGCCTGGCCACGCTGCATTTTTCAACGAGACTCAGCTGTGTGTCCAGGCCCTGCAGGAAAATTGACATGGACAGTGATAAGTTTGGCAAGGGTTGGCTGCTGCGAATCGCGTCGTCGTCGTCGGCCTGAGAAATGAACACATCGTTGCGGCTCTCTTTCTCCCTCGGCGCCTGCGCCCCCCCCCCCCTCCACTATCGCGACCGTACGGAGAGACTTTCGTCTCTCGTTTGCGGGTAAAAATTCAATATTAATAACGAGGCGGGCTAAAGGAACGTCCGCATTGCGCCAATGCCATAAACGCAAGCTCGCGCTTTCGGGGCTGCGAAGTCATAAGCCCGACCAATCGCTGCGCCCCGGAGGGTGAGCGCGATATGATGGATTTATGGATCTAATAAAAAGCGCAGGCGGGATTGGCCCTCGCGGAATATGACGGGCGGGGCTGCCGACACCCCGTTCAACGCAGCCACAACCAAGTCGCCCCCTCGTCCGGCTTCCTACCCCTTGCAACGACCGCGAGAAGGGGAAGCCGCCTCGAGTGGGGATGCAATCCTGATGTATTTCGCCTTCTCCAACCTCCTCTCGCTTCCTTGCCACCCCCTTTCGCCCTGGGAACAGGTGAGACTTGAGAAGGGGCGAGATCGCGCTTTCGCGTGGCAAATGGACTTGACGGTTTGGGCCAGTTTTACCAGTTCTCCAAAGAGTGTCGGCCGTCACTGTGGATTTTCGAAAACCCAGCGGCAAAGGCACACCGACCACTTCGCTGACATTAACCCTTTGCAACTCGAAGCTATTTTAACTCCAAAACGAAACATTTCTTTCGACCTAGAATATTTCCCTTCTATATATTTTTTTTCATGTTATGCGTACAAAAATGGTGCAATTTACTCGTACAATACTGAGATGTTTAGTAATTTATTAAACACAAACAAATTTATTAATGTAAAAAATATTTTCAATAATAATACTACAATTTGTAGTGGTGCCTTATAGCCACCATTCGAGTGCCAAGGGTTAAACGATCAAACGAATCTCCTCCTCCAAAACATTTTACAGGGCCGTTCGAAAAACGCGGATGTGTTTCTTTTTAATAAGACTTTTTTTTACTGAAATATGATTCGTTACAATTATATGCGAAACAGAATGTTATTCAAATGTGCGCCACGACCGCGTCTGCAGACATCGATTATTTCACGAATTGCAACTTGAATATCGTTTTTTCGGTTATTAATTGTTCGCGGCTTCTCAGCACAGACTCAAATTTCCAAAAAATCTGGCCTTTGAAAACGTGGCTTTTTGAAATCTGCATTTCGTGAAATTTCACGCTGGTGAAGTTTCGATGGAAAAAACTGAACGTTTTCTAGAGTCGTGTAGCATTTTCGTGATAAGTTTAAATAATGTGAAGGCATTGTTGCAATGTATACTTGTCCATGGTTGAAATTGTACTACAACGCCTTCTACTAAAACGAAACGACTTTGGTGTAAATATGGCGTGTAAACGTTACGTGTCATGAAAGCAAACATTGTAAGGCAGTGTTGATCTAGGGGTCACATTTGGATGACCTTTCATATGCCCTCGCGTATTTATGATGACGTCTATAATTCTAGGAAAATAACGATGAAAGGATACAGTAAAAGTAAGCAAAGAATGAATTGTTTACAAAAGTAATAGGTTGAGTAATAAGTTTGTTTGCTCTCTTTAACCGCAATGTAGAAACATATCAAGTGGAGGACAGTCTAAGGATGCTTTACACTCCTTCAGTATCATGAACAAACAGAATATATTTTTAAAATATAACATTGTCAGGTCGAGAAACAGAATTTCTTATTTCTTACACGATATTCTGAAAAGGAAAATTGTTACTGTAAAACGATATTCTTACAACTAGCACTAACTAATTTTTAAATATTTTGAATGTTTTCTCCATTTTTCCGTCTACTTATTGCACAGTCATCAATTTGCACGATTTACTAACATGAATGTTTCTATCGTACTGTGCCGTTAATATAAATAAAGAGTTTCTATTGTTCACACAATAATATGGATTTTTAGACACTACAAATTGTCTAATTTAGTAGACAGTTTCTCGTTCAAGAATTCAGGCATCACATTTTTTTACATTACGAAAATATTGAATTCTCAGTTTTTTAAGTTTTTAACATGATGTATGAACAGTTAACACATTGCTTACCAGCGCCTGCTTAATAAATTTAAAAATGTTTATTATATAAATTTCATTTTTAAGTTCTATTTATAAGTTTCGTTTAACAAGGAACGAATTAGGAGGCTCGAGTACGCATAAACAGTAGTTTGTTTATCTTCTTCCTGTGAAACCACCATCAACTGGCAAACTAATCTTCGAAAGTTAATCATGTCGTAATTAATGTCCAACTTACCACTGCCATTAATTTTTTAATTTTCCCGAATCAACGCATTCTTCCGCGTACGCGATTATTTAGCAAAAGCTTTTAGCAATGGATGTTCAGTTTTCCATTAAGCTCCGGGGCTTGTATCGCCGAGAACATTTACTTTTAAAATATTACTCCGAATAAATTTCGAAGGAAACAGTGAAACACGTTGCTGGTTATTCAGGACGCGTTCCTTTCATTTAGATCGTAATCACCAACCAGAATTAACGATCTCTCGCTGCGCTTATACGTAGGAGGGCAATATCCCCTTTGTAGCACTTCTCTCCCTTTTTATTTCGTTTCACGCGGAACTTTCGCAGAACCGAGGGCCCGTCGCTGTATCCTAAACTTTCTCCTTCTTCGTCGAATTTGATTGTTGCCAGGAGCTGATGGCCACTCCATATCGATTTTTCCTCTTAGCGCGCACCTCGTCCGCTTATTCGCAATCACACGCCGTTTTCCCCTTTCCTTTCGTTTCTCTTTCGCGCCAAGTTTTCACCGGTGACGGTCGCTCGGAATTGCGTCACTTTAGAAACCGTTCGAAGTTTATAATAACGGCACGGAGTCACGTCGTTGCACAGTGTCGCGAATGGCCATTTTAGGTGGAAAAAAGTCATGTCAGAAAATAGATATAACATTCGTATATTCTTCTTTCGGAATATTTACTAAGCCTAATTATACCCATAATAATTCATTTAATAGCGATGTAAGTATCTTAATCAATACGTGAAAACTCCGAACAGTAATACTGCGAAATCGTACGCTTATATTTGTACTAAATAAAACTATGCCAGAGCAATAAATATGAATCTTTAAGTTTTTATGCACGATATTCGATATTAACATAAGTAAATATTTACATTAATGTTCACAATGTTCGTTAATAAAGTCCTTTACAATAATTTGTAGAGATTTTTTCTATACCAGGTAGGGTAGGTAGTTGACTTTAATAGAGCAAAACTAGAAAGTCTCAGAAGATCCCGTCTTGAAATTTTTATTGTATTAAGTTAAAAAAACTATATAGAAGGGATTCTGACAAATATCAGCTGCAAATATCTACTAACCTGTAACAATTTTTTTATATCTTATCTGCTCTTTTTTCAGGTCACAACATTAATTTTCTAAATTTCGAGTTTGTTCGCGAAACAAAAGATTTATATTTAAATTTATATCCTTGGATTTATATGCCTGTTACAGTACACAAATTATTATTTCACAGTATAGAAATAAGTAAATAATGCCTATTGCCAATTGGCAAGATGTCTGAAGAGGCTCAAGAAGCGCGCTACAAAGACATAAAAAGGTTTAGGATTGGCCACGCAAGAAAGAATTTGCGTGTATCTACAAACTACGACTTAATAGTAATGCTGTTAATTACTTCTGATCCTATCATAAATTATTATAAGGTGATACCGCAAAAAAAAAAAAAAATACAAATTCGCTACCGAAAGGTGTGTTGGATCTACTTTTAACAAGAACTTCCGCCTAATCCCATAAGTAACTTGGCTGATAGTGACAGCGATATTAGCAGAGAATTATTTTTATATTGTTATATTTGGATATTATTGTTATAATTATTTAATATGATATTTTCGATTTATTTTTATATTTGTTTCTATAATTAACATAATATTTTTCAATATAAATATTATTTTTAAATGTTCTACATACGTTGAATCTCATTTCATGACCTAACAGAAAAGTTCAATCCGTTTGAAGAAGCATGAAACGAACTATGATTTTTTTCCACCTAGTAAGTAAGTAAGTACCCTGTAAGTTGCCAGGCTAAACGAAACCGTCAACGACACTGACATCAACAGAGATAACGTACATCAGCATTACATATTATACTTTTTCTTTTTGCTAGACAATAACAGACCTCGACATTCAGATTTGACCTTCGTACGTATTCGCTCTCTTATGAATTATTTTATAAAAAACACGATGGAAGTAAACGTGTACTGCATCGTCTAGAGGACTCCTTCTAGTAAACATAAAATAATAATGCGATCCATTTTTGTTGATATGCTCTTCTCTTTGCATTTTGTCGGTTAAAAAATAAATAGCAGAGATTATTCAAATTTATTTTTCGATCAGATGGGAATATGTTCATTCGATCTCAAGTACGCGAGGACCTTGAAATCTCAGCGGACACGATCTTGAAGGAAATTTTTCTCCACCATAACATTAGTCTCTTCGAATGAAATGCTATAATAAAAATGATTCAATGGAAAACAGCAGAAAGCCTGTGCACATCTGTATGCGGATGCCCGACGACCAACCTTGAAGTCTCGGGAGGCACGACCTCGAAGAAGAGCCCCCTCCGACCATTTTTAAACTTCTCGAAGCGGCTAGGACATTTCGGATGATTCACGTTGGCAAAGGAGAAAAAGAAAAATTTAGGAAAAAATAAGGATGCTCGATGACTGATGTGTTCCGGGGGGCTAGGTCCGCCGAGATGTTCAAGGCAAAAACCGAGTCGATTAAAACCCTAGGAGAAGAACTTCCCCTTATCTACGGAGGACGGAAAGCTTCGAGCAAACTTGGCCTGCCCTTTGTCCCGGTTTGAAGGTGGAATTGTGAGTTACTCGAGCGTGGATATAGAAAGATAGACAAACGATGCTGGCTCGTCCGGCGATGAGGGTAGCCGGCTACCCGGGGATGTTTCCTGAAGGTAGGGAGAAACTCGGAGAGATAAATAATATGTCCGTCCCAGTCACGAGGGGGGTAATTAATTCGTATAATATGCCGCAGTTAAGTCGGTCATCTGTTTTCCCCTAGCGAACAGAACTTACCAACCCCCTTTGCCACCCTCGTGCTGCCGCCGTCGCGTCGTTTACCTTGCTGCTCTCGAAGCTCGGGCGATACACACGGTCGTCGAACCTGAGAACTTGGAACGATCTCATTCTGCCGGCCCGAAAATTGAGCCGGAAGAGGGACCTGCACAATTAACTGAAAATCTGGCAAATTAATCGTTGAATTTCACTCATTCATACGGATCAGCCACGTAATCGACGTCCTCGATGGGTGTGTGTGTGTCCTAATGATTTTTTCTGGTTCATCAGATTTTATAAAAACTTGATGTAGGACAAGTTGTTTGTGTAGATAACTAGAATTGGCGTGGCCAGCTAGAAATCATATAAAACGATTGATGGTACAGTGATTTCTCTATATATGTTGCCAAGGCCTGGATGATAAATGTCGCGGAATTATCCTCACTACCGCGGGGTACGCCACTACCTCGAGACGCCTCGAACACCGAGGAGTGTAAACATAACACGACTCGGGTATTCTACTGGACGATACATGACCCTGGCAAGACCCGTGTTGAGGACATATATAAATATATAAATGTAAACGGATTTTATGTATTTATAAGATAAATTAATGTGCGAAACACAAAATAGGAAGCCGTTGTTATTATATTTTTGATACTGCTAGGTGGTTTTCAACCAATTAGAATTCATAACAAAGAAATGTATTTCTATTCGACCTGTCAGCAATTATTTTAGAGAACTTTGAACCTGCAGAAATCTTTTCCTTTAATCATTTTAAACGGGACACAAGACACGGCATAAATCTACTCCCAATTCTGCTTCATCTTTTCGCATTGATTTGAAACACCAATCACTATCGATACAGGAATGGCTGCAAGGGTGTGCCAAGAAAGTTCATCGCGAATCCGAAAAATCAAAACGGCTTTTATTCAGCTACCCTCGAAACTCCCTCTGAGCTGGCCGTATCTCGCTTATTTATCAAGCAGGTCCTCCACGACAAGGGGTGGGATAAATCTTTAAAAACGATCCGCGTTCACCGGGGGCGTTGGCGGGCATAACTCACCCCTATCTGAAAATACATAGGTAACTCTCCGGTTTAGAAGTAAACTGTTTACAGCGTGTTTCCCGGTCCGCGGGGGTGGCCGTCTCGCCGGGGTGGCCGGGGAAAGGGTGAACTCCACGTGGCGCTTGGTGTCGGGGGTGAGGCGTTTCAGGCCGCGTTATCTAAACGCGTCGAGGCGAGGCCAAGAGTGGGGAGGCTTCGGCGTTGCTCACATTGTTAGTCATTTATTCTTCATAGCGTTGCCGCCGGGACTCCTAGGCTGATTGAAAGACGCCATCGAGGTGTTAAGATTTACGGAATTACCGTCGAAGGAACCTCAGACCTCGTAATCCTCAAAAATCTTATTTATTTTGTTTTTTAGAAGGATAAATCTATTTGTCATTGCTAATAATTTTTCAATTTTATTTGAGCCTGGAATTTTGTAGATTTTTTTAGTCCATTTTAATCGTGTTCTTCTTTGAATTGTTCTTCTTCTTCTTCATATTTTAGAAAGGATGAACCTACTTGTCCATCCTTATGATTTTTCATTTTTATTTCACTTTGAAATTTTTTAAATCGTTTACTAGATATTTTATTTTACTTTGAGCTATGAATATTCTGTGAAACATGTGTTACTTGTACAAATTAATTTGTGACCCTGTTTTAAATCTAATTATTTATAAGATGGAGTATATCCACAGAAAGTGATGGAGATTGTTTTCGTTTGGGATTATTGCACGAAAGATGACTTTAACTCTTTTTGGTACAGCACAATTATTGAAGATACTATTGTTAAGGGACGTACGATGTTTAATGGATTAAGAATTAGTAAGCAACAAAAACACTTATTTAGGAAATTACATTGCATATTGGACATGTAAGATGTCGTTTGGAAGTAATATTTTCTTTGACAGTATCACGTTGAAAAGTATTATTTAACGGGAGCGGGGAGGGAGACGGTTACACAGCATAATTCCCGAGATATCATACGAAATAAATTTTCTCCGCAGATCTGATCCACGGTGGTTCGTAAACTGAAGGGGGTTGTTCACGGCGATAGAGGGGGAGGGGATGGCTAGAGCCGAGGAGCAGCTCTTTAATGGCCGGATCTCGGAAATTGTGCGCACATATATCTGCTGGCAGATTTATGAAAGTGCTTTTCTTCTGAAGTGGGGAAAGCTGCTGCGTCGCCGCGGCTGCTGCTGTTGCTGCTGCCCCTGGCTTTGGGGTTGCAATGGCGCTAGAGAAAGAGGAAATCTCTCCGTCGTTGGTGCTGGTGGTGGTTCCAGTAAAGGAGAGAGGGGAAATGTACGCTTTACACCCCTCTGAATCTCGAAGCTGTGCCTCTCTTGGCTCCGCCACCCCCTTCGGCTCCGCTCTCCCTCCCCTTTTCCGAAGAGTATCTGACTCTTTCTTTCTCCTCCTCCGCCGCTTTCGAGCTTACGAACCTCTCCTTCTCGCCCCGTTCGCGTCTGTTTCCCTCCTCCCGGCACACACTGGCTCTGTCTCGCATCGGTGTAATTTTCCAGTGGGAGATTTATGCGACATTAAGGTGTGCGTTGTATACCTTACCGCCGCGCCCGCGCCCGCGCCGTTGCCTTCCGCCGCGCTGATTTATCGAAATATTTGCCGAACGATACTGCCGCCGTTATTCTTGCGGGGTGCGAACTGGGGGGTTTCCCGGATTATTCGTTCCCGGGAAATTCATATCAGAACCAGTAGCTTCTTGTATATGTACATTACATGCTTCAATAAGTTTCTGCACTTTTTCTGGTAAAGTCCTTTGTTTGAACAAAATAGAGGATATCTTGCTCAAATTATTTTTCACCTTTCCCACTTTTTAAGAAATAAAATATTCTGAAATACGCGAAAGACGATATAGTGAATTCTCTATATATGTCGCCGAGGCATGGCCGATAAATGTCACGGAATTATTCCTACTACCGCGGGGTATACCCCATGAGCGGGCAGGAAGAGAGACGTCGGTCGCCGAGGAGTCTAAGGTCGCGTGAATCAAAGAATAGTACCTCCTGCCCGATATATGTCCGTGGCTAGACCCGTGTTCTGGACATACATCGAGTAAACACTGTACTGCGTTGATCGGAATAAATCTGATGGGACAATATCTAGTCAATATGGCGGGTGTGGTAGCATATCCCATCCAATCAGTTTCAACATTTCCTTACCGGGTTTTGAAATGGCCTAGGATTGTTGCAAAATTTTTTTGTCACGTATTTTTCCATACTCTAGACGTTTTCCTTCACATGCTCGACTGAAATTGACTAATTGTTCTCGATGACAACTGGCAGTGATGGTTTCTGATAATTCTTTAAGTATCTGATATGAACCGTCATCGAGCAACGCTTCCAATTCTTCGTCATGGAACTTTTTGATGCGCCATTTTGTTTTGCTATTCAGCAAATATTAAATAACAAACTTTACCTGTTTAAAGTTTAAAGTTTACCTGTACGAGAAAATAAGAAAATTTAAATAGCACAACAAAGTAATGGAACACTCTTTAATAATTCTAACGGTGAAGACTACATTAAGCCATAAAAATGTTCTGAATGTTTGAGGGTAATTAAATCAGTTTCTAATTTGCTCCTCTGTACATCGTGAACGAACGAGCATGTTCATTTTTATATTGATATTTTCTTTATCACTAACTTCACAGGATCCGTTAAAATGACGGGTTCTGATATTTTTAATTTAAAATTATTCAGAATTATTTAGCAAATTTATTTCTTTGAGTATACATTATTTGAAAACTATTGCTAAAAATGTGGGTAGCTCGTTCTTGTTATTTTCATAAAGTAACGCAAAATAGTCACTTTTAGTGTCCCTTAAACTTAATGTCATATATGACATGTTTTATCACAGCATTCACTTTTGTTGTCAATGAGATTATGACGTAATAACTTCATTCAAAATTATTATTTGAAAGAAAACTATCGAGCTTCTAGGGTCACTGAAGACCCTATTAACAGACTTCCGGTGGGTTGACTTCTCAGAGCACAGAACCCATACCGGAACGGAAGCTGTGATGATCTTCAGCTCACAAGTAGGATCGTTTGTCTGGCGACTCGCGGGGGGAACAATTGAAACTGGGAAATTCATTTTTCACCTCTCCAACAGTGGCCCCCGCGGAAGAGTAAACCCATAATGTAGGGAAATTGCGCGCACCCTAAAAAACGTGGCATTCCGTCGTATCAGCCCCTCTCGCCGTCAGAATATCGGTCGTTTAAAAAGGGAAACGCGGTTTGCGCGAACCCCCTGGCTTGTACCGGCGTATCAATTTATAAGCGGCATCGGGAAATCAAGCGAAGGAGCGACCCTAAAGGGCGGGCAGCCCAGAAAACCAGGGGGGTCGAAGCGGTGGTTCGAGGCTTTGTTTTATACTTACACCGTTTCAGGTCCGTGATGCATTCAGACGAGAAACTCCCCCGTATCCGTCGAACACTGGGAACGGGACCGGGAGGAGAGGGGGCAGCCATAGCGGAAATCAAACTGCAATTGCCATTTTTATTTCCGCGTGGTTTTTCCTCTTTCCAGCGTGATTTTCATCCGCGTTCGCTTCGAATCGAGCGAGGAAGGGAAAGTGAATTGAGGCCGATGGAGGCGAATGGAGAAAGGCGGATTCAACTACCCTATTTTAGTACGGACACTTCGGCAGGGTGACTTTTTCGGGGTTTATGCGAAGGGTTCACCGAGGATATGATCAAAACCAGGAATCGCGGGCGTTTGAACAAAAAGGAAATCGCAGTTCCCAGACTGGTGTTACGATATGAATAGACTGCTGATCTTTATGCAAAATAAAAATATTCCATTTCATTTTCTTTCTTGATATATTTAGTATATTGATATATTTAGTAGGTCGAAAAGAATGTAATAGGATTTTTAACCCATTTGCATCATTAGCATGTGTATACGCTCAATTTATTTTTTCTTCTAATGCTGAAATACGAAGTTCTTTTACTTGTACTATTTTTGTACTTATATATAATAAAACAAAGTTTGGTAATAAAGGCCTTATTTTCATATTTCCTTATGATGAAAATGGGTTAAATTCTTCTAATGTATTCACTGTTTCAAATTACACTTCTCCATTTGTGTCATAACGAAATGGCAAAGGCATATAGGCAAGGAACATGAGTACCGCATCAATTATCTGAGACCAACAAGAATATTCGTCGATCAATTTGCACTTCATTG
This sequence comes from Halictus ligatus, assembly GCA_028454255.1. Classification (NCBI taxonomy): domain Eukaryota; kingdom Metazoa; phylum Arthropoda; class Insecta; order Hymenoptera; family Halictidae; genus Halictus; species Halictus ligatus. The sequence goes on from CM052138.1 coordinate 3,415,047, forward strand.
TTATCCAGATTTTGTGGAGATCCATTTCTTAGCAGAATCGTTACCGGAGATGAAAAATGGATTCTTTATGATAACATAAAGCGTTCCAAGCAATGGGTTTCTGTAAATCAAACCGCAATATGTTGACTGTCGTGGCATAATGCACTCTGAGTTGTTGAAACCTGGAGAAACAGTCACTGCTGAGTTGTATTGCCAGCAATTACAACGGCTGTATTCAGAACTATTGAAAAAGAGGGCAGCTTTAGTCCACAGAAAAGGTGTAATACTGCAAATTGACAATGCCCGTCCCTATACAGCGAAACTCACTCAGGAAAAGATCAAAGAATTGCAATAGGAAGTTTTACCTCACCTCCGTACTCACCGGATATTGCTGCCTCTGACTATTATCTTTTCAGATCTCTGGAGCATTATTTAAGAAATAAAACATTCACTTCTGTAGAAGATGTAAGGAGGCACCTTGAGTCATATTTTGCTTCACGAACCCTGAATTTCTATAAGGGGGGGGGGGGGGGATTGAATATTTGCAGGAAAGATGGCAAACTGTGCTTGATAATGATGGAGATTATATAATAACTTAAGAAATAAAAACTTGAATTGACTACAAAGTTTGTTTTAGATTTCAAACTAATTGATTACTTATCGGTTCCCCTAATACATTTCTTGTAATTTTTATTTTGCACGGTGATCTGCTGTCCAGCAATAAGTTTACAGTTTACAGTTTACAGTTCTATGTAGAACTGTTCTATGTAGTCTTCAGTTTACAGGTCTATGAAGCTTTATACTGGGAAATTGTTTGTTATATTTTACCTTGTGGACGGGGAAGTTATTAGGCGTAGTTGAACGATGAAATCGTGTACGAAATAATTGTGAGGGGTGTCTGGATGGAGAAAGACAAAACGGTTCTTCGGGGACATTAGAAACCAATCGTAGACGGTAAAGATCATCCAGTGAGCGCAGAATTTACCGGAGCAGAAGTAACGGCTGGTGTGCTTGTGACAGCAACCCTCTATCCCTTGATTCGAGCCCGGCAACCGCTGCCGCCTCGCGTTTTCACCGCAACTCACCCTCCTCCCCAAATGTCCCGGCCGTTTTACTGTACCTGACGTTTGCAATCTTGCTGAACTCTTGGAAAATTATAAGTCCAGACGATCCTTGTTTTCAATGCCAGTGTAATGGTTCGAGGAGCACGCCATACCCTCTTTGACGTACCTTCTTCGTATCTCGGTTCGATCGGGGACAGGTAAATTGAATTCTAGACCGCGGATTTTATACATTTATGAACATTCGAAACATAAAATAGTGATGATATCAGACGATTTTTAAAACAGAAATAAATGTCTGTGCAGTTCCTATTCACAGTGCTTTTATTTTGCTGTACATTGACTACTTTCGGACACTTTGTAAAATAAATTATGAAAATAATAAGTACTAAATACAGACATTTTTCTGCTTGAATATCTGTCTCAGGGGAACTAGTAGACTTATACAAGATGAACAAGTCAATTATCAGAAACAGAAATTAAACAAAAATGTATTTTTAATTTTAATTTAATGAAACAGCGTAAGAATATTTTCAAATTCTTCTAATGTCCTCACAGTTTTTTATATTTGACCAATTCATTTTTATCTTAAATACATAAACCTTAAAAGTAATAATAATTACTTGTTTACAGTTGCAGACAGTTTCTTCTTCCACTTGGAAGCATCAAAATGCACCTGTTATTTTATTTATACTATGATTGAAAGTATCCCCATTGGTTGTACAAACTATTGCATTCACACTACTGCATTCTCAATAAAACTTCAAAATTATATAAGAATATATTTCCAATTACTAACAGACTATTAAAAAACTATTCGACAAATGATTTTAAATAAAAGTCGTATACTCGTTAAATATTTTATTTTGTAATTTAATTCACGAAAGTAAAAATCAAAACGCCTCATTTGGACAGGGTCTACGATTACCGAGACGTTTCTTAAACAAGTATTATTGCGAGTACAGTAATGATTAATATCACTAGAGTATGCAATGACACAATTTTAGAAATTCTTAAACGCGTTGCTTTTGTGTGCTAAAAGAATCTTGAACAATTTGCAATACGCACTGAATGTTTGACGAGGAAGAATGGTTGTTGTTTTATGAACAATGTGCCAAATGAAAAAATGCTGCCATATTCAGATTCGCCTGAAGAAGGTAGCGCGATACAGTTTTGAATGTCGAATATGAATGTGGCAGCGATGGAATGTTATTGGCTCATTGGTTTATCAGATGGAACCAACCCATGGCGGTGAAATATCATATCTGTCCGATGATACGCCCTCGCGGTATGCTCCACCCCGAGGGACAATAATTTCAGAGCAGCAGGGGTTGGCCATATGCGCCATTGCTCGATGAAAAAGGGAAAATCACAAAACCACGTAACCACGTGAATTTCATTTTTATCGTTCTGGTAAAAAATGAACAATTTCGCAATTTGATTGATTAAGACCCGTTCGAGTCGTTTCGATATTCATATTAACCCCCTTTTTAAAGAATATTTAAATATTGTTTAATTATAGTGTTTTCAATACAACGTTGTCTTCCTTTTATTTTAAATATAAAAAAAATTCATTCAAATTGTAATAAATAGACCGAGCATTTTATGTGTTTAAAAGAAAAATGAACAGAACAAATAAAAAATATGAAAAACATTTATTGAATTTAATAATGCTGCATTGTTTGTAGCTCTGTTGTATTATTTCTAAATTACTGACGATGTACCTCTCTGTGGGTTGAAATTAGTGCAAACAATTTTTTTGTTGCATAAAAATCCGCAGTCTAGTAATAAACTAACGATCAATGGAATTAAGTTACATTTTAACGAGGCTAATTAGAGATTTTTCCCCAGGATCTTTTAGATTAGTCTCCTATGGTTTGCACTTATAATAACATCTTATAATTATTACAAGAATCTTCTAGACAATGAAGCACAATAAAAAACAAGCGCATCCTGATTGGACGAAGGGCAGAGTGCGAGCAAAATCCTGACGTCACTAAGGAGAAATCTTTGGAAGTCTTGGAGGCCGCTAGGAATGCCAACCCTCCAGCCTCATTAACATCTTGCGTTTCCATCAACCCTCAACCCTTTCCACCCTCCGGTTTAAGGAGGCCGTCTTCATTCGCAGCGGCTCCCTTTCATAACCTATGAAAATGATGCCCCCTTTTTTTCTTCATCTCCCGAAACTATTCTCTTCTAAAATAATCAGTCGTGTGTAAACAGTCAAATAGTGAATAGTGGAGTCCGATGGAGACCGCAGAAGAAATAATTAAAAATCTATTAAAAAATACTCGAAAAAAATCCTTATACAGTTTTTCCCGATGTTCAATCAAATTTCTGTGTTCAATTATATTTATTTTGAATCTCACACGCTCCCACCGTGTTTTATTCATAATTTTATATTCCAAATAAATACAATAAAAGCATAGAGAATTTCGTTGTGAAAATTCGTCCATTTTCTAGAGATAATTAATCAGAATAAAATTCTCTATGATTACGAGGGTTAACATTAATAATTTCGAGTTCTTGTACCTTTTGTCGCTCACATTTTTTTATTCTCGTATATGATTATTATCCTCCGGAACCGAAATATGTATTGAGTCCGGAATATCACTTACGCAGTATTTTACGAGTCCAGAATATCACTTGTAAAATACTGCGATCGAACGCGAAAGTTTGTAAAAAGGAATAATGAATTCAATCTCTACGCAGTCCATCAGACGTGACTGAATCCTCGAAGGAGCTGGAGGGTTTTATAATAGATGAGAATCGTACCTTCGCTGTTCAAAGACCCAGCTTCAATATTCAAAGATGGGACTTCAATATTCAAATTGACGAGAGCCTGTGAATGGGGTGCAACGGGGACACAAAGTCGGAATATGCCGAGAGGAAATTGTGGCGACAGGTTGTCGCCTTGTTACGAGATGGAGAGATTTAATTTATCATCCAGTCAGTTTCAATGTGTGGACACTGTCATACATTTGTATACAACTTGTTTGTTTTTACTCGAACAAATTTATCGAATTTACACAGCACGCTATCCAAAGCGAATTCTTTGTTTTCCCACTAACTTTATGAAATCAAGAAATAAATTAAGTGACTTCGGTTTCTTGCAATTAGCACAGAAAATTTGCATAAAGATTCACAGTTTACCGATTACAATCTTTTCTGATCTGTAAAAGTATAATAATTAAACTACAGATTTTAAAGACTCATGACAAAAGTGGGTAGTCAACTGTGAAGCAGTAAACATATTCTAGGAATTTCAAAATATTTCCTTATTATATTCAACTAATTAAAATTATTAAGAAGAATAAATAAGTGCTTATACTTATTGATAATGATTGATATTAATATGAGCTCTTGTATCTTTCAAATTCACATGTAGACAATTTTTCTCTTCCATGAAAATTCTCTATATAATCACTAGACTGCGGATTTTATGCATTTATGGTAAAAATCGGTAGGACTGATACATGTTGTCTTATAAAAATGACGAGATTGAATTTATTTGGATTTTGTGCGGTTCTCGCGGATTAGTCATTTCCCACGAAAACATTTTTGTAATTTCAGTAATTGTAAAATAAAAAATCTGTAACCGGACATTTTGACCGGCAATGGTAGGTTTAGTGTAAATATTGGATCATACGACTTGGATTTTTTTTTACAGTTAGAACAATTACTAATTCTATTTTAAAACTTTTATGTCAGCCTATATTGAAAATTTTGAACATATGCTTTGTAGATCGGTGTCAATATTACGTATTCTGAACATTATACAACTACAAACGTTTAAAGATGGTAAAAATTACTGTTTTTTGATTGATCAGCCGATGTTGATGAAATTTTCGAAATATGTATAATCAATACGGATACACAAAACATGTTTGTCAAATTTTCTATACAGACCCACGTAAAATAGTTGTGAACAACTTTCAGTATTTTCCCTGCGACCTATTGCAATTATGTCAGAATATTTATTGTAGTAAACTAATTGTTCTAATCTTTCAAAAAAAAAAAAAAAAAATGGAAGTCGTATGGTTCAATATTAATAAAGTAATATTTTCTATAGTATATGAATATTAATAATTAGACTGCGGATTTTATGCATTCATGACAAAAGTGGGTAGGCGTATTTTAAAATAGTAAAAACATTAGAAATATTTTAAAATGCTGTTACATTATTTTCAACCTATTAAATATATAAAGAAAGAAAATAAATTTCTATTTCGCTCCAGTTTGTTTGCAATTCAGCTAGAAAATTTTTATGTTGCATAGAGATCCGCAGTCTAATTATAACGTAAAGTGAAAATTTGAAAATAGCAATTGTTATTACCGGTACCTCCCAAATGTAATTCGATTTTGCGGTTGTCGTTGTACAGCCATTGCAAAAATACATAGGTATATACGAGGAATGTAATTATTCTTTTTTTCCTAGGCAATTATGAATGACACAGAGAAGTTCTAATTACTGTAACCGTAGAATAAATCGTAGTGCAAGAGGTTAACGACAAAATTGAAAACTGTGTTTATCTTTTAAAGTGTACTACTCACCCTTTTTGCTCTGTATTATCGATATTATGAATCCTGACGCCAAAAACGTGCCTCTTTTCTTCGCAGAGAATCAAGACAAAATATAGCTCAATTTGTAGCCGGAGATATTTTATAGCGCTACTCTCGATTTCATCTAGAAAACTCATTAATGGCGTGAAAATGCTTGGATTCCACGGCACGGACGTCGTTAATTTTTGGCCTACTTCTAAGGCTTATATTACCAAATATTTGCATAATCTCGTCAGCTGATGACCAGCGCGCGCTAGATTGAACCTTCCTCTTTCGAACGAGCCCTTTCCCAGCAAAAAATATTCTCACATAAAGACGAAAAGTTGCGGCACGTAAAACCATTTTTCGCTGATTCTTGTTGGTAACGTGGTCACTCTAAGTTATCGCGGATCTTCGCTCTTAATAGGTACGTAAAATTCGCGATTAAATTCGGTGGCTGTACGGTAATGTCAGTTTCATAAGAAGCGTGTCGTGATATTTGAAAATGTTCCAGAGGATGAAAAGAAAGCCAGAGCGTCGAAAGGCAGGTCCGCGTAATTCAACTGTTTTGCGTATCCGTTGACCGAGGGCACACAAAGTGGAGTGCGCTCGGTTGTACCGAAGGGTGGCAGGTAGGAATCGAGTCGAGCACCATGTTGGAACCAGGCTCGGGCTGTTTACGTTGGGGAAATCTTACTAAAGAATGGCATGGAAAAGTGCCGGGCAAGAAAACCAGGCTCGCATCTCATAACACGGTTGTTTCTATCGCCTTTTTCCAGGGACGTCGGGAGTAGAACAAGGGAGAAAATGAGAGAGAGGAAGAGGGAGAGAGAGAGAGAGAGAGAGAGAGCCCGAGGAGGGTGGTAATTATGCCACCGCTGTCCCCGGATAATATAAAGTGTCCCCTCAAACCGTTCCTTCCTTGTAATCTTGCATAATTTATTTCCCGCTATTGTTCCCTCTTCGTTGAATTTTTCTACCGCTGCCAGGGGAGCAGAGCTTAATTCGTCAAAGAAAATTTAGAGGCAGGAATTTGCTTCCGTGCTGTCCCACGGGCGCCGGCTTTTGTTTCCATCTCAAACTATACTTCTTATTTTACGTAGATTACGCCGGCTAATTGCAATTAGAGGCTTCAGCCAGCTCGGATGGAATTTTAATTGCTATGTAAGCCGCATTCGTTTCTTTAATACCTGAGAATGTGAATAGCACTGGGTATCGCGGGATCTTCGTGGCAACTAAAAAAATGGTGCCAAAGACAATAGTAACCGAGGATTTCGACTTTGTGCGATTATTGAGACTCATTAGACTCGACATTGTATGGCAAAGGTGTAAAAAAAGATTTAATTAATCTTTCAATCGACCCCCATGGAGTCTTAATTCTTTATACTAGAATTTACAATAGAAATTTGTGCTAGATAAAAGTTAGAGAATTATATGAACCAGAAAACTATACACATCTATTATTCAACGTAAATCTTAGAAACTCAAAATATTTTCAGTCAGTCTCATGATCTCGCTTAAACCTTATACTGACGAGTTTTATTTAAGTTTCTATTAAATTCACAGCTTTAATATTTAAGATCCTTGACTGAATCGATAAATTACAGTAGTAGTCAAAGAATGATCCAGACATGTTTCCACGACATGTTATCAAGAACATAAATAATTAAAAGAATTATAGAAAGTGGTCCCTCGGGTTGAACGTATTAGGAGTACTCATAAGTAATCAATTATTTACAGAGAATTTGTTTTGCCTTGAGTTCCGTATCGATCGTTGATGAGGAAACACGTATTCTTTTACAGTTTTCGGTAAAGCAGACGGTGTTTAAAATATTCTAAAACGTATAATTTTTTTCTACAATCCTGTAATAAAATGGCGGCGTCCGTACCTTCCGAGGATCATATTCGTTATCGCATACTTTCTCATTTTCATGCGGGATTTAATGCAACTGACAGGCTTCGAAGTGGACGACCAGTTGAATTTGATAATGACATCCCAAAATCTCTAGTGGAAGGTGATCCAAAATGAAGTATATAAGAATTATCGAGAAGCAGGATCCACATGGTTAACTATACAAAGATACCTACGCGAAATGGAAAAGGCATATAGGCAAGGAATATGAGTACCTCATCAATTATCTAAGACCAACAAGAATATTCTTCATTGCTATCCAGATTTCGTAGGGATCATTTCTTAGCAGAATCGTTACCGGATATGAAAAATGGATTCTTTATGATAACATAAGACGTTTCAAGCAATAGCTTTCGGCAAATCAAACAGCAATATCAACCCCTAAACCTAGCTTATCACTTAGGAAGGTGTTACTGTGCATTTGATGGGACTGTAGTGGCATAATGCATTCTGAGTTGTTGAAACCTGAAGAAACAGTCACTGCTGAGTTGTATTGCCAGCAATTACAACGGCTGTATTCAGAACTATTGAAAAAGAGGGCAGCTTTAGTCCACAGAAAAGGTGTAATACTGCAAATTAACAATACCCGTCCCTATACAGCGAAACTCACTCAGGAAAAGATCAAAGAATTGCAATGGGAAGTTTTACCGCACTTCCGTACTCACCGGATATTGCTCCCTCTGACTATTATCATTTCAGATCTCTGGAGCATTATTTAAGAAATAAAACATTCACTTCTGTAGAAGATGTAAGGAGGCACCTTGAGTCATATTTTGCTTCACGAACCCTGAATGTCTATAAGCGGGGGATTGAATGTTTGCAGGAGAGATGGCAAACTGTCCTTGATAATGATGGAGATTATATAATAACTTAAGAAATAAAAACTTGAATTTACTACAAAGTTTGTTTTAGATCTCAAAATAATTGATTACTTCTGGGATCCCCTAATATAGTGGTAACTCGCATGATTATTGGAAATATCATGTTATTAACTGCAAAGAAAGGGTTGACAACAAAATATGCTCGGCGAAAATCCAAAATCAAATGGAGAATCTGACAGCGTAGTACTGCGACGATTCACAGGTCCCTGAAATTCGTCTTGCAGTTTCGCAGCAGCCTATCCCGGCGATCAGTGGGATCCATGTCTGAAAAACGCTGGCCGGTTTATACAGAGCAGTAGAGCAGACAATGCACACGAAGCAGGCGACTGGTCGCTATCCGCCTATTTGATGTTAGTACAACAGCGGCGCCGTGTTTGCGTTGAGGCCCATATTGATTGCCACCCCTGTCGCTACCCCTCGCCACTGCTACAGCACCATACCCTGCCCCCTTCTCCCCCGCCTCATCCCACCCCCAACCCTTTTGCCACCCAACCTCCCCAACCCTCTCCTGACTGTGCACCATAGACAGGTAGTACGTTCTACGTATACGCTTTCGAGGCCTGTGCATGGTTTGGTCGGCAGGTATACCAGCAACTAGTTACTACTACGTCACCCGGCGATATTAACAGCGACAGCATCGTTGTCAGCCGCAGTACTGCAGCCTGGGATTAACATAAAGGCAACGATACTGTCTGCCTCGCGCGCTCACTCCTGGACCGAGGTCTCATCAACAGCCTAATGGAAGTTGAATGGAAAATTTCTATTAACTTCAATGCGCCGTTGCGACAATTCTAATGCACAGAATAGATTAGATTGCAAAGAATAGTTTTCTCCAAGAATCTAAGGGGAAATTTATTATTATGATTTTGTACTTTATTGTTGGCTACCAGGGCCACAGAGACATATTTATTGTCAAATTGCAAGACATCGATACTTCGTAAACAATTAACCTTTAGCACTCGAATGGCAACTGTAAGATGCCACTAAAAATTGGTGTATCATTATTCAATTTTACATTATTAAATTTGTTTGTATTTAATATATTACTAAACACTTCAGTATTGTACGAGTAAATTGTATCATTGCAATATGTATAACATAAAAAAAAATATATAGAATGGAAATATTCTAGGTCGGAAGAAATGTTTCATTTTGGAGTTAAAATAGCTTCGAGTGCAAAGGGTTAATAATAGTTTAGTGTAGCTAGGCTTTCTTCTAAAAATTGGTTATGTTACAGTGGACTAAGGGTGACTTTGACTAGTGGAAGTAAGGGTGACTTTTATGCTGAAGGAGACATTTATATTGCTACTATATTATATAACGTAGGGTAGGTGAAATGATTGTTACATTAACAATTGCACTTTGGGGGCCTCCACAACACCAACAAAATTTTCTTTATCGTTTTTTTTTGCAATTTTATGGCTAGATAATTGGAAATATGAAATTTAAAAAAATGTTCTTATATTTTAATAATTTCCTGCGGAATTTCTAGAAGGATTGCAGTGTGACACTTCATAGTCTGAGGAAGTATGGTGAATGTAAATTTATTATGATAAACAGTTTTGTTTTTCCCATTAAATCTTGTTTTGAACATTTTGTTCGGTTTAACGCTTGAGAAATTTCATTGTTCAATATTTCCTCAAAAATAAAGAGACGAAAGTGTTCCGAATTTACACCACGACTGCCAAGAAAGAATAGTAAATATTTTCGACTGAAATAGCGCAGAACAAAAAGCTTTGCATAATTTCACATGGATTGGTTCGCCGGCTTTCCCCGAAGCTTCTGACCAGTTCGTTCCTGCCAGTTTCTTGCATCGAATGAGAGGGAAAGAGGGCCAACTGAAGTCAGAGTCCGAAGCAATTGATTCCTTAACGAGTTCGCTCCCATGGTGGCCATAAGCGATCGACCGTATCCGCATCAATTTTGATGCTTCGTCGTGTTATTGGCTTGTTTTGTATTGACTCTCGTTTTGCATGCTCCGTGATTCCATCTGGACTATTTTTCTTCCAATCCCGACATATTTGTTTTCTTCAAGTTTCCTCAGTTGAATTAAAATGAACACCTAATAAATATCAGGATTGGGCACATTTAATTTAAAAATAACATAAGAAATAATCATTTGAAATAATGAATTATTTTAAATACTAAATCGAATAAATTATTCTCAAAAAATATTTTATTTAAATAATTTTTTTATTTCAATTAGACTGTTCAAATAAAATACCAAATAGTTTCACCTCAAGAAGAGGTTAAAATTGGAGTAAATAAATTAGTTATTAAATTTAGATATTTAGCTAATTTTTGTAGTTTAATAATTGAAGATAATTAAAATTGTTGTCTAGTATACGAAGTAAATAGAATTTGTACGAATTATTTGATCGGGTGCCATTTTTTGATACCATCTGCCACTATAACTTTGAAAGTAAAACATTTAGAAATAAAAAATTTTGTTCTGAGAAGATAAAATTGAAAGTGTTTATGAATTTATCTACTCTCATTTTTCTTATTACTTTGCTTTGTTTCGAACCTAAATACAATAATATTACTCTTATCGCTAAAATGGCAACTTGTGGGAAACACTACAAGTGTCTCTTGTAAAAGTTGACACTTTTACTTTAAAGAAATAAATTTTTCAAAGAAACTCACATAAACTAAACATATATATTAAACATATATATTAAAGAAACTAACATATATATTAACTGGTTTTAATGTAAAAAAAATTTAATATTTATTATGCTTTGCAAATAAATATAATATAGGCACGGTAATTGGTACGTTCATAGTTATTCGGTCCCTCACCCTATATTTAATGGCAACCGAAGAATGGTACTTTCGTACCTAAATAATTCAATCATCATACAATTTCCCAGTCGTTAATCGATCTCCAAAATTCGCGTACGTTATAGAAATAATTTGAACGTTACCCGCATGTCATCTTGAACGTCGCAGCATCCGGCCGTGGCTACAAAACAAACTTGTCAGCGTTGAAAGCACGAGGAAGGGTCGGCATTCGGCACACGCGCTCCTCGCCAGTATCTTTTAATTATTTAGCTAAACGGCCACGCGTTACGTTAGTTATAAATGCGTGCTCCTCTGCATGCCCCGGCAAGCTTTATGGTCCTAAAGCAGCTAAGTTGGAAGCAGCCGCGCCCGTCGTATAAACTGTAAAGGGATTTAACTTTCCTTTCACGGCGAGGGCCCTGTTAACCGGGTCGGCGTTTCCCTCTGTCCGCCCCGGGAAAATTCTGGACAACCAGCCCTCTATCGCGCTAATCCTCCGTGTCGGGTTGCATGTTGTTTTCCCCGGTTTCATATCCCATTAGCGACATCGTTCCCGTTGTCGAAAATGCCCGGAAAAAAGTTAGGACGTTCCCGGCAGGACCGACACCTGTAGTCCGAACACTGTCTGCTCTCTATCATTCAGAACTAGAACACGAAAAATTCATCGTTATAATGAGGTTGCCGGATTTCGGTGCAAAATAAAAATTATCTGCAGCTGTCGCAAGAAGCACGGGCCACATTTCTTTCTTTCTTTAACCGTTTGGTAATGACATATATATGTGCACTCTGCTGACCCTGCAGAATATTTTCCTAGAATTTGTCTACTGAAAATATCAAAAAGTCGAAATCATCATCAACAGATTACAAATCTGTGAAAAGAAAACGAAAAATTCGATATATATTCGCTATTGATGCAATAAAAGTAATTAATACTTTAAATAAAGTTATTAATACTTTGGTGACGAGGCGTTTTTAAATATTACGGGTAACCCATAAGTAATCAATCAATTATTTGTAAAGAATTTGTTTCCTTTAATTCTGTACCGATCGTTGTAGAGAAAACCCGTATTCTTTTACAGTTTTCGGTACAGCAGCCTGTGTTCAAAATATTCTAAAAAGTGTATTTTTTTATAACCCTGTAATAAAATGGCGGCGTCCGTACCGTACCGTTTCGAGGATCGTGTTCCTCACTGCATACTTTTTCATTTTCATGCGGGATTTAATGCAACGGTAACAACAAAGAAAATTTGCGATGTACTGTTTATGGAGATGTATTGAAGGTCAACAAGTGCCAACGTTGGTTCAGAAAGTTTGCTGTTGGTGATTATGATCTCTCTGACCGGCCTTGAAGTGGACGCCCAGTTGAATTTGATAATGACACCCTAAAATCTCTATCGGAAGCTGATTCAAAATTAAGTATACAAGAATTATCGAGAAGCCTTGGGTCCACATGGTCAACTATACAAAGGCACCTACACGAAATGGGAAAGGCATATAGGCAAGGAATGTCAGTAGAGATCATTTCTTAGCAGAATCGTTACCGGAGATGAAAAATGGATTCTTTATGATAACATAAAGCGTTCCAAGCAATGGGCATCTGCAAATCAAACCTCAATATCAACCCCTAAACTTAGCTTATCACTTAGAAAGGTGTTACTGTGCATTTGGTGGGACTGTCGTGGCATAATGCACTCTGAGTTGTTGAAACCTGGAGAAACAGTCACTGCTGAGTTGTATTGCGAGCAATTACAACGGCTGTATTCAGAACTATTGAAAAAGAGGGCAGCTTTAGTCCACAGAAAAGGTGTAATACTGCAAATTAACAATACCCGGCCCCATACAGCGAAACTCACTCAGGAAAAAATTAAAGAATTGCAATGGGAAGTTTTACCGCACCCCCCGTACTCACCGGATATTGCTCCCTCCGACTATCATCTTTTCAGATCTCTAGAGCATTATTTAAGAAATAAAACATTCACTTCTCTAGAACATGTAAGGAGACATCTTGAGTCATATTTTGATTCACGAACCCTGGAGATTTATAAAATAGGGAGAAGAGGGAAACTGTCCTTGATAATGACGGAGATTATATAATAAATTAAGAAATAAAAACTTGAATTTACTACAAAGTTTGTTTCAGATTTAAAAATAATTGCTTACCTATGGGTCCTCCTAGTTTAAGTGTAATTAAATTACACTTTTCCAGCTTCAAGAGCATGTCGACATTCCTGCTCACGGGAGTAATGTATCACGAAGCAATGTAAATCACTAAATTAAGATATTTTTGGTATTATAGCGAAAAGGTGATTATTGTGCAAAATAAAAATTTTCTAGCTGAATTGCAACAAACTGGAGTGAAATAGAAATTTTTTTCCTTTCTTAATATGTTTAATAGGTTAAAAATAATGTAACAGCATTTTAAAATTTTTCTAATGTTTTTACTGTTTTAAAATACGCCTACCCATTTTTGTCATAAATGCATAAAATCCGCTAGTGATAAAATCTGACTGATAAAATCAATCTAGTGATTAGAAACCACGTTTTCAATAAAAAAAAAAATAAATAAAAGGAGAAAGAATTTATTAGAGTCAAAATACGCTGAAACCTGTAAAGTTGGAAGCATCCGTGATCGAGAGGCTGTTGAAGAATAGAGGCCCGAGGCGAAGGAGTCGGCAGCGGCGAGGTTATCAAGATGGAGAACGTTAAATCAAACGCGTGGAGATCCGATGGACAGAGAGTAGCGGCCAAGTTGAACGACCGAAAATGCCTCTGGTTTCTCATCACCGTTCCCCATCGAGGTCCCTAATAAGGGAGTTCTAACGAAGCGGATGCCATAAGGCCTGCGATTTGGGAATGGTAACCCAGGCCGGGGACCCCTCCTGCGACGAAGAAAATGATGCGTGGGTGACAAATCAGTCGATTGAGCCGCGATACCCTCAGCCGGACCGGGCAGCGGTTCAGGCTCGAAGGGGTGGCGGGGCTGGATGGGTAGCATCGGATTCTATCTTCACGTATTGATCAACGCCTCGCCACCCTCTACAGGGTGAAGCCCCGATCGCCACCCCCGCAGCTGCCGGCCGCAGCTACGGCCACTGGACCGACCGCCGGACTTGCTTGCGCGTGTGCGTGACCATATAAACGCGCCTCATCTCCGTCGTTTCTCCGTGTGACCAAACCCCCACACATTGGCAATCCACTCTCTCTCTCTCTCTCTCTCTCTCTCTCTCTCTCTCTCTCTCTCTCTCTCTCTCTCTCTCTCTCTCTCTCTCTCTCTCTCTCTCTCTATCACCCTCCCTCTGGAAGCGAAAACTCCGCTCGGACACCCGTTAGTCCGCACGCCGCCCGACGAGAAACGATCCTAGTCTTCCGAGAGTTCTTTTGTCCGGCCCGCGAACACGAGGGTGTCTTTAGGATGTAACCTACCCGTTTAGAAATAACTGAGCAGGCCCGACCAATGGCGCAAATACTGGACTCGGAGCTTGGTCACAGAACAGTAGAAATAAAAGTAAAGTTGTATCTTTTGTAAACAAAGATTCAAAAAGTTATGGCGGTTTTTAATTCTTCGGGACAACGCGTCACGTCCAATAGTCGGTTTCTTTCTATATTCATGATTTAGAGTGTTTGACGGCAGAAGGGTGTTTCTCGGAATTTTTTGGAAAACTTTTTGGGTTTTTTTAGAACGGTAGAAATGTTTGCTGGACTCGGAGCAAGGAAAGAGTCGGAACAAAAATATAGGAATTATTATCCATTATCGCAACACTCATGTCCCTTCGATTAGTACGGATAATCGAGGTTTTAGTGTCTCGTGGATTACTATTTTTTTAATGAAACTCTGACCAACATATTTCTGAACTTTTTCTAGTTGAAATGATTCCGATCACGACACAATTAGAATCATGTTTACTTGTTTAATCCACGACATAGTAGTACCTCGATTATCCGTACTAATCTGTGGATCGTGTGTGCTTGGATAATGGAAGTGATCTAGCTACAATTTTAGATTAAATTTTTATTGATTTGTACATTAAATTGTGTTGGATATGGATCGATCTAGATTGAACTCTTTGCATTCGGATTACGGAGAATTCAGATATCATCGGTTCGCATAATCGAGGTTCTACCGAATCGTCTGTCGAACAAGTAAATATGATCCAAATTAAAAAATTTTGCGAAAATGTTAGTGAAAGTTCTATAAAAAAAAATTATAAGCAAGAAGGTTTTGTAACCGGATTAATAATGTCTCACCAAAATACAATGAGTTCTCGATATATGTCAACAACACGGGTTTTGCCAGCGTCCTGTGTCGTCCAGGAGACATACCCTATCCATGTTATGTTTGCCTCTCGAGCTTCGCGGCCTCTCGCGGGGTATACTCCGCGGTAGTGGGGATAATTGCGCGACGTATATAACCCAGGCCTTGGCGACTTATATGGAGAATCCACTGTATCGGAAAAAAAAATATTATGCTTTCGTCACAGACCTACTTTTGGAGTACTGTATCAATGGATGCCTACTTTGGTCGACATAGGTTCGTAAAATGCTAAAGTAACAATGATCCGGACATTGCGCAGGTGTTAAACAAGTAAAAACTGATTGCCCGAATGCAATATCAGTTTGTTATAATCGATTGGGCCGATAAATATTCCGTGGTTAATTCTGAGGAAGAGGTTGGTCTCGCAGTAACAAGTGCAAAATGACAGTAACATTTCTACGATAATCGGTTTAACCGAGCAGCGTAACTGAATGCCGCGGCGTAATTAACAAAGGAAAAAGCAATAGCGGTGGTTACGTTTGTATGCATTCACATAAACACAACCGTGCTTCAATCTGATCGCAACACAGGCAACGGGCCCGGGCAGTTCCAACAAAATACTCGTTACATTGTAACGACAAACGGCCGTTTTTAACCATTTCGTCACGATAACGGTTTTTCGATATTTTCGGCAGCGGCGGGCTCGAAGTGTATTTCGCATTCAAACGTTTTCTCTTTTTTTGTCAATTCAGTTTCTGGCTCGATCGGGGGAGAGATATCGTTGCAAATGCAGCCGTAAAAAAAAAAAAAGAAAGGAAGTTAACGAACTACGGGCTATGAAAGAAGAGGGCGAAGTTACTATTGACTGATTAAAATGTCTTCTATTTCACGCACTGCATCTTTCATTTGATTAAATTCAATTAAACGAAATTATGTATTACCCACTCATTCTTTCTAGCAATTTTTTCCATCCCCTAATGCACATTTTTCTTTAGAATATTTATTCGTGTATTCTACACAAACATATGTCATAATGGATAAAAACAAAAAATTGTTTCATTAAATTAAAAAATTCTGGAATTCTGGAACCTTTTTGGAACCATAAATTGCATTAAAGAAATAAGTTTTACAAAATAGTTTGAGGTTTTACAGACTTACAGGACGTACATTATAAGTTTTTACGTACAGTTGCATGTTATAATTCTATAGTCAAATCCAAGAAAAGGAAATCTGCTTATTATAAGCATTACCAATCAAAAGTTTAGAATTATTGTGATTTCTATATATATGTCGCCTAAGCGTGGATGATAAACATCGCAGAATTATCCCCACTACTGAATGAATGAAAAGAGGACAATAAACAACTCTCACCCCTTGAAATAAAAAGCAAACAATGAAACAGCGAATTGTATTAATTTTTGTTCCGATTTTATTCATAAACTATGAAGGAAAAATAACAGAAAAGTTACTAGAAAAGTAATATTAACCGAAGTTAGTACGACGGCATGTTAGAAAAAAATATAATCCAAACAGTCAGTTCAGAGTTTGAAACAAAATTAATATTTGAATGTGGCACACGATGTTACCCTTTGTATAAAAAAATTACAGCAAACTTTCTAATTGCTTACCAATCAGAAAATCGACAATCCACACTGTTCCGGGTCGTCGGAGATCGAACGACACCAACCGAGGGTCGGAAAGTAGAAATATTAGAAACGATTCCAAACCATCGGACTGTTTCGAAGAGAATCGTTTCTCGATGGAAATGTTTTTCGATCACTTTTGGAAATGTAACTCCGCCGTGTCAGCCATGTTTGCAATCCAATCCGTGGTTCAACAAATTCGCTATATGCTCGTGCTCCACGCAGAGAACGAATTAATTAACCGTGGAATCGACGTCGAAACTTTTGCGCGTTCCATTCTCACGTAGTAAACAGGGGTGGGGGAAGAGAAGGAGGGGAGGGGGACGCTTGTTTTCTGTTCGGAATCTCAGGACAAACGACTTGTTCGGAGGTGCAAGGTTGATCGCGAATGCTGACCGGCTTTTTGCTTGCCGTAAATTAGATTAGTTTCGAAGTTTACGGTAGAAGACTTGCAGAGGAGAGCGGTTGTAAGCTCGAATGGAGAAAGATTAAGAAGGTATAGCTGACGAATGAGTTACGTGTGAGGACATCCTAATGGGATACTTTTTGTTGTCAAGTTTCCCGGAAGATGTGAAAAACATGTCGTGACCGTCCGCGGAATTCTAAACGTCGCTCTGTCGCCTTCGAGCACTATGATCCACATGCTCGACTTTGTTTTACAGCGAAGGGTGTTCTCTATTTCCACCGACTTGCTGCAACCAAAAGTCACGGATTTCGAGTGTGTAGAACTGGAAAGATAGAAAATCGAAATATACATTCAACTTCTGTTTATCCATTTAACACAGTGCCAAATTATAATGCTCAGAGAATACAACAAAATCAGAGTAATTTATTCATTAAAACCAGAACTGGATAAATGAAATTGATCACTGTGATAATTTCTTTAATCGTTTTGTATCCTTCGAATTGAATTAATATTAATTTTTTGCAATATGTTACAGTAAAAATTAATTTTTAAACCTGGTGAAAAAATAGTGTCATATGTGATGGATGTGGCGATCCTGAAAAAGGAATCAGGTGAAACGTGTTTTGATGTGTCACGAACATTTTTACTGAAGAAGAAATCAGACGATTTATAGTTTAATATAGAATAGACATATAATTATTAGAACTATAGGTTTGTAGTTTATTATATATGTCACATAAATTCGTTCGGTTGCAAATATAAATATATTCTAATTTCAACAATGTAGTTACGACCTATTTTAAATGTACATAATTGTGTTCGAAGAGAACAATTGTACATTGCATATAATACGGTACTTTATTAATAAATAAAAAGAGATACCGAGCATAACGTATTTATGTTAGAACCTAATAGAAATATTTTTTGTAAAGAAGAATTCAAAGTACAAATTGAATGTATGTTCTCAGTATAAGATTTTCATAGTTAAGCTTTTAGGGAGCTGTAATGTCTCTGAAAAATATAACGCAAATTTGTAAAAGGTAGTAGAATAATAAAATCTTCTGCTAAATCCTAGAGTTAGAACTCAACCAAGAAACACGCAAATAACAGGTGTATGCGTCTTCGAAGATTACAGAGGGTTAAATTGGAGTTCTCGACGTCGCTGAAAAACTCCAGTATCGCCCACGAAACACTGAAACCTCTCAGTTTTTGTTTATCGTTTGCATGTCCGTAGACACCAGCGAAAAGAACCAGCTGAGGACCTTTAAATTCCACTTAAACAATCCGGCGGAATTTCAAAGCTCTAACCGTTCGCAATAACGACATTCCATATTCCCGAGTTCCCCGTCGTTCGCCTCCCCTCTTCCCATGCGGAGGCATTCGTTACCAACTGAAAAAGATCGTCGATGTCTCCGATGAAATTTCAGAAGAACGGCCACGCGAAATTCCGGGTATTTCGTGGTTCCTGGTCATAACCCTCTAAGACTGACCTATGGGGATGGGGGGAGACGCGCGGACCCAGACGGGAAGAGAAAAGCGTAGAAGAAGAAAAGAAGCAGCCGCAGCCGCAGCAGCAGCAGAAGAGGAAGAAGAAGAAGAAGCAGCAGAAGAGGAGGAGGCCACTCTCCGTTTCCTAATTCCTCCTAGTCCTCAATAACTTGGCTGGTCCGTGCGGGGATTCGGTTCGCTTCGGATCGGGCGGGGGTGGACCAAGGGGTGAAAGGGGGTGAGACCGTGGGGGTGGGCAGTGGCCGGTGCGGGTTATTGGATGGCCGCCTCGCACTTGTCACGAGCGTGTGGCTGTCGCAGAAGATGGGGATCGTAGAGGGGGTTGCTCTCGGGGTAGGGTGTGGAGGACTTGGAAGGGCTGCTGGAAGGCATCATAGGCATTCCGTAAGACATACAGCCTTCTCTGTGGACGCTCGAACGGAACAGAGGGGTGCTGGTCAGCGAGGGTGACCACTGCGTCAATACATGGGGTCGGAAAAAGGGGTTGCGCTTGCGCGAACCCCGTACACATTCTGGCATACTTGCTGACCGGACAGTTTCACAAATCATCGGTGTGTTACTGAATGTATCTCGTTATCAGAGTTCTGGTCTGGCCGATCGATCTGCTGCGAGTGAAAGCACACCATAGATGGCCCCGGTGGTGGGGAAACCGGCGACTATGGACCTGATGATTAGCGAGGCCTTCTTTGTCGAGTGGCCAGGTTTTACTTTAACGCATCGTGTCCTATCCGCTCGCTGCACGGCATTAATTATGCCAGAGCCCTGTATGGCCCTGTGCACGATCAGGGACCGGATATCCGATTTTCAACTTTTTTCGAGGACGCGTTATGCCGTTTTGGTGAATATTGTCATAACCGTTGTTTTTTTTGTCGATTGTAGTCAGTGAAATGATTGGTGAATTGTAATATGTTGTAGGCAAGTCGTGGATCTTTACGGTTGCTTGTTCGATTCAAACTTCGATTTTGTGGACACATTGTATCTGAATACTCCATTACACATACGTGTTCCAGAACTATCGGGCACGTAATTTAACGCTGTAGCTAGATGATTGTTCCATTATTCGAACGTTCATGGTCTTTCAATCAGTACAGATAGTCGAGGTTTTAGTGGATTGAACAAGTAAATATAATGCAAATCGTGCCAAGTATCATCTTAACCAGAACAATTTTAGGAATTCTTTAGTAAAAGTTGCGTAAAGAAATAATTAGAAATTATTACGAACACTCGTAACGAAACTGGCACATCTCGAGATATATTTTCCAGGAGAAGTGGAGATCGGTTTTTGATCCTAGACACCATCCTTAAAAGAAAATGGACGAGAAGAAGAATGCTCATAAAACTGGTTTCAGGAACTCGTATATGTCGAGGCACAATTATGGCACAATAACAACATAATGAACAACCTAACTAATGTCTACCGGGACAATTCTGGAGATAAATAATTGGTCGAGGAGTGTCCCAACAAGGGCTAACTCGAAAATCATGCATCCCGAATCGTATGCTACTATATACAGGGTGTTTCACCTAACTCGAGCATCTATAATATCTCGCTTGTTTTTTATGATAGAAGAAAATTTCAGAGAAAGACATTAGTTCGGGGGGGGGGGGAAAATATTATAATAGGCAAACAAATTTGTTCAAAGTTATATTTTTTTGAGATTTCAAGGTCATCGAAGTTTTTTTTAAATGGAATGATATATTTTTATTATCGCTATATGATAGCCAAGGTCAAGACGAATCCAACAACCTGTAATATGATGACCTTCACGTGACCTTGAGTTTGTTATCACCAGCGATTCCATCCCATACATTTACACTCCACGGAGGCTGCTGTACAACTTGTCGAAGCCATTTCGGGTTTTCAGTGCACCTATAATGCATATTATGTCTATTCAGTTGTCTATGATTAGAAAAAGTAGCTTCGTCAGTAAAGAAAACGTCATGAAACAAATGTTCATTTCTTTGTATTTGCTTCAATGCCCGTGTACAAAAAGCAACATGATTCTCGAAGTCGTTGCCATGAAGCTCCTGATGTATGGAAATATGGTAAGGATGAAATTTATGACGTTGCAGTATTCGACATACACTTGCTTCGGAAATGCCTAAAGAACGTCCAATTTTTCGACAACTTGTAGTAGGATCAATATTAACTGCAGTCTGTGTTCTTAACAGTGATTTTAATACATCCTGTTTTACAAAACAATTGCACTATGCGATCAAAACTTTATTGAAAAGGATGATTTCTGTCAGGGTATCTTTCTGCGTACAGTTGAGATGCTTGTACCAATGATGATAGTTGCTTTTATGAAGTTTTCATATTCAAGGTCACGTGAAGGTCATAATATTACAGGTCGTTTGATTCGTCTTGACCACAACTGTCAAATAGTGATAATAAAAGTATAGCATTCCATTTAAAAAAACTTCGATAACCTTGAAATTTCAAAAAATGTAACCTTGAACAAATTTTTTTGTCTATCATAATACTTGCCCCCCTGAACCAACTAATGTCTTCTTCTGAAATTTTCTTCTATCATAAAAAACAAGCGAGATATTTTAGGTGCTCGAGTTAGGTGAAACACCCTGTATATAATATATAGTATTATATGTATATTTTGTTCATGAATTTCTAATTGTTAATCGGGTTATAGACAACAAAATTTGTACTCACCGTCAAGAATGACGTTCTCTGAATTGTACCACTCTCGTGGCCAGTGCGAGCGATATTATATTCCGCTGATTAATTTTCAATAGCTACTTGTGTGGGTTATAGACAAGGAGACTTTTGCAGATATGTTCGTTTTTCAAGGAAAACGTTCGGGACCGATCGATCCTCTTTATCTGCTCATCCATAAATACAAGCAGGCGAGTTAAAGAGGGCGCAATATCGTCGAGGTAATGTTTCTTCATTAGCACCAAGCAATCTTCTTTATGGCAACAAATCTTGCGCCTTCGGTGACGTTGTGCCTGTGTGCTCCCCTCTCCTTCACGGCCATCTTGCAGTCCGGCACGGACGTCTTTGACCCTCCTTTCGAGTAGTTTTCCTCCGTTCGAGCAATATATGATGCGAACCGACCAGTGTTTCTTCTCAGGCGAGCGTCTCCATTTTTCACCGATGCCGCCCTAGTCCTCCCTGCACTCTTACCGACAGCCATTACGGAACTTAGCAGTCGTTAAACTGAGCATCGGATTATTTCCCGGGCGTATGGATTTTTTGGCCCTTCCAGCCACTAACAACGATACTTCGCGAAACGCGCTGTTTTGCAACCGACACGCTCGAAATCTGAGATCCGAACAAACCGTCGGTACTTTATTTACAAAAATTTATGTTCGAACTTGTGTTCCTCGTTCAGCAAACACAATCATTAAGTTGCGAATTATATACTTTTATATATGTTACAAATAGATAATACGAATTTAATTATGATAATCAGACCGCGGATTTTATATAGCTATGGCAAAAATTCAGTCTCGAATCAGGCTGACTCATTCTGTCAAATCAATTTCCAAACTGTGAAAATATTCCAAGAATTTCAAAATACTGTTGTGCTATTCTTGACTTGTTGAAATGATTAAGAGAAGGGATAAACATGTCTGCTGTTTCTTGTAATGAGTGCAGACAATTTTTATTTTGTAGAGAAATCCACTGGTAATAATTATTTAACATTGTTACTCGTCAAATAGTATTTCGGATTTGTCACAGAAAAGACGTTTAATTTTCCTAATGTAAATGAAAACAAATAATAAATATACAGGGCACACTAAAAAATGGACACACACCGTTATAAACTTAAACCTGCAAGTTAACCTGAAAATTAACTGAGCTGTTAAAGTGTGTATATATGTATATATATTTTTGGGGCACCCTGTGTATATTTCAGGTTAGAGCAATAAAAGTCACAAAGATCAATTTTTCTAAAAACGATAGAGTCGCATAATCTTTTATCTGAGACATGTGCTAAATTGACTTAAGGCTTTTCGCTTTTTATGCAATCGGCGTTATGTATAATAAATGCTGTCATATTCTGTACATTTAGAAATTCTTGACACTTTTCGTGGCTACCTTCAAGTTCTAGAACACGAGCAACAAGGATTTAGAGCGAATCTAACAATCTGACCGCGTATAATTTTGAGACATTCGTCATAGTGAAGAGTAAAGTGCATAGATGTCATTGATGGGTTTAATCACTTTTCTGTCGCGCAGGATGCGATTCAGATTGAAGGTTTCTCGTCAACCGGGTCAGATACGAATCACAACTTCTGATAGAATCAGGTCTGCTCGGCGAGATTGCCCTCCGGTCATCTTACGTATATTTAACTCCTTTAATTTAGCGGAGGAAACCGTTACTGTTAACACTAATGTCGGACGACCGAGCGGGTAAGGTAACATAATGAAGGTTCATGGAGTTTCTCCGTTCGACCCCCGGTGTCCGGCTCTTTTCCCAGCCTCGCAAGGTTAACGTCTAATCGAATTATACGTGGCAGTGACATTCAACCTTGTCCGAGTCGCCCCTAACTTGATATAACCGGACGGCGGCCATAACGAAGATCATCTTCTAACTTCGCCCGTACTGCTCAACTTTTATGCATTCTGGGAATTGTGGCCTCAGTCTGGGCAATTCAGGCACCTGGCTGTCTATTTCCTGCGCACGCACGTGGACTCATTCAATGCGTCTTGAAGTAATTAATAAATTTACGAATTAATTTCTATACCTAATAGATAGTTAACACGTTAACTGCCACGTCAGTCACATATGTCTGACAGTGATTTTTGACTAGGTTTATAAATTCATTTTTATTGTGACATATCCAGATAAACCGAATTTTATTAGGATCTTTCGAATTCAGAATGGTTAAGACAGCATTCCCTATAATACATTTTAAATTTCTATTTTCGGTTTCATTAATTAAATTACACTGATTTTGTGAGAATCTCTGGGATTGATTTTTGGCGCTGGACGAGTTAATGGTCAAACTGGCTTCTGAAAAATAAAATTTGGTTGGTACGTTTGTAACTCTGGGTCAAAATCGACCCAACTCTCGCCCACCAAGGTTCAAACTTTGCCAGTGAATTCTGTAAACAGAAATATGAAAATAATACATATTTTTTTAGTGTGCAATGATCTTCAGGAGTCTGGAAGTAACTAAACGAACTTATAAGACGTCGAATCAGTGTAATTAGAAACGTATAAATGTTATATGTATGTATGCATATTAAATAAAATGGAAAATGTTTGCTTTAGGAAAACGACTATTTTTAATTTTTAATTATTTTATATTTTTGATTTTCTTATTTCTAATGTCCTCTAAATATTTTTAATGTACTCAGTGTTTGAATTTTTCTCAATCTGCCTACAAGAATCTTCTTCTTTGCTTAAAAAAAAAGATAAACATAAAAACAAATAAACAGTCAAAATTGATAAACTGAAGCATTGTGAAAAGACTTTATAAATTGAAGTAAAGTAAGCGTCAGTAATATTTTCTATTTGTTTTTATTCATAGAATGTATCGACAATTTTGATTTTCGATGATTTCGATTTTGTGTAAACCGAGTTCCATATCCGACAAAAAGAAGCTTGAAATTTCGTGGAACAATTACATACTTACTGTTTGGCCAACGCAATTGTGCGGTACTAATTATTTTTGTTTTCGTTAATCATTGTAATCGTTCGAAATTGTGTGGTGTTGTCTGACTTTGGTAACAGTTTGATGCTAATTAATAGTTTGAACATACATACTGTATACAACAACCTAACTTGGTCACTTTGAATAAACTTCGATGTATACATTGCACGAAAAATTCATATTTTTATTTGATCCATTATTAATACAAAATACTAGTAAAAAAGACAAAACTTGTGTTGAAATCTCGGAGATGCTTTGCTTCGATGAAAAAACAAATTCATTATATACATAATTTTCCACATAGTAAAGTGATTGAAGGGGTAATGGTCCCCATAGATTACAAACATTTTATTCTAACAAACTTTAGAGCAAAATTCATCAAAAGAAAAAATATTTAGATACGATGCAAAAATATATTTGACTACATCCTAGTCAAAGTCTAATAAACATAACAAGAATAGTAAACTTTCTTGTTTCTGGACAATTGTGTTTAATTTTATTAACCGTATTTTCAGTTTTCAAATGAATAGTGACAGCGAAATGCAAATAAAAGGTGCACCGTTGCGAAAATGAAAATTCACGTTACGCATAATAGGCAGATTCTAATTCGCGTATCGGAACAGATGTGTCGTATGAGTCTCGATTGCAGGGTGCGTCTGGTGACAAGATTTTCGGGGGTGGCACCCTTGGCCGATATCCGCTCCCCTCGCAACCAATATTAACTACATTTATACGCGTTGTCTCAAATTAACCCCTGACTCCTCCATTCATTTTACTTGCATCCCTCTATATCCGTATCTATCGTACCGAATGCTGGCAGTAATATTCACTGCATGCCTATTACCATTAGAATACCGAGGCGAGATGGGGTCCCGTGGTTCGTTATCCAGTCGTATAAGTAGATTCAGCGATAGTCCTCAACGTCCTAGTCTGATGAATTTTTCAATCTTTTCTACTATTCGTTTTGGTCTGTAATTTTTCGTCGAACACTTAAACCCTTAAAACCCATAAATGTCGTTCAATAGTGTTATAATCACTAGAGTTCATAGTTTAAGCGCCCACGAATTTTTGTCAAATTCAGCTTTCTATTAAGACATACACAAAATATTGAAGACTACCCTGAGAGTCGTATTGCGCATTTTTATTAAGTATATTTCGATATTAAAATTTGTTCAGAGAGAAAAGAACAAAATATTCGAAGGTGAGAGGTCCAAGTTACTCCGTTTAGGATTCTAATAGGGCTAATTAACCCTTAAACTGTAAAGGGGGATTATTCGTGTCCGGAAGATTTCGAACAGTTTCTAAAATCCGCGTATTATTGAAACGTATTCTGTTCTGTATAAAAGAATATACTATACTATACTATACTATACTATACTATACTATACTATACTATACTATACTATACTATACTATACTATACTATACTATACTATACTATACTATACTATA